>JAUPFP010000019.1:2265000-2712500 GCA_036925085.1 Brachycybe producta
CTTCGGTCACTAATGTCACATTCCTTTCGACGCTCTGAGTATGGCAAGGAAATCTTGGAACCTCCTGCCTTTCACTCATGAACAGCCATAATTTCTGTGATATCACAGTCTTGCCACCAAATGAGGTCCACGTAATCCTCGGAATCGAAGTTCAGAATTGGAATTATGAATTCCCTGAGATTCTGTTGATCTCTCTCAGCAGCCCGATTTCTCGCAGCTATGATTCGCCGAGCTGCAAGTTCTTGAATGTGCTGCCTGTCTTCGTGGATCATTGCCAGTAGCATATTCTCCGGACTGGCGAAATATGCATTTTTCTAGATAGTACGGAAAACAACTTCTTTGAGTTCTGGTGGCAGGTATAGAGCAAAAGCGATTGTTTTCCAAAGATGTTTTGAACCATCTTTGCAGGATGGGTAGCACTTAATGGTACGCGCAAGACGTACTCAACAATGGCACGTAGCTCTTCAGATGGGTTTTATAATGAGTAGTCTGTTTGCCATCGTAATCCAACGCGAGTGCGATACCACTCCAGGTTCTCTTCGGGACAAGTCTATGGAACAATCCCCACAACGAACTGCTGCACAAATCTCGTACAGATATTTCTGGGCGGTGCTTAGATCTTGAATGATTTCCTGTGGCAGAGTTGGCATGTTGCTGTCAATTGGAGCGAATGACACCAATGGTAAGTTGTCGCAGGTGTTAAGTTGCTTCCCGATTATTTCGGAATAACCACGTGGGCCAGTTGTGACACCATCTAAGTGCTGGAATAGATGGCAAAGTGGCATTCGTTGGCATGTAGCAGACATACCAGCCACTGCAAAGGCCTTCCTAGCTGTTTCTCTAATAAGCGTATAACACCCCTTTTGCTGTCAGTGTTTGTCACGGTGCCGTCACATCCAACGACAGACTACTTTGACACATCAATGGCATTCTCCTCCCAAAAATCAACAATGGCTTCAGTGATTTTCCGAGCAGTGCTTGTTTCAGGTGTCACATGACCCAAGTATTCATTTTCTGGTTGTCAGACAAGCGTTACATGCTCTTGGGTCTGTTTCTCTCTGTAATATTTATCATCTTTCTTGACTTGAACAAGGGTGCTGTCTTTCTTACTGTCATAAAAGAGGCCAAGTAGCTGCATTGAATACATTTCACCAACATTGAGCTGTCGACTCTTTTGCCGCTCTCTTCTGATTTTACTTTTGTCGATTACATTTGATGTGTCATCAGGTGTGATAAATCCAATATCTTGAAGCATAGCCGAGGCAAGGGAAGCGGCAGCTCGATCAGAGACACCGTATCTGTCAGCAGTGGTGGAAAAAGTTTTCAGATGGAGTCTCATTTGCTTCCGCTTGCTGGGAATCTGAGTTTGATAGGAAGTGGAAGGTTGATTTGAGTCGGGAACGTCATCCGAATGAGAATCAGACTCACTATTTGGCTTAGCAGTTGATGACATCGAACTGTGATCGTCATCATCTTGAGTAGTGTTGGAGGCAGTGGACTGGTCTGCATCAGACTGGCAAAGACGTCGATTTTCATCCACATTCCAAATCAACACCCTAAATCAGATGTCGAAGCAGTTAGCGAGGAAAGAAAGAAGGTAGTTGTGGCTCATGCCCAGTGTGATCTATCTTTACTTCATAAGTTCTCTTCATTAACAAAACTAAAACGTGTCATAGCTTACATGCTTAGATTTGCTCACAATACAGGTGTTACTAATGATGGTAGAAAATCAGGTTTTCTTACAAGTGGTGAACTGAACGAAGCTCTACTGTGTGGCATTAGAATGATGCAAGTTTCTGAATTTGCTGCTGAGATGCAATGTTGCAAGGCTAACAAAGCAATATCCAACAAGAGTCCACTTCGTTTGTTAAATCCGTTTCTCAATCAAAATGGTGTTCTCTGTGTTGGTGGTCGCTTGCGTCACTCCTCTCTCCCAGTGAATCAAAAATTCCCCATCATTCTTCCACGTAACCATATGCTAACTAATCTGATTTTAGGTCATTATCACTCAATGCATTTTATGCTGGGCCTCAAATGCTTTTAGCATCGTTACAGAAAGAGTATTGGATCATACGTGGGAGGGATGCTGTGCGCCATTTTTGTAAAAAAGTGTGTGATCTGCTTTCGCCATCGTACTGCGACAGTGCAACAACTGCTCGTGTGAACCCCTCTCGGCCATTCCTTCACTGTGGTGTAGATTATGCAGGACCTTTCGACCTGCACATCTTAAAGGGAAGGGGTCAGAAGTCATTTAAAGGATATATTTCTTTGTTTATCTGCTTTGCTACTAGAGCAATACATTTAGAGCTAGTGAGTGATTTGACAACTGATGCATTCATTGCTGCATTAAAAAGGTTCACATCTCGGAGGGGTAAATGCAGCGATATTTAGTGACTGTGGCACAGACTTTGTTGGGGCCAACAAGGAGCTAAGGGAATTTCAAAGGTTCACGAAATCATTGGCTCATGATGAACATATTTCACATCACCTCACTAATGAAGGCACTAATTGGCACTTCAACCCCCAGGAGCCCTGCATTTTGGTGGTCTCTGGGAAGCAGGCATCAAATCGGTAAAATACCATCTCAAACGTATTGTGGGCAATGTGAATTTGATGTTTGAGGAAATGGCCACAGTACTAGCACAAATTGAAGCGTATCTAAACTCACGACCACTTACAGCACTTTCAAGTGACCCTACAGATCTCTCAGCACTCACTCCTGGTCATTTTCTCATTGGTAATGCTTTGACGGCCATCCCAGAACCTGATTACACTATCAATAAAATGAATCATTTATCGCGGTGGGAATTAAGTCAACAACTTTTCCAGCACTTTTGGAAGCGTTGGTCATCGGAGTATCTCACATGTTTGCAACAACGCCCAAAATGGCTTCGACAACAACCAAACCTACAAATTGGAGATTTAGTTCTAATTAAGGAAGAACGACTTCCACCTCTCTTCTGCAAGCTTGGCAGGATCATCGAAAAACATCCAGGTGCAGACAATCTAACTTGTGTTGTGACTTTAAGAACATCACAGGAAATCTGTAAACGACCAATCGCCAAACTTTCCCCCTTGCCACTTAATGCCAAGGATTGATAATTAAAATTGGTTATTTCAAGGTGGGCGTAATGTTCAGTTCTTCACAATTATAGGTTTTATTTCGATTTGTGTTTTTTAATTTTGTTTCATTAAAATAATTTTTTGGTTGTTTTTGGTGATGGTTTTTTCTTGTCACCTTTATTTTTATATTTAGGTTATCTTGGGGATGTCCCTTTTGTTTTCTTGTGGCCACATCCTAGCCACGTCCTATTGTTTTTATATTTTGTCTATTGTTTTCATGTTCTGCAGGTGTTTTAACTAAAGTTTTTTAGTTCATTTTTAGTTCGAATTTTTGTTTTATTCATTCATTCTGTTCTGTTTTTTCAATGTGGTAAAAGCCCAGTGCTTTCTTTCAGTGTATGTTTTTCATCTACAACTTCATTTTTAGTTCTTTACATTATAAGTTTTTGGTTTTCTTTGTTTTGGACTTATGATATTTATTTACCATATGTGTTTAATTGTTCTAAGAGAATTCATTGGTAATAAATTAGTTTTGTGACTAAAGTTAATTATTTATTTTCGCACCACAACATACATGTATTTCCTATTCATTTCAAAGTACTATGGATTTAATATTGGAATTATCCCACCTGCCACGTGGCCCACGTGTTGTTGTGAAAGTTGTATTGAGTTTCATATGACTAGGGAATACATTTTATGGAAATGTCAAATGACATATTCCACTAAATAGGGAGGGGAGATGTTTGTTTTGAGAAATTAAAATGGCATAGTTTGGTGACTAATAAAAGTCACTTCATTTTAATTTTTTTTATAATTTTAATGTACTTTTAATTTTAAAAATTATTTTAGCAATTGTTGTGTAAGTCTAGACGATATTTCAACAAAAAATCCTGGGGGTAATGGTCTTTAAATAAGTTCTCATGCTGCAGGCACACAAAAAATCCCAAATGATGTAAATTTACACTACTGATTAGGGCAAATGTCCATTTAGGGCAAGTGTATTTAGGGCAATGTCCCACACCTCTATACAAGTACACATCTTGCAAGAAGCTGTCTACATGATTGTCACTTGCACTAAAACACATCATTTGACAAAATATATGCTCTTAATACCATTTATCCTAAATAGCTGCTTGTTCTAAGAATTAACATTTACCTTAAACATTTGCTCTACATTTATTTGCCCCAAAGACACATTTGAAATGAATCAAGTGTGACCTATAGAAAAATTTCACCTGAATGGCATTTGACAGTCGTTTGATCTAAGGGAGCATTTCACCTAAATTTCTTTAACCTAAATTTTCATTTGGCATAAGTGTTTGACCTAATAGTGGAATTTTACCTAATAGAATGGTTGACCTAAAGCCAAGTTTTCCTAAAACAGCATTTGACCTAAACAGTAATTTGACCTAAAAGTATGTTTCACCTAAAGGGACATTTCACCTAAAAGAAAATTTATCTAAAACATTTGACCTGAATGTCTATTTGACCTAAATAGCCATTTAACCTACAAAGAACATTTGATCTAAACAGGATTTGACATAAAGTGGCATTTGAAATAAATGCACATTAACTCACTTCATGTATAGCTCTGATAGATTTTGACATGCCTTTTGAGTTTAAGTGCCAGCAGTTTTCTGTACAACTTGCCATTGCACACATACTCCACTGACAGATACTAAACTGTATGAAAAGAGAAAACAAAAAGTGGTTTTAAGGCAAATGTTTTTTACTGTAAAATGTCCCTATGGCAAATGGTTTAAGGGCAAATAGTTTTAGGGCAAACGTCCTTTTAGGGCAAGTGGTTTTATGGCAAATGTCTTTTTAGGGCAAGTGTCTTTTTAGGGCAAATGTTCCTTTAGGACAAATGGTTTTAGGGCAAGTGACTTTAGTGCAAATGTATATATCCTGGATGCAACATATATTTATATATGTATAAATCAAAATAAAAGTTGAATGAGTAATACATATTCTAGCAAGGAGAATGGGGCGGCAGGGGTATCTTTGCCCCAGGCAATGACGGGTATCTCTGCTAGTGTATGTATACATTTTTCTAAAACCTTTTTCAAAAAAACATTCCAAAAACATTTTTCAATAAAAATTTTCAAATTTTTTTTTATTTATTATATGTAGTAAACAGAGCCGTAAACACATGCTGTAAACAAAGATAATACTAAGTGAATAATTGGAACGTAGCTTGATGGATATATATATATATAACGTAGCTTGATGGATATATATATATATATATGTATCCATCAAGCTACGTTATATATATATATATATATATATATATATATATAGATAGATAGATAGATATAGATATAGATATATGTATAGGAGCTATAGATATAGATATATGTATAGGAGCTATTCCTCACTAATTCACCCAAAATTTCAAATTTTGTTGCTTGATCATCACAGATGTTAATGTAAAAAATCATAACACAACTAGAACATAAAAAAATACTCTAACTTTTTTGTTTTTAAATCGGGCCATAATTTTTGGAGAATTTCCCCTTTGAAGTTTCACTGTTTTGCTGAAAATGATGTAAATTCAAAAAATGCTAACTCTAAAACTACTAATATAAAGATAGAACAATGGTTGATAGCTCAAAATAAACGTCTTAATAGTGGGAAGAAAAGAGTACTTAATCATCTTTTCATAATTTTAAAATTTAGGGTGTCAAATTACACGTTAAATTTTTAGCATTTTGGTCAAATTTGAACCCACTTTAGGTCGTGTTGAGGTCAAAGGTCAGGGTTCATATTTTTTTGCAGTCATGAACTTGGGTCTACTCTAGTATTTGGCACTATGACTTTGATTGAACTATGACTGCAACATTATAAAAAATTAGCCAAAACTTCGAAAAAACCAATTTGGGTGACTTTTGACCCCGATTTTCGCCCTGTGGCGGTCCACCTACAAGAAAACTAATTATGCTTTGTGAAAGTTTGTTACATTTTCTATCCATTGATGTAAAAACCATAGATGACATTTTACAGGTGAAGAAGTGACAATTTTTCAAAGTTTGAAAAATATTTTTAAACATACGCAATTAAACATATGCAAATTAAAAAACCTGTAGATTACATAGGAAATAATACAATACATCAATGTTTTTAATGTATGAACTTTCAATTGGTCACTTTTTTAAAAGGTATAGGTGGAGAGAACCCATTTTTATATAGTAATACATATACTTGTGAAAGTCACTAAAATATATAAGCCATGTGTAATGTTGTGTATGTATAGGGTGACAATTATTGAGCTATATGATAAAAGAAATTAAATTATTCAAAAAGCTATTGAGTTCAAACATTTTATGCAATTGTAAACGTAACTACAGATATTCGGATTTAGTTTATGACATGTTCAATATGCATGCCATGAATGGCTATGATGTGGCGCAGACAAATAGCAAAATTCTGCACAACGTGCTGAAGTGTCTGGACATCGATGCTTTCAATGACCTTCTGGATGGCAGTTTTGAGCTCAGCGATGGTTTTGGGGTTTTTTGTGTAAACTTTGTCTTTAATATTGCCCCACAAAAATGAGTCAGAAGGTTAGGGCTGTTATTGCTGGAATAGTAGGCCTTGGTGATGGATATCCGCTCAGAAATGCTGAATTTTGACATTTTCACTTTAAAATAAAAATCAACAACAATAAGCGTGCGCATGCACACAAAAAATCCCATCATACCCTGCATTCAATCGCCAAATTTGAACTGAATCTCGCCAATGGTTCGAAAGTTATCAAGGTTTCTTTTCATATAGCTCAATAATTGTCACCCTGTATATTATGTATAATACATGTGCATACACAATACATGTATGTATGTATTGTATATGAAAAGTATATGATAAATTAAAAATTTAAATGATTGTGTTTATTGCATTATAGCCTATGTAATATACATGTTTTTGAATTTGCATGTGTTTAATGCACTTGTTTTTTGTTACAATTTATATAAAAAGGTAAAAATATTTTCCAAACTTTGAAAAATTGTCACTTCTTCACCTGTTAAATGTCATCTATGGTTTTTACATCACTGGAAAGAAAATGTAATGAACTTTCACATAGCATAATTAGTTCTTTTGTAGGTGGACTGCCACAGGGCGAAAATTGGGGTCAAAGGTCACCCAAATTGTTTTTTTCGAAGATTAGGCTAATTTTTTTATTATGTTGCAGTCATAGTTCAATCAAAGTAATAGTGGAACACATTATAGTAGACCCATGCAAAAAATATGAACTCTGACTTTTGACCTCAACACGGCCTAAAGCGGGTTCAAATTTGACCAAAATGCTACAAATTGAACGTGTAATTTGACACCCTAAATTTTAAAATTATGAAAAGATGATTAAGTACTCTTTTCTTCTCACTATTAAGACGTTTATTTTGAGCTATCAACCATTGTTTTATCTTTAGTAGTTTCGGAGTCAGCATTTTTTACATTTACATCATTTTCAGCAAAACAATGAAACTTCGAAGGGCCATTTCTCCAAAAATGATGGCCTGATTTAAAAACAAAAAAAGTTAGAGTATTTTTTTATCTTCTAGTTGTGTTGTAATTTTTTTAATTAATATCTCAGATGACTGAGCAACACCTTTGGGTGAATTAGTGAGGAATAGCTCATAGATATAGATATATGTATAGATATAGATATATACATGTATGTTTATATACATGTATGTATATATATATATATATATATATATATATATATATATGTATATGTATATGTATATATATATTCAATTCAATTCAGTTCAATTAAATACACCTGCAATCAGCTCGAAAGCCATGTGGGAGGGAGGGATTGCTCCCAATCACGACTGATTATCATTATATAAAAATAAGACATCATCATGAAATTGAAATCGTCCTAACAAAGAACTATTCACAGGAAGAGAATTCCATAGTCTAATAACATTAGGAAGAAAAGACCAAACATATGCTTCAGTCCTAGCCATTAATTCTTTGAAAGTTTTTTAATGCCCAAATCTACCTTTACGAGGATTTCTAGTTAGTAAACCATTAAGCAGGGTAATGTTATCACAAGACAGCAAACGTCCCAGAAGAGCGAGGCTTTGCTCATTTCTTCGGCCTGCTAATGATTCCCATTCTAGCTCTTGGAGCATAGACGATATGCTGTCAGTATACGCATACCGTCCCTTTACAAATCTTGCAGCCCTACGCTGCACCATTTCTATTTCTTGTTTTAGATTATTTCTAAATGGGTTCCAAATTGGGGAACAATATTCTAAGATACCTATCTTAGAATATTGTTCCCCAATTTGGAACTAACTTTACTAACTAGGGTAAAGTAACAGACCTTCTTTACATTTTCTTTACAATGTTTAAGGGTGCATTGGACAAACCGCAGCCTTTGATTAGCTTTGGCAACTGCTTTCGTTATATGATCTTTCCAAAGCATGTCCTTGGACAAGGTTAAGCCAAGATATTTGATGGTATCAACATGGGTTAGCTGAACATCTCCCATTGTGTAATCTGCCATGAACGATTCTCGCTTTCGGGAAACTCGCATAACATTGCATTTACTCCTATTCAGTTGTAAATGCCACTCAGAGCACCACTCTTCAACACTGTCTCGATCTCTTTGGGGGACTTCACTATCCTCATTATCCCTAATCCTCCTGTAAACAACAGCATCATCTGCAAACAAATGCATCGTACTGTTGCATCTGTCTGCCAGATCGTTTATGAACAGAAGGAAAAGCAGTGGTCCAAGAATGCTACCCTGAGGTACACCAGATGTTACTTTAGCCCAGTCTGACACAGCACCATCAATTTGGACTCGCTGTTGTCTATTTGATAAGAATGATGATGTCCACAAAGTTACTTGTTTATTTAAGTTAAAAGTCATCATTCTTTTAATTAGTAGTGAATGCTTCACTGTATCAAATGCTTTTGCAAAATCTAAAAATACCAAGTCAAATTCGCCCTTACTATCCAAGCCAGATTGTATGTCTTGGATGAATAGTGCTAGCTGGGTATCACATGATCTGCCTTTTCGAAAACCATGCTGGTTTTCATGAATTAATTTATGGTTTTTTAAATGCTTGATTGTATTAGAATAAATTATATGCTCCAGAATTTTACAAACAATGGAGGTCAGAGAAATGGGTCTATAGTTCTTTGGACAATTTTTATTTCCTGTTTTAAGAATTGGGCAGATATTTGCTTGCCTCCATGCCATAGGCAGTATACCACTATCAAGGGAGTCTTGGAAAAGTTTACTTAAAAAAGGGCTAACTTCTGTGGCCAGCTCCTTTAGCAATCTTGGCGAGATTTCATCTGGAACAGCTGATTTATTAACATCTAGATTACAAAGCAAATTTTGTAATCCAGTGGAGTTTATGATTATATCAGGCATGACATGAGATAAGGTGCCAAGTTGTGGTTCCTCATTGCCATCATTAGCATGAAAGACACTTTGGAAATAATCGTTAAGTGTGCTTGCAATAACCTGTTTGTCAGCACAGACATCACCAAGTGGTGTTATAATTGAAGTTATATTATTTTGAATGTTGTTGAGATTTTTTACATATTTCCAGAACAACTTGGGATTTTTATGGAGTGATGCCCCTAAGACATTATTAGTAAGGTTTAAGTGTTCTTTTTTAAGCAAGCTTTTCACAAGACATCACTGGGAATTAAACTGCAATTTAATAGTATCATTCATTTTAATCTTCATTTTAGATCTAAATTTGCGTTGTTTACGAAGAGTGCGGCGTATCTCAGTGGTGTACCAAATTGGTTCCAAGCTTGATTTTACATTTTTGAATGGGATGAATTTATTTATTCCATTAGAAATGACACTAACAAACAATGACCACTGTTCGTTTACATCTTTTGATAGTCCACTTTTATTTTTATTTTTCAGTTCATTTGTTACAAAGAGCTTAAAATTAGCCCAATCAGCTTTATTGTACTGAAGGACTTTTCGGGGAGCTGATTGGAGTTTTTCGAATTGGGTGGCAAATTCTAAGTAAATCATTTTGTGATCGCTTATGCCATCAGCAATTTCAATTGATTTGGCATTTTCTGGGGTGTTTGTAAAAACGAAATCTAGAATATTAGCTGTTGTATTGGTGCAGCGTGTAGGGGTTTGCACTCGTTGATCCAGGGAATATGTGCATACACTATCAAGCAGTATATCTGTTAATTTATTACTAGAGCACTGGGAGTCAACAGTATAATTTTTCCAATTTATTTCTGGAAGGTTAAAATCCCCACCAATGAGAACTGATGCATGTTTGTGGGTAGAAAATAAGGAATCTAAACATTTTCTAAATTGGAGTAATTCCTCCTCGTCACTTGAAGGTGGGCGATAGAATGAAAATAAGAAAATTTTTATCCCATTATGAAGTGAAATGCTACAACAAACTACCTCGCAATCACCTTCATAGGCAGGTTCTCTTTTTGATGTAAGGTTTTTATTGATAGCAAGAAATACACCTCCACCTTTGATTAAGTTCCGATCTTTTCGGAATATGTTAAATTGTTGGGGGAAAACCTCCGCGGATGAAACATCTTCAGTTAGCCATGATTCACTACCAAAGATAATGTCGGGATTATAGCTTTCTATAGCTTCTCTAAACTGAATTACTTTATTTTTTATACTTCTGCAATTGATTATTAACATTTTTAAAGATTTATTTATAAGCTTGTTTTCTTTTTTGGCGCTTAATAAGCAAGATAGTATAAAAAAAGCCTAATGCATTTTAATTCCTTAAAATGCATTAGGCTTTTTATACTATCTTGCTTATTAAGTGGCAAATCAGCCTGCGAAGCTTCAAAATGACGGCAGAGCTTCAGATTTTTGCCTTGGCCAAAGCATGAAGCCAGCTTTGAAATCGTTCAACTTGAAATCGTTCAACAAGTTATACGTATAACATAACATAACATAACATAACATAACATTAAATTAAAATAGGAATTAAAAGATGCATGTTTTAAAGTTTAGTCCACAGGTTTATTAATACAGTATATAATATTGGATCTCATAATAAGGCCATAATATTTATTATATTATTTCTCCTAGTCCCTTATTATTGTTACGTTTCTTGCAACTGGATCATATTGTGGGGGTTCTTGATTTGCAAAGTATCACTGCTAGTGTTGGTTTCATGTCCAATACAAGAAACCTTGAAACATCACTTAAGGCACTAATGACTGTTCAATGTATGTTTGACCACATCTGAGTCATCCCCTGTTCCAGCAGTAATTCGCATTAGTCATGGTAGTCACTCATAACGAGATGGACAATGATTACGACTGGGACATTAGGCTGGATTCAACGTGTGGTTGTATAATGACTCTATGAAACTCGCATCATGCAAGATGTACCACATCATGACTTATGCGCCTACTGTAACAAACAACATACAGTTAAGTTTATACAGTGAAGAAGTAACACATTCCATTTCTTATTAATAGTATCGAGAAACATTTAGAGTGTTGATTCAAACCCGTCTTTTTTGTGTAGTGTATGCGCCACATGATGAATCTGAATAAAAAATTAAACATAGTTTTAGTTTAAGGAAAGTTAATGATTTAACTTAATTCATAATTAGATATATTGAAACTTTACTATTTGCAATGATACTGTTCTTTTATTTCCCAACTGGTATCGTAATTAATGTCGAGTATGTTTCAACCATCAGTGATGCATTTGCTGAGAAAATAAAAAATGCAAAAGAGAACTATTAATTAATTGTGTGTATGAACTTTCTATGTGTATCTAATGTATCTGTTCAACAGTTTGGTTATGTTTAAGGTGAGTTTACATTAGGCAACAAATGTTGTTAGGTGTAGAATTTACCACCAATTACACCTAACATATTTCAATTTAAATAAATGTACATAACACGTTAAAATAGTAAAGAAGAAAGTCAAGAACTTCATTCATAAACCGAGCATCCTGTTGCAAAAAGAAATGAAAACTAACATGTAACATACACACCATGTATAGGTGAATGAGGAAGTTTCAAAAAGTAAAGTAAATAAAAGAAAACAAAAAGAGTTAATAATTAATAATAACTAAATTATTAATAATTTGGTTATTGATTATTATGTATTAACTAGTGGGGTAACCCGTAATAAATGACGGGAGCAAAATTCACAGGCAATTGTGCCCAGCATTAGAATTTCTTTTCCTCCGCCCTTTTATGACATCAGACCAAGTAACAAACCAATTAGAAATTTATGACGTTCATAAAAGGGCGGAGGAAAAGAAATTCTAATGCTGGGCACAGTTGCCCGTGATAAATTCTAGTTTAATTTTGCTACTATTATCTCCTCCTCTTTTTATTTATGAAAGAGAAAATGAGTTTTTCATTTCCTCTGGTGTGCGCTTGCGCGTCGTTTGTTCCTTTTTTACTCCATTTCAATTTCAATCACCCCCTCACACTCTTCCCCCTCCACGTTTCTCTCTCTCTCCCCTTATACACTTTCCAACCTTTTCCCCCCTCTCCATTTTAATATCATTGGGTTCTTGGATGGGGAGTGTGCAACATATAGTTGACCTTGAGAAAAAATAGCGGTTCATTTATTTAAATTTATATAAATATTTGTACAGCGTTAGATCACACGCACACAGACCTGGTTTAATAAGCCATTAAGCCAGGTCTGTGTGTGTGTTTAACACTGTACAAACCTTGAAGCCCGTCGGAATTTATATAAATTTAAATGAATAAAATGAACCGCTTTTTTCTCAAGGTCAACTACATGTTGCACACACCCCATCCAAGAACCCCATGATATTAAATTGGAGAGGGGAAAAGGTTGGAAAGTGTAGAGGGGAGGGGAGAGAGAGAAACGTGGAGGGAGAAAAAAGAGGGAGGGGCTGAATGAAATTGAAATGAAAAGAGTAAAAAAGGAACAAACGACGTGCATGCGCACACCAGAGAAAATGAAAAATGCATTTTCTCTTTCAAATATAAAAAGGGGAGGGGGTAATAGTAGCAAAATTAAACTACAGTTTATCACAGGCAATTGTGCCCAGCATTAGAATTTCTTTCGCTCAGCCCCTTTATGAACGTCATCAATTTCTAATTGGTTTGTTATTTTGTCTGACATCATAAAAGGGCGGAGGAAAAGAAATTCTAATGCTGGGCACAATTGCCTGTGAATTTAGCTCCCGTCATTTATGACGGGTTACCCCACTAGTCTTCTGTATATATAAAAATGGATGTTTGTATATATATGTACTCGCTAAGCTCCAACACCGTTTGACCAATCACCATGAAAATTAGCACGTATATGTATTTTTTCATGGAGAAGGTTTTTATGCTATCCCCTTTGTTGTAAGTCACTGCCAGATGGCGCTACAGTATATCAACTTCTATACCGTTCAACCGATCACCATGAAAATTGGTATACAAATGCCACAAAGCTGAAACAGCATGATGTACGAGTTGCAGATCACAATGACAAATGAACATGGGTTTAAGGGGACGAACATATGTTTAAGGTGGATGACCATGGGTTTAAGGGAGATGAACATGGGTTTAAGGGGGATGAACATGGGTTTAAGGGGGATGAACATGGGTTTAAGGGGATGAACATGGCTTTAAGGGGATGAACATGGGGTTAAGGGTGATGAACATCGATTTAAGGGAGATGAACATGGGTTTAAGGTTGATGAACATGGGTTCAAGGGGGACGAACATGGGTTTAAGGGTGATGAACATGGATTTAAGGGAGATGAACATGGGTTTAAGGTTGATGAACATGGGTTCAAGGGGGACGAACATGGGTTTAAGGGAAAATGAACATGGGTTTAAGGGGGATGAACATGGGTTTAAGGGGGATGAACATGGGTTTAAGGGGGATGAACATGGGTTTAAGGGGGATGAACATGGGTTTAAGGGGGATGAACATGGGTTTAAGGGGGATGAACATGGGTTTAAGGGGATGAACATGGGTTTAAGGGGGATGAACATGGCTTTAAGGGGGATGAACATGGTTTGAGGGAGATGAACATGGGTTTAGGGGATGATCATGGGTTTAAGTGGATTCATCCCCCTTAAATTTCTTAACAGTGAAGATGAACGTCAATAAAAGTTATTTCTTTTAATTCTTTACTTTACCCGAGCAAAGCCGGGTAGCAATGCTAGTCGTTTTCTGCAACTCGTTTCTTCTATTGATCGCGCTGTGCCCGCACGAAGAAGATCCGAGTGACAGAAATAGCTGGATGGAGTTGGATTATGATCATCCTCCTGCATGGGGGTGAAATCGATGCAGAAGGATGGTGGCCATCCTTCTCTCGGTCGATGCTGATGTACATCTTCTCCTTGTGTTGTTACCGATAGAAGATGTAGCTTCTTCAGGATCGTATGTCTCCTGCCTTATGGTGTCACCGGCCTCTGTAGAGAAGTGATTAGTTACCAAACATAGAGACAACACTGCTTTCCATTATAAACACTTTTTATTCATCCTAGTATGGAAACACTTAGTTTACAAGGATGAATATTGAATATCAAAGGTGCGTCCTCATGCCCATGATGTGATAAGGATAAAGATCTACGTAGTACAAAAGAGAGCAAAGACAAGGATGAGGAACAAAGAGGAACACGGTCCTTTTACACCTTGTACCTGTGTACACCTACGAGGTGTAACCAGGTCCAAGTGACCATGGTCCTAAGTGTATCACTCCACCACTTCGATGTGCATCAGAAGTGTGAGTCAGAGAGGAGGGAGGGACAAACGGGAGTGGTTTACCATCGGGCTATGGTTTTGGCGGGAACGGGAGTTGCTGGGTGTTACGGTATAGTATGTAGGTAGGTATGTGGTAGCAGTATACTGCTCATTTCTTAAACATACAAACATTTTTCTATACAGTCACATGTTGTAGTTTATGTTTTTTAGTATATACATTTTTAGTATTTATTTGATAACTAGTGGGGTAACCCATCATGCATGATGTGGGTAACCCGTGTCCCGTGATGTATGACGGGACATTCTAGTTTAACTATTTTATTCAAATTCTGAAGGTTACTCAATGAAGGACGTTGCCTTCTCCCCTCTCCCCACCGCCCTCACGTGTGTTTGCTTAAAGGTTTTTGTCCTTGTTCTTACAGCCTTACATATAGACAGACAGACTTGGCTTAATATATATATATATAACTAGTGGGGTAACCCGTCATAAATGACAAGAGCAAAATTCACAGGCAGTTGTGTGCATGCGCGTCATTTTTTCCTTTTTTTACGCCTTTCATTTCAATTTAAGTCACCCCCTCCCACTTTTTTCTACCTACACGTTTCTCTCTCTCCCCCTCTACACTTCCAACCTTTTCCCCTCCACATTTCTTTTTCTCCCTCTCTACACTTTCCAACCTTTTCCCCTCTCCAATTTAATATCATGGGGTTCTTGGATGGGAAGGGTGCAACATATAGTTGACCTTGAGAAAAAAAGCAGTTCATTTATTCATTTAAATTTATATAAATTCCGACGTGTTTCAAGGTTTGTACAGTGTTATTACAGATAGACACCCACACAAGCATACAGACCTGGCTTAATATGTGTATATATATATATATATATATATATATATACATATATATATATATATATATATATATATATATATATATATATATATATACAGTGCATTTCATATATATAGACGCACCCCAAAAGTTGGTTATAACTCGAGTTATAGTTGATGGATTCACCTGAAATTTTCAACATAAAGAGATCATCTTATATTCTAAACTTTCTCCTAGGCAGAATTGTTTTTCTTAAAAAGGTAAAAATTAAAAAAATTAAAAACTGGAAAATGACCGTTTCATAATTATAGACGCACTAATGAACTTATCACTTTTATTAATTATTATTACAAAACAACATGCTGAACACAACAGTAACATTAAGATTAATATGGTATACGACAGTCCAGATGTTTTAAAACTTAAAACATACTTTTCTACAAACTTTAACCAATATTTATAATCAAATTTATCAAAATTCTACGCAAAAGGAGCTAAAATGGCAATTTTCAGCTTTGATATTGTAGTATCATGATGGCAATCTGCTTAATCATTATGTACAATGATGTCCCAAAAGTTTTCTTCAGGATTTAAGTCTGGGAGACACGCCGGCCATTCGAGAGTGGTGATATTTTGGTTCCGTAACCATTTCTTCGTTAGGTTATTGGAGGAAACTGGGCAATTTCTTGCTGGAATACTAAGCTAATGCTATGGATTCGATGTTTTATGGCAGTACACACCCTTGTAACATTGTCTGATAATCACTGATATTTATTTGGGTTGAAATAAATGCTAAGCTCGCGTTTCAAAAACTAAGCTGCTCGTTCGAAAGGCACTAAATGTTTCCCATATTATTAGGCTCCCCCACTGCCGAAATTTTGTTTAGAAAAATATTGCGCTTTTCACGTCACATCCTTCCAATATGAAGAAAAGAAAAAAAAAACGTCAGAATCATCGAGATTGAATTTTTTCACCCCTCGGATATGTCGGTGGTGGGAGCCTAACAATATGCAAAGTATTTAGCCAATTTGAACTAACCAAAAAATAATGTTTATTATTAGACAATGTTATGAGAATGTTTACTGACCTGCCAAAGTCTATTTCCTAGCGTTAGCTTAGTATTCGAGCAAGAAAATGCATCAGTTCGCTCCAGTAATCTAAGGAATGAATGGTTATGAAACCAGAATATCACCACTCTCGAATGGCCAGCGTGTCCCCGGACTTAAATCCTACAGAGAATTTTCGAGACAACATCATACAATAATGATTAAGCAGATTGCTATGATTATACTACAATAGCAGAGTTGAAAAGTCCCATTTTAGCTGTTTCGAGGTAGAATTTCGGCAATTTTACTTATAAATATTGTTTAAATATATAGAAAAGAATGTTTTAAGTTTTGAAACATCAGAACAGTTGTATACCTTACTATTTTTAATGATTCAGCATGTTATTTTGTCACAATAATTAATAAAAGTGATAAGTTCATTAGTGCGTCTATAATTATGAAACGGTCATTTTCCAGTTTTTAATTTTTTTAATTTTTACCTTTTAAAGAAAAAAATTTCTGCCTAGGAGAAAGTCCTGGGGTGCGTCTATATATATGAAACGCACTGTATATATATATATATATATATATATATATATATATATATATATATATATATATATATAATTATAATTATAATTATAATAGTATATAGTGTTCATTCAGAAGAAAAACAAATAAAATTTTACTAGTTTTGGGCAACATCACTAATACAAGCTGATTTAGAACAATCTCCTTTTTGGCATCATGCCACATGGCATCCAAAATGAAGTTGGCACAACTTTCTCTATTTATGGCTCTGGGCTTTAACATGGTGTACCACCATCTAGTGGTCAATGTGTAAAACTGTTAACTTAGCATTGTTTACTGCTGATAGAACTCGGCAAGTTGATTCATAATATGTAAAACATGTTTTTTTTTCAAAAAATGCGACCACACAGGTTACGCACGAGGCACTCGTATGTTAAACGGGTGTTTTTTAAAAAATTGAATATCTTTCTGGCCACAGAATTTATTTCCAGCGTTTGCTCCACTTTATTCTGAGTACTCAGCTACTGGAACAAAAGCTAAGAAGTATTACATGTTGCTCTGTGCTGATACTGAGGTGTAAATGTTCATTACTTATGTGTAACAATAATGTTGTTTTGTCTGCCAATAGTTCATAATTTGGAATATTCATTTATACCAAATGTCTTATGATAAATGTGTAAAAGAAATGGTTGCTAGAAAGCCATTGAGTATTCCTTAAAACAAATTAATAAATACCTTTAGAGCTTGTTTCAAGACGTTCACCTGCTGCATGGTACAACGATTGGCATAGTTGTTCCTAAATTTCATTCACTCCTATGCAGGTCTTAGCGGAAAGAGCAAGACGTTGGCACAGCTTTGATGACATAACTGAAATGAATAAATGTATTTAGCATTTAGCTATTTTTTACATGAATGTCTTCCTATATGAAAACAGTAGGGGACAATCATGCTAAAATATAAACATGACTAGAATTCTGATGGACAGTCAGTTAACTAGCGTTACTACTTGGCTTCACTCGGGAAAGTAAAACAACAAATTAAAAGAAATTAAATTTTATTGAGTTTCATCTTCACTGTTAAGAAACTCGATCCAATTAGCAAATTCCTCTGCCACTTCTTGTCTGAGCCTAACTAAAAATATATTTTCTAAATTTATTAAAGTATTGAAATACTTATCTATGCTTATCACTTGTGCATTATACTTGCAGCATCTTTTTGAAAGAACTTATTTAATGTTTGGATATTTACTCCATGGAACAGATGGTTATGCAACCAGCTAGGATTAGTAGTGTCTTTGATGTTGTAATAACTAACCTTCCTGTTATGATATCTAATGTTAAGGTTTCTGAGGGAATTAGTGAACATCACATTGTAACTTGTGATGTCAATGTTAATGTTAGGAGTACCATTAAACCATAAGGCAGGTTAAGCGGAGGACACACATACGGAAAATGGATCTCTTGGAATCTCTTCTGAATAAGAAACAAAAAAATAAAATCCTTTCTGTACTTACCATGCATGCCACACAAAAAATCAAGAGAACTGGTCACAAGTCTGTCAATATGAGAGGACATACATACATCGAGCTCCTGATTGTTATGTGACTTTCAACACTTTGTGATTTAGGTGCACTCTAGGTTTCTCAGGTAATCTCTGAAACTGTGAGGTGCCAAAATTACACCAGTTATTACTTGTGTGACATTTATTGTGAATTCCTTAAAAACAATCTTGACTCTTTTGAAGTTTTTCTTTGTTACAAAATTCGCCATTGCTTCTCTTCATGAGACTTTGTAAGTGAAGGGGTGCAGCTTGTGGAAGTATCAGATGTCACATTCTTTCCAACATCCATTTATTTGTTTACATTGTAACTTTTAGTGAAAAGTTTTTACAGTGGCCTGTAAAGGTACAACACAATTCTTACATTTTCTACTTCTAATATTCTGGTAACTTTTGCACTTCCCAACTGGGGCCCAAACCTCATTATTGGGTCTACCGAGTGGTCATAAAAGTGGTACAACCTTAACCAACATGGCTTCAGACTCACAGCCAACCTTCATTGTAGAACCTGAGATGAAGCCAAACATGGAACCACTACCACCAGTAAACCTAGACAGCATCTTTGACATGCCATCTGAAAACTTACTACCTCTACTCTTTGGCTACGTGGATCCCCTCTAAGCAGCAACTAACAAGGTCAATGATAAAAATGTCATTTTCAGTAACGCAGACCGGGCTCAAGTTTGAGACATTCTTGATGACATCACTAAGACATTTGTGGTTCTGGCCGATCGTAACCGAGTCTTGAAAACTAAGCTGGCTTCAGCTTTTGCTGGGGCTCATGCACACCACCACTATCAGCAAACTGCAGTTGCTCAGCCCATGAATGGGCGAGCCCACTTTTTACCTAGCTATGCAGGTGTCCTCTGGGGTGGTTCACCTCACCCAGCCATGCACAACTCTTCCATAGCTGAATTCACATATGAAGATATGTCGCATGCCCGTTATCAGCAACCATAATCATTTGCTTTGGTCATCAAGTCCCAGATGGCAAGTCAATCTCCTGAGGCTACCCGAAAAGATCTGCGGGAAAAAATTGAGCCACAGGCCCTTGGTGGAAGTTTCCGTTCTGTCCAAACTACAAAGTCTGGGGTCCTTGTCTTCGAATGCACTTCTAAAGAGCCGCACCAAAATCTGGCAGCAACGATATCTACAATTTGGGGGTACACCTCTATCAAAATTTCCTCCACTCGAAAGCCACGAGTCATCATTACTGGTGTCGACTTTGACCCGGACCCTACTGGCTTTGTAGATGACATTATTACCAAAAATAAAGTTCTGATTGCAAATGCTGGTGGGACTGAGGAATTCCAGAAAGGATTTAATATCGTGACCCACTGCAAGTGTCGCAACCCTACCCGTATGAACATCATTGCCGAGGTCACACCCAAGGTCTTTTCTGCCTGCATTGGTGCTGGCAAGCTCAATGTTGGATGGATGAGCCACTGTGTTGAGGAGCTCTTGGAAGTGTCACAATGCTATCGAAGTAATGGACTTGGACACATCTCCAGAACATGCAAAGTACAACAATCTAAGTGCCTGCGGTGTGGGGAGATCACGTTGCAAAAGACTGCACTGCAACTCACCCAGACTGTTCTAACTGCCGCTGTGCCAGACTCTCCCTACGAAACCACCTCACAACTGACGTGAAGTGCCCAGTTTATGTGTCGTGATTAGACCTGATGAAGCGCCAAACAGACTATGGATCACAAAAGCCATCCTCAAGTTACAATGCCTATTCCGATCCTTCAAATCAATGTGGGAAGATCCAAAGTTGCTGGTGCTCTTCTGCAATCATTCGGTGAGGACTATGATGGTGTGTGTGTTCAGGAGCCCTCTCCATGGCTACTGGGTTCTGGTGATGGCACATGTGCTGCTCCTGAGCCCAGGGTGGGGAGGATCCTCACCATAGTCCATCACCCCACTTGGACAATGTTGGAACTAAAACAGTTTACCTCTGAATACATGGTTGTGACATTATTCAGGATCAACAACAGGAGCCAGTGGCTATTGGCCAACATTTACAACCCTCCTGACAACAATAAGCTACTATGAATTACCACAACCATATTGGAGGCTTTGATCACGATCAACCGTACTTATACCTGCCCCATAATGGTTTTAGAACTTTAATGCCAAACACCCAGCTTGGGGGTCTGACAAGAACAATCTTCATGGTATTGCCTGGATGGATTTTGCTGTGTCATATGGATACCACATTCGCAATGACGACCACTTTGGCCCAACCTTCAGCCCTGTCAATGGTGAGAGCTTCATAGACCTGACCTTGACAAAAGTTCAGAATTTCTCTTGGGAGATACTTGACGAAGAGTCCCACAGTGACCATCGTTACATTGCCATGCAGTTTACCATATTAATAACAGCCCATAGCAATGAACAGCACTTCATCTGCAAGAAATCAGACTGGTCAATTTTTCAAGACATTATCTCTAGTGGGGCAGCCTCAGCCATTGGTGATCTGTCTGATGTGCATAGCTCAGCTACTCGTTTCCAGGACTTGTGCATTGAAGCATGCCACGCCTCTATGCCATACATGCCAGCTGCCCCTAAACAATCCTGTGCATGGTGGAATTCTGACCTTCAACATGCCCGCCCAGCTAGATGCCTGAATCCTAGAATCTTTTCGTCTCGAGCGGAGGAATTTCAAACAACTGGTCCTTGATACAAACTATCATCTTGGAAGGCCTATTGTGGGCAGGTAAAAGCGACATCTTCCTTTGGAATCCCTTACAAAATATTGGCCGGGAAATGTAAAAGCCTGTCCACTCCTACTTCAATTAAGCTGGAGGATGGCACATGAACAAAAGATGCTGATGAAAGTGACAAACACCAACAAAGACCGGACCGTCATATCACCCCGGTAAATCTCAATACCAAAACTTACCGTCACCGGCTCCAACACGGGGACGGGATCGTTCTCGTAGCTGCCTCCCCACGATGAACCTCGGGATATGTCGGCTCCCTGGAGCCACCCTCGACAGTCGCGACGAGAACCATGCCGCCACACCGAGAATATTGAGGTAGAACTCTGGTTCTACAGTGAGCCGACAGGAGTACCGGCCGAAAAATAATGGTAAAAGACAGTGATGTCGAACCCTTACTGGACGACCCACCCTCTGCGGTACTCCCCGAATAAATTGACACGACACAAGTATAAATAAAAAATGTTTAGTTACACTTACGGTGAAACGATGGCAGTAATAATATTTACACAACTTGGCTGGGAATTCTCTTCCAGCCAAGCCCCCATAAATATATACAAAAACCAAAGGCCACAGGCGAAAAGCAAACAAAAGATGAGATGGAAGCTGGACAGTGGAGGTACCCTTGACCTCCACCTGCAGGTCTTCACTGGTCTTCAGTCTACAACACACTGCCCTGAATTAATGGCTGACCAGGCCAATTAATACATACAGGCAGCTCCACCTGGAGGAGACAGTGGTCACTTCTGACCTCTCACCCATTGAACTGAATGGTGAGAGGTCTGCTAGCACCAAAATGGCGTCCATCCAAACAGCCTACTGTAGCTGTCAGGCAGACCACCATAGGGAATTCGTCTGCTCAATCAAAAATTTGTTATTGAGCAGACCAGGTTGCTACAGGTTCCTCTCAACTTCCCTGTTCCGTCTCGGGAACAGGTCGGTCGAGCCAGCAAAGATTGCTCCCTCAAACCTGACCTTCGTAGGAACCAAACGGCTTCCCTGGCGGTAGTGCGAAAGTGGAGCCCATCCACTCTGCAGCCCACCGACGTGCACCACAGGCACATTTGGGTGTTACGCCACCCAAAACCAGGATCGAAGACCGTCCTTCTAAGACGGCTTTCCTCCAGGGCTTAGAATTCCTCAAAAGAAATATCCTGGAGTTGTGGATGCGTAAGAAGCATCCGACTTGTTAGGAGGTCAACCAGGGCGACCGCGAGCTCGGTATACCCTGGTAATGGCTCAGTAATAAACTGACCTGCCATACCTCCCAGGTCGCATCCCAGCAAACGTTGGACATATGGGGCTGCACACCGGGATAGTTTGTCTATCCCGGCGTGCAGCCTCATTTATCCAACATTCGCTGGGATACCAGCCCTAGTTCCACAACATCTAGTATTGCAAACGTTTGCTGGACTGGGTTCACAACCATTATTACAGGAAAACCTCCACAACCAAATGCCACCACATGGCACAGAGTCTCCACTGACTCACTCAAGAGTCTCCCACCGCATCCAATCGGACCAGTGGCGGTGGAAGTTAGGACACCGGCCAATGGCCGCGTGCCCATCTCTGCCGGGGTCCTCACAACCACTTCTTCACTGTCCAGTGGTGCTCCACCGGTGACATTGCTCCCACGGTGCGATCGCACCATCACAAAGTCTCTGGTAGGGGGTTGGTCCATACTGACACCCCCTACAGCACATTCCTCCATGGAACCACCATGACCATTCCCGCCAACAGCACCCCCAACCGGGTGCTGCCCTGCCAGCTGTATACCACGGCCGACGGTGCGGGAACACAACTCCAAACCCTCCGGTAGACCGCATCCTCAACCAGTTATCGGAGAAACGGGGTTCTGGCCGGTTTCCACTGTGCGAACACGGGCAGAAATGGCCACCCACTCTACTGAGGGAACCTACCGTGAAATTCGGTCCCCCGGTTGAATTTACCATTTTCGACCAGTGATGTACGGACAAAAGTCCGTTATTCACTGTCTATTTGCGGCAAAAAGCCCTTTCACCGTCCTCGAATGGAGATACACGAACAACGTTCCTTAACCTACCGCCTACCAACGGTGAAACCACCTTTTTACCGTGTTCGAACAGTGATACACGGACAAAAGTCCGCGATCCACCGTCTACTCACGGTAAAAGTGCCTTTTTACCACGTTCAAACGGTGATACACGGACAACCGTCCGTATTTCATCATCTACTTACGGTAAAAATGTTTATACCGTGTTCTACCGGCTGTGCACGGTAAACCACCATGCCACCGGTATACTGACGATAAAAAGCACCGTTATCCCGTGTACGGACGGTTCTGCACGGTCAACCACCGTGTCCACCGTCCTACTTACGGATAACTTAGGGCTTTCCCCGGTAACCACCGCGGTATCACGGACAACCATCCGTGTCCCACAGTTCTTTACCGGACTACTATGCCCTAAGCCGTGTTCGGCCATAGTTCCGTGGACAAATGTCCACGCCCTACTGGTGTATACACGACTCCGCTCGAACCGACCGCACAAGAGAGGTTGGCTGTAGCGCTATCCGGTGCCGCCACCAATTGTAACGACCCGACTTGGTTGCTACAATGACCCCGGTAAATTTCCCCCAACTTACTGCCGCTTGATCCTCCTGGACGGGTCGAAGCGCAGGCCAACCTTCCTCTTGCCCGTCTGCGTCATGGGTGGCGCCAATCGGAGGAACTTCCCCGAAGATCGACGGTCGAATGGCCGCCGAAAATAACGGAGAACCCATGGTGAACCCCCGGTGGATCTCACCGTTGGTAACGACGCAAAGAACCGGCCGACATGTTGACTAACATGCCGAAACAGGACCGGCAAACCCCCACCCTCCACGCGGTTATTTCCCATATTATTATTAATAATGAAGAGACACGGACATCAGGTTGAGAGTGAAAACAATAGATAATTTATTCGAGAGAATAATGGTAAAAACACTCACTATAATCTGCTGGATTAATTATCCAGCAGAGCAGAAACATAAGATGATCCCAGTTGATATTTAAGATGAGTGGTCGCCATCTTGGCCACCTGTTGAACTTAGATGGAGCACAATCACAAAACATGCATAAGCATCAAGGGTTCACTAGTCACTGTCCAGGTTATAATTCCTGCCACCATTATATACCACCCCCAGGCTGCTCCACCTGGGGAGGACAGTGACCCCTTTACTGGCCATTTTGTCATCTGCCTGGCAGCCAACTAGCCAGCCTAGCAGATGACAACAGGAGGTTTAGTTTTGCTCCCACAGGAGCAAAACTGGGTCGTTACACCTGAACAGTTAGGTTTTCGTCAGGGGCACAGTTCAGTGTCTGCTATTGAAAGCTACGTGCACAGGACAAAACAGACATTGGCCAGAGGTGATCATGCTCTTGCTGTTGCATTGGACATCTCCAATGCATTCAACTGTGCTTGGCACGCTGCTATACTTGATGAATTGCTTGCAGTGCAGTGCCCGGGGAACCTCTTCCGCCTTCTTTCACCTTTTCTATCTGGCCGTTCGGTGCAGTCTGGGACAGTACAGCATCAGAAAAGAACTGGTTGCCCTCAGCGTTATGCTGATGGAATCATGGCTAACAAGAGTCAAGAGTGTCATCTCCTGTCAGAACTATGTTCAGGCTTTTGCAGATAAATCACTTGGTTTGCTGTGTAGTCGATCAGTACAAAGTCTAGAAGCTAAGTTCCAGGTCTTTTGTTCATGTTGTTCAGAGTGGGCTGCCCTCATGAAGCTGTCTTATGCAGTGGACAACTGTTATTCTTTTCCATTCTGCACATAGACTGGTTAGGCAACCTTACCTTCACATGGGGGAGAAAGTAATGAAACAATCTGCTTCAATGCTGTACCTTGGAGTGATGATCAACCCACGTTAAGACTGGTCTCTTCACATATGACACCTTCAAGGGAGAGTGTGGAGTGTGGCTGCTCGCCTGTTTGCCATTTGTGGTCGTGAATGGGAGATGAGTCTGGCAGTGTTACAGTGCAGAAGTCTGGGGTAACAGAGCATCTACTGGCAGACTCACTCGTCTTCTGGATGCTACCAGAGGCCCTTTCTTTCGGGAATAACCAAGGCATTTTGTACAGCACTGACAAGGGCACTTCAGGTACTTCCTGGCTGCATACCTGTGTTCATCCTCGCACACAGCCATCATGTACTTTGGAAACAGTGCCAGGCATCCACTGAGCTGCTGGACACCCCCTTGACCATCAAGAATACCATGCACCCCACACTCCAGCAAGAATACCCTGTGGAAAATCCACACAGGTGGATTTCTGCATCTATACTGATGGATCAAAACTAGACAATAAGGGTGGCTCTGCATTCATAGTTGCCAACCGCAATCACGAGTTTCATTCATGGGGTGTCATCTACCAGATGAATGTACCGTGTTTCAGGCTGAGCTCTTGGCAATCCGGATGGCAATTAAAATGGACGGGGAGCATGCCCCGTGAGGGACAACCATAATGATCTGCTCTGACTAAATTATCTGCACTAACTGTTGTGTCATTAGGATCCAGCACACATGCTGATTCATACCATACAAATGCCGATATATGTCACTTTGGGAGTTATGGCAGGCAGATACGCTTGGCCTGGATTAAAGCACATGCTGGCCACACCTGGAATGAGCATGCTGACCAACTTGCCAACCTGTAGACTATGCCACTTACAGTGGCAGTCCACAGTTGCACAATATCGAGCTTCCAGGCAACAGTCCGAGCTAGGGAAAACTGGGAGTGGCAGTCGCTGTGAAACTTTTCTAATACTGGCCTTCAAGTCTATGAGCTGCTTCTACAGCTGGACCATTCTCACCACGTCTTCTCAGGGAAAATAGTTTTGTTGATGACCAGGCACGGTCTGTTCAATTGCTACCTCCAACATTTTCGGCTTTCTACTACAGACGGCTGTTGCCCATGCGAACTTGGTGAGGAGGACACTCTACAGCACATCCTCTTCCATTGTATGCTTCCCACTCGCACTGCAGCATGTGACCGACTCATCTTGTGCTCCACCAGGATTGGTCTTAGTTGGCCAATCCACCCAACTGTCCTCTTTCAAGCTAAACACTTGAAGGCAATGCATGAGTTTGCCAATGAAGCAGTCTTCCGATACCCTGGTTCTGATGATGATGCCACTACTTATAACAGCTCTGCCAGTGACAGTGATAACTCCTAGTGAGATAATAGTGCCACCACCCTTTCAGCTTCTCCCTTGCAATGACGACTAAAACAACTGAACCGAACATTGGAACTATGATAACAGACCTATTAATCACAACCTAGTGCACAAACCCTAGCTGCTAACCTAGAGATACTATGTTTTTGTGGTACCGGGGAAGGGTAGGGGCCTATAGGCTCTTGTCTACCTTCGTGGCACCAACTCGTACACCAAATGGTATAAGTGGCCTTAAGCCTATCGGCAGGTGGGCCGTAGTTATATTTGCAACATACATCAAGAAATTTAAGCTAAAAATAAGCACCATCTATTGTTACATACATGCAACAAGACCTACTTTATTTTGTTAAGGGAATATAGTAGGCTAAACAAAAATGGTCCCACCACATTTTTTTGTAAACTCTACCAAGTTGCATATGCAGCAAAATGTTGAAAACTTTAAAAATGATTTTAATCAGCATGATGTTGATGAAATTTGGGCAATTTTTCACTCATTACTGATGGAAGGGGTCTCGAAGTTTGTTTCATTAAAGAGAGTCCGGGATGCCTCAACACCAGTATGGTATACACCATGTGTTAAAAGGGCTCTTCGTAAGCAGCGATTATGGAGAAATAGATACAGAGGTGATTCAAGTTTATTGAATGCAAATGGTTTGCATACTGCTCGCGCAAATGCTAAAAAAAACTGGCATTGCCTTTGGAGGTCACTCCAGTCACAGTATAGAAAACATTTTGGAAAAAAAGTCTTACAATTGGAATCGGTATTACAAAAAAGTACTAAAATTGGATTCGAAATCAAAAGTTTTCAATTTATATTTTAATTGGAATCGGAATTTGTATTTTTTACCATGACCATGCTTGGTGTAACGACCCGACTTGGTTGCCCACAAATCCCCCAGTAGTTTTTTTGTAAAAACTCACCAGTCCTGATTCCCTCTTTGGAGAGAATTGTACTTGTGTTGCCTCCAAAAACCATTGGGTGGTGCCTGCCACCACGGAGTCTCCCTCGCAGAAGTTGATGGCTGCAAAAACTGTGACAAGATGAAAAACCACGGCGGTACAAACAGCTCGACTGTGCACCGGCACGAGAATGGAAGATTGAGTGGCAGTTTTCTTCCTGGAATCTCTCCCACGGTAAACTCCCCAAAGAATTGACACGGTCACAATGGTAGTAAAATAAACCTTATTTAATTAACACGATAATGACAAATGAACTTAATTGCTGGCCAACTTAGCCAGCAGGATTCCAGTTACACAACACGAAAAAACACAACAAAACCACAAATACTGCGGTTGTTAACCTGATGGTCATCTTGGCCTCCAGCAGGATGTTTCTCCTTGAAATTACCACTACGCACTGCCCACAATAATTTCTGGCCTTATAAACGCCAATGCAGCCTAGCAGACCACCATCACTTTCGTCTGCTCCTTCAAATAACCTGAAGGAGCCAAACCAGGTCATTACAACCCTCTCAACTTACCTGTTCTGCCCCAGAAACAGGCTAGTCGAGCCAGCTAGGGTTGCTAGTGTAGACCTGCCTACTTAGTTCCGGACGGAGCCCATCCATCCCACCACCCACTGATAAACCCACTACAAGCTCATCTGGATGTTATGCCACCTAAGTCCGAGATCGAATGCTGTCCTAATGAGTCTCTCCTCCTCCAGATGTTGAAACCTTTTGATATCCATATGGAAGAGCTGCGACCTTACATGTAGAGACCAGCTTGTCAAGATGCCTACCAGGGCAACTACGGGATTGGTTTCACAGCCTGGTAGAGGCAGCCTTACATATTCTGCCACCATACCTCTCAAGTTGCATCCCAGCTGACATTGGACAAATGGGGCTGTGTGGCAGCATAATTGCACTATCCTGTCACCTAGTCTCACTACATCCAAAATAGCAAACTTCTGCTGTACCATGGTGACAACCATCAACACTAGGTAACTCCCACAACCGAATGCCAGAACATGGTTCATGTTGTACGGTGGTAACTTAGTTGCCCATGGGTCTGGAAGTGGCTCTTCCATGCAATAATACCCATGCAACAGACCAAGCTGATTATTCCATAAAAACATCTTCTGAATACATAGGCTAAGCACCAATACATCCTCCCTCGCCCTCAGGTTGGGGGAGTTGAATCATATGTTGGATCCTAGGGCCTCAAAGCCCCACTGCTAGAACCCATAAAGAAGGGTGTACCCCCTCTGGGGGGGTCATAGGACCACATTTGGTAGGAAAACTAATTTCATCCACCAAGTTGCCCTCGCCCTGAGGTACAGGCAAGGTCACCCAGTGGAGAGTTCCTACCTATCGAACCCACAGGCTTTATACTGTGACCACCTTTGGAGAGAATGGTGGCATGCCGACCAAAATGATGCACATTGACTGACCATCCATCTGTGCCATCATAACCCAATGGGTATGGTCCATTTGGTTTCAGTTTTCAGCCCCTAGGACTTACTCATTGGATGTTCAGGACCTCTCACATTTGGACTTCTTGTCCTTCTCTTTATTTTTTTCCTGTGAGAGAAAGGTCAACTGTGCTTCGCATTGAACCCAGCCAAACTGAAAAATTTACCAGGCCAGTCAGGCTGTGGTGAGTGGTTAGCCCTCTGAGCCCACTTGAATTATGACGACTTTCCAGCTACTGCTGTACTGGTCTTCGAAACGGTTTCCACAGACGAACCAACATCCTTGGACAGTTGTGCAGCTAAAACCCATCCGTGAGCATCCCTAAAGAGAGGCTTACCTGGCTGATTCTTGCCATGGCAGCTCTCATGGTTGCTCCTTGGAGCAACACCATGATCAAAAGGAGGTTCTCATGTTTTGAACATATTCCTGGCAGGCATTTTCCACAGGGGCGGAAACTCCTGCCTAGATATCAAACTTCTGGTGATTGATGCTTCCCATCGCACAAGTGATATGGACATGCAGGGGTGCTGCCTGTGCTCAGAGGATTCTCAATAAATTCTCCAGATTGGGCTTTTTAGGTGGGAAGACCTTTCCTCCAACCTAGGACTTTGCCTTCTTGCCTACAGGACAAGAAGCCACCAGTTGGGTGTGAAAGTTGGGATGTTTCTACCCCTGACCACCACCACCACTGTTAGCTGAGTTGTCCTTGTCGGCAGTAGGTACTGGAGGCTATGAGGTCATGGTCATGGTCTTCCAAACCACAGGCCCAGCCAGTGCCTCAGGCATACCCAGGGTCCATGGCTAGTCTTTCGGACCAAGAAGCACCCGGAGCTCCCTCAGGAAGCTTGAGCTGAGCCCCCTCTCAGCTAAAGCTTTTGCCCTCACAGTGTACTGAGCAATGCTAGACTTGTGCTTCATACCCTCCTTACAGTAATACTTGGTGAGAAACTCCCCAACAAAGAACCATTTTCCACCAATGAAGATACTGCCTGATTAAACCATGAATTTACTGGCTTCATTACAGCTGGTAAAGTTGGGCCTCTTCCTCAGCCACACCCATTGAGTCATACTTCAGAGGTTTCTGGACCATCAGGGGTTTTCCCACTGGACCCAGTCCACGACTAAGTAACCACGGAGTTCTTACTACTCCCATTAGACTCCGGATTTGTCTGAAGAGTGGTAGTGACCTCTCCATTGCTGTGAGGTGTCTACAACCAAATCAACGGTGGTAGACACCCCTATAGCCCTACCCCATAGCCTATAGCCCTGTATATCCCCCTATAGCCCTATCTTGCTTGTGTGCAAGATAGGACTTGCATAGGGACTACCTCTTCTTTCTTGATTGAACATGTTGCTGATGGGGTTCGGCATGATGCCATTTTGGCAGCCATCTTGGAAAATGGCTGACTTTTGTTTTTTATTAATATCTTAGGAACCACAAACCCAGTTGATGTGCATAGTTTCTAAATATTTATGACAGTACAATGCACATATTTTATGTCATACATAATTAAAAGAAAATGTATATGACGTTTTTGGAGTACTTCATTAAAAATTGTGTAATTTGCTTTATACTATTTTAAGCAGTACAGATGCATGATTTTAACATTACATGTAACTTCAAGACACATTTGTTGTGAATATTTTTATTATTTAAATATTAAAATTGGCCAATTATTTCCTGAGTTACAGCAATTTTAGTTATGCTGTATCGAGAATGTAACATTCGAATGAACGTGTATAACCTTTCCTATGCTGCATTACTTAGCATTTTACTTGCACAAACATTTATTTCTTGGAAGTCCCTTTATTTGCAGGTTGATTGGTGAGATATGATAATTTCATGCCCACATTCAAAGTGCAAGGACAAGTGTATCATCGGATTGGTTCACTTCTTCCAGTAGAAGAGGATGATGCTGTTAATTATCCAGTCGAATTTCTCAATTCATTGGAGCCACCTGGGATCCCACCGCACAAACTGGCGTTGAAAAGTGGCTCACCAATACTACTCATTCGGAATCTGAACATGCTAAAGTTATGTAACGGAACTAGACTTTCTGTTAAAAAACTGATGCTGAATGTAATTGAAGCAACAATAATTAATGGCAAATGTAAAGGAGAAGATGTGCTCATTCCACGAATTCCAATGATTCCCACTGATTTGCCCTTCACATTCAAATGGCTACAATTTCCTGTGCATCTTGCTTTTGCGAAGATAATCAACAAAGATCAAGGGCAGTCGCTGCACGTTGCCGGATTAAATTTAGTGAATCCATGTTTTTCACATGGTCAACTATATGTTGCTTGCTCTAGATTAGGAACTCCAAATACACCAAATCAGAAAACCAAAAATATTGTTTATCCACTTGCATTATGCTAGATGTTAGTATTAGTTTAAATTAAAAAAAATAATATCATATCAGAATGAGTTATCTTTCATTTTGCCACATTTGTCTACAACACTTTATAGATTCTAGGTTACATACTAACCATCCATTTTCAGAAATATATAAAGATAAAATAAATATGCACTGGCAGGACAACATCTGCCGGGTTCTGCTAGTACTATCTAAAGCAGCATAAGAAAGGTTACATGCATTCATTCAAATGTTACATTCTCTTGATACAGCATTATAATTGGCCTCGCAAAATAATTGGCCAATCTTAAAATTTAAACAACAGTAATGTCTCAAATGAAGTTACATGTAATGTTGAAATCACGCATCTGTACTGCTTAAGATAATATAAAGCGAAATACACAATTTTTTATGAAGTTCTAAAAAAAAAGTCATATTATCTAAAATTGGGGACATTTTATGTTAATTATGTATAATATCAAAATATGTGCATTGTACTGTCCTACATATTTAGAGGCAATCCGCACATCAATTAGGCTTGTGGTTTCCAAGATATTAATAAAAAGCAAAAGTCAGTCATTTTCTTGTACATCTGCCAAGTTTGGTGCTTTTATCACAAAGTGCACAATCAACTCACCAACCTACTGGACTACTGCTCTTAATTGGAAAACTAGTCTCAGGTGGTGAAACAATGTACACCCACCCATAAACCTTTCCAAGCAAAGGTGCCACAGCTTCGTGAAGTGCTGCCAATACCTCGGTCAGTAGGTTGGGAAGTCTTTTCCCATCACAAGTTACCAGTAAGGATATGCTGTCCAGATATCTTCCCAAAAATATACCTTCCAGCTTACGATACCCATGAAAAACCCAAAACAAGCTGCTATGTCTACCACTAGTAACACTTCACCCTATCCCTCAACCAGAAGGTGAGTTTTTATGGATCTCACATGAATGACTCCTATCTCGATGGAGTACCTGCTCATGCCGTGAAGTCATGAGGTAAGGTGAACCTCCTGCATTGGTAACCTCACCTCCTGTGCCACCAACATACTCATGACCAAAACTTCAGCCCCAGTGTCAATGCCACGAGAGTGGCCCAGGCACTTCGTACACAAACCAAATATGCCTGACTCTGGTGTTCAGGGATATGTGACTGCATTCACCCACCATTGTTTTTCTGAGCCCCGCGTGTCTTTCTGGCCGAACTGTACAGTCCTACTGGATACTTAGGAGTTTAGGTTCACACCTCAACTACCAGAGGCTTCCCAGGCCTGATCAGAGGCACAGGCACCCCAAAGCCAACAAACCTTGATGTCTGTGCTAAAAAGCTCCTCAATGCTAGGCATATAGCAAGGAGGGGTACCCCAATCATTTAACTCAGTTACCACAGCATCCAATGGGGCATGGCTTCGGAAACACCCATTTGGTAATATCTGGGTCTGCAGACCTTGCCAAAAGCACTCCCATATACTTGGAGACTGCCCTTCACACGTCACCTAAATTTTCTAGCAAAACCAATCTGCCACTCAGTACATGGTGCACCTCATTACCATCCAGAATGGTAATCAGGAACTCATGATGCTGCAGGACAATCAGAGCCAACTCTGGTACATATGACACCACCTGGCTTTCACCAGGTGAAATCCGAGCAACCTTTCCTTTAGCTGCAGCCTTCGGACAATTCCACTTAATGTGCCCCATTTGGCTGCACAGATAGTGTGGACCACATTGCCTTTGGGCTTTACTTTCAACCACCTGGCCAGTCTCTTGAGGTACCACTGCTGACTGACTATCACCCATTTTCTGCCACTTTTCTCCTTTACCCCTGTTTTGGCTGGTGTACTAAATGACTGGGACAGTGCAACTGCCTTTACACCCAGTGGGTGGGAAGACTTGGCAGAACCCTCAAGTTTAGCTGCAGCACTGGAGTCCTTGACGGTAGTCTCGATCTCCGGTATTTCATGGGTATTTCCCGCATATGTTTCACAATCGCAGGCTGGTTTTTCTCACAAAAATGGATAAGCCTACACCTTTCCCACTAATGAAGAGAAACACGTTCTGTCAGTTCTATATAGTGCCAGTAGAATGCCTGAATAGACTTGGTTAGCCCTAGCATCATTGTTTCGAGCTTAAAGTACCACAACCAGACCTGGTCATCAAAACTGTACCGATGAAGCAGTCGGTGCAGTTTTTGCCAGGTGAGGTCCAACAAGAGTTTCTACCAACTAGCTGCACCTGGTTTCATCCATCCAGTGCTCACCCTAAGCCTTGGTTTCAAACCACCAAAGAAAAGGCACCAAATCCTCTCATCCGCCATACCGAGCGAACGAATAGACCTGATTGTAAAACCTAAACACCTTAATCTCTGCAAAAAAACTGCTGAAGCTGGAATCCACGGAGCGGTACTAGCCTTCGGAGGTTGCCTTATCCTTGGCTGCTGGATGGGCAGAGGAACTCTATGGTCTATCACTGTAGGATGGACCTGAGCAACTCAGGCAGAAGGTATCCCACTGATCAACTGTGGGACAACCTGGTCGGCTCAATCAAATTTTTGATTGAGCAGACGAACTCCCTATGGTGATCTGCCTGACAGCATATAGTAGGCTGTTAGGTCGGACGCCATTTTGGTGCCAGCAGACCTCTCACCATTGAAGTCAATGGGTGAGAGGTCAGAAGTGACCACTGTCCCCTCCAGGTGGAGTTGCCTGGAGATTTCTTTGGCTTGGTCAGCCATTGAATCTGGGCAGTGTGTTGTAGGCTGTTGACCAGGACACATCTTCATGCTGGAGGCCAGGGTGGCCTCCATTGTTTTTTTGTGTTTTGGTTTGGCCTTTGTTGTTTTCCATGGGGGCTTGGCTGGTGGATTGCACCAGCCAAGTTGTGTGGATAATAGGATAACCACTGCATCTTTTATTTTGCATCTCATTAATTAAGTGTTAATAAACACCTTTTTATTTTAACCCATCTACTGTGTTGTGTCCATTACTGGGGAGTACCGCGGGGAGGGTGGGATTTCTACCGGAATTCACCGTCTCTTTCCGGCCTATTGTCGGCAGGTGCTTACGTCGGCTTGCGGTGGAAAGGATTCCACCGAGATATTCTCGTTGTGATGGAGGATCGTCCGTCGTGTCCGGCGAGGGGACTCCTGGAGAGCCGACGTGGACCCACGTCACCGTGCAGAGGACTGCTACGGGTACGATCCCGTCCCCGTTTTGGAGTCCGGTGTCCGGGTAAGTTTGTTCTGGTTCTTTTTGACTGTACGAAATCTGCCCGAGGTATTGTAATGGACCAGTCGGGTCGTTACACACCAATAATGGCTGCCACACATGGATCCACCGGCAACCTGCCTGATCACCAGGGTTCCTGGGAGGATTCGCTGGGCAATCTCAGCATTACTGATGTGACACCACCGCCACAACCCGTCGGCAGCAGCCTTGATGAGGTTCTAGTTCAGATGGACAGTCTAAGAACGCAAATATCTACCCTCACCAATGCCCTGGCCGACCGGAATGCATTCACTACACCTGACAAACGACATGCTCATGCCGACACCGTAATGACTCAGCCGCCTCTTCAACTTCCTATTATGGTTACGAAGCGCACCACAGGACACGTTACGATCGACACAACAGACACTACACGCCACACCCAGATCATTTACCATGCCATACTGACTGGCAATACACTCCGCAAACGGCTGAACAATCGCATCGAGACCAGTCAAATGATCCATGGCGTAGAGACAGGCATGCAGAACAACTGTGTGCATTACCAACTATGACACATGCTGAATCTCAACACTATTGTCCGGGCTGCACATAGTGGTTGCCACTCGGCACCCCCAGAATGACAGCAAAATCAAGCTAGAACCAGGATGGTCCTTCAATTTATGCACCATGATTTCCACCACAAGAGGCAGCACCGCTGTCCACTGGGATGACCAAAGTTCAAGATGGCGACTAGGCCTGCTCCCAAGGAATACTCAGTTGAAGACTTCAATAAATGCTATAGTGGATGTCACCCAGCCGACTCAATCCCAAAATGAAATGGATTGACAGGATTCCATCCCTTCCTGGAAGAATTCGAGGAAGTGGCCAACCTGTACAAATGGACTGACAACCACAAGAAGTAGTTTCTCCCTGGGTGTTTCACCGGGACCGCCCGCACGTGGTTGAGTAGACTGAGATACGAACACTCTGGTATATCTTGGGCCGAGTTGAGAAGGCAGATGGTGAACATGTTTGGAAAACCCAATGAACTAGCCATCTTAGAGAAGCAGTATACAGAGATGCTTCAGAAGGAAGGCGAGAGTGCACAGGCCTTCATATGGGAATTCATGAATTTCGGGGACCGAGTTTACAAGCAGCTAAACGATCAGCTGCGCATTAGTCAGTTGCGTCGCACACTATGCCTGATGATTCAAAATGCCGTTCATCTTGCACCGATGACATCGTTCAAAGACTTCATAAATGCAGTACTTAATATGGAGGTGGTTTGTATTCCCTGAATAAATGGCCGATAAAACCAAAGGTGCCAGCTGATCTGGATGCTAGTAAAGGAGCATCGAAGACCGATAAAGAGCAACAGGTGATAACCGCCAGCTCTAAAGACACCACACATCGACCTAGGTCAAACAGCCTAACCAAACTGCACTGATCAACCAGGAACGACACTCTACGACTGACACCCAACAAGAAACACTGCACGTTTGACAAGAGCAAGTCAATGTGTTATAATTGTGGAAAGTTGGGGCATTTCTTCCGCGAGTGTCGACAACCAAAGAAGAAGGTCACGATTAGGCTGTTTGGAGAACCGATTACCAGCTATGACACCAAGGAGGAGGTCCCTGAGGTGGATGTCATCACAGAGGATGGGACTGAGTTCGCACTCATCCATTTGGGGGACAGATCCATCAGATCCTTCTCCCACCCAAAACTCTGACCACCACAGTGCCACCTCCTGCAAATCCCAACAACGACAGTTCCGACGATTCTGAAAAGGTACCAATTCATGTGATCAACCTGGCCCCTAAGTGTATGTGGACCTCATACAATCTGATCACCTGGCAGGACACGCTCCTTACAACATCCGTGAAAGTAGAAGGGTGCCTTGAGAACAAAATGGTAGCTGTCATGGCTCCAGGCACCCAACTACCGATGAAAAGCCACTCCTGCTGCCAGAAAATCATGAAGACAGTGTATCAGCAGCTAGTTGACAGCTGTTCACCTCAGGAAGTCGGCGATTATGATGCTACCGACAGGAACCCCCGAATTGCCATCACAATCAACCAAAAAGTTATATGAATGCTTGTGGATGCCGGAGCTCTGGGCAGCGTCATCACAGTCATGCTCGCACTAGAACACAAGTTTGAGGTTGAACCCGTGCTTGTCCCACCTGATGTTCAGGGTTTGGGAGGCCTCAAAATCACTGTGGTGGGACGACTCGCCGCGACGGTTTAGCTATTCACCCACACAGTGCGAGGGCATCTACTGGTGATTGCCGGCCAGCCTGAAGCCATTTTGGGCCGAGATCTGGGTCGAGCTCTGCACTTGGCCGTGGCAACAAATAAAGTATATTTAGAGGATGACCACTTAAAGTCTACGCTCCACCAGAAGTGCATTGAAGCACACATCGGATGGGCTCTGGGAGAGACTTCATCAGAGGCTCCTGGTATATCTTCCAGTGCCCCTGAGGAAATCTAAGACCTTTGCTCCGGAAGTGACATCAACGGTCCGCAGTTGGCCACCAATGCTAGTGAGAACCCGACCGTGACAAAGTAAACAATAACTCATTAGTGTTTAATCTATGGCTGCCATAGACATAAACACTACAAATCATCAAAATAAAAACAATAAAAAATGACAGAGGAATTTGAGAGGAACAACTGAGGACAGTTGTCAAGAAGTGGGGAGGGGATAGAATAACCCCCCCCAACGAAATAAATAACCCACAACATCAACAACTCCTCTAAAATACTCTCAAATACCACCAAAACTACAAAAACTAGAACAACTTTAATTTTTACAACATGGCTGCCAATATTTGCATATTGGCAACCACTTCAATAAATTCGCCAAGACCACGTGGCTTCAAAACAACTTTCAACCATGGGGTGCAGCCAAAACAATACAATAATAAACCTAAAGTCAAGGACACCCAAAACGAAAAGAACCGCCATAAAAGGGACATCAAAGAAAAGACGCCAGGTCCCCTTGCTATGGATGGGCGTAAATAACCCCGACAGTGAACAGAAAACTGCAAAGAGAACGTCATGACTAGGGGCACTACAAGACACTGCAAAAGAAAACAAGAACAGAAAAAAAACTGAAGATATTTTTTTGGAAATGGACACCCTAGCAATTAAATCATAAAAAATTCGGAACCTGTCACCTTCCCAATTAAATAATAATTTTTTTTGGGAAATCAACACCCTCCAAACTACGACAAAAAATAGTGAGGTGCATTAGTGACCTTGCCGACCCATCTATCTCTTATTTTGGAAAAGACATTAAAGAGAGCAGGAGAAAATTAATGGCCAATTTCACACCTCAGTGCGAGAAAAATAATGGTCCTCCTCCCCTAGGATTCTTTAAGCAAACAAAAGAAAGTGAAAAATAATACACAAGGACCTGCCTCTAAAAAATTGGATCAACACCTTAAGATGGTCAATATTGGTGGGACAACCCCACCCACAATCAATCAGAACACATAAACCAGTTAAAAGGTGTCCTATTGTAGTCGGTGAGGACAAGGACCTTGTGGACTAAAGGATCAAGACCATTCCCCCACTCTCCCCTGTAGCTGTGCACACCCGCATGTACTCATGGAGTGACCAACCCATGTGGGGTGGTAACAATAAAGAAAATAATAAAAATCAAAATATACATTGTAAACATGTATAAAAAATATTTGTTCCATTGTTTTCAGAAAAAAATCATGTACCACATTTTAACGTATATATACGTTGGAAGACACTTGACACTTTTGTGCCAGTGCCTTCTTGAAATCTACCTCTGTACAAGGTGCGTGCACATCCCCCCATTTCCCACCTTGCATAACTTAAACCTGCCACCTTTGGCTGGAGTATGTGGCTGGAGTACGAGGACGTACTCCAAGCAAAGTTGGGGGTATGTAACACCCAGTGACTTGTGATCCTGCTAAAACCATAGCCTGGGGGTAAACAACTCATGCTTGTCCATTCCTCCCTCTCTAATTAATATTCAAGTGGCAGATTGATACTATTAGGACCATGGTCACTTGGACCTGGTTACACCTCGTAGGTGTACACAGGTCCAACGTATAAAAAACCATGTTCCTCTGTTTCTTGTCCACTTTTGCTCAACTTTTGTACTACGCTGATTGTTATATCCGTATCACATCATGGGCCCATGGACGCACATTTAATTAATAGAATTCATTCTTGTAACATTTATGTTTCTGTACAAGAATGAATAAGGTGTTTGCAATATGAAACTGCGTTGTCTGCTATTTTGAAACTAACCCTTCTCTAGCAGCGTGTTTCCATCTAACTTTGCAATATATCATAGGGATAGAGTGGGTCATACTGGTGGTGGAGTTTTTATAGCAATTTCAAATTTGCTTAACAACCAAAGGGAACAGGCATTTGAGACTGGGTGTGAGATAGTTTGCTGCAGTGTAGAGCTGCTCAATGGGAAAAAAGGTATTTTAATTTCTTTCTATCGCCCACCAGGATCTTCAATTAGTGATATAGCTGCCTTTCATTATGCACACAATATCCCAGCTATAATTTTAGGAGGTGATGTTAACTTCCCAGATGTAAACTGGCAACTTTGCTCAATTACAGGTGGGAATGATGTTACTTTTGCTGTTTCATTGTTGGAAAGTTTGGATATTTACTCCATGGAACAAATGGTTATGCAACCAACTAGGAATAGTAGTGTCCTTGATGTTTTAATAATTAACATTCCCCTTATGATATCTAATGTTAAGGTTTCTGATGGAATTAGTGACCATCACATTGTAGCTAGTGATGTCAATGTTAATGTTAGGAGTACCGTTAAAGCCATAAGGCAGGTTAGTCTTTATAACAAATGTAACTGGGATGGGTTTAAGTTGCATATGCAGCAAAATTTTGAGAACTTTAAAAATAATTTTAATCAGCAGGATGTTGATGAAAATTGGGCAATTTTTCACTCATTACTGACGGAAGGGGTCTCGAAGTTTGTTTCATTAAAGAGAGTCCGGGATGCCTCAACACCAGTGTTAAAAGGGCTCTTCGTAAGCAACAAAAACACAGAGGTTACAGAGGTAATTCAAGTTTATTTAATGCAAATGGTTTGCATATTGCTTGTGCACATGCTAAAAAAGGACTGGAATTGTCCCATAAGGATTTAAAACAAATAAATGCAGTAAATGGTTGCAAGAAGATCCAAAGCTGTTTTGGAGGTATGTCAAGCATTCTCGGTCTGGTGAGTACTTGATTCCAGCTCTTGTTGGGGCAAATGGAGAACTAATATCACACCCTAAATTGAAAGCTTCTTTGTTGAATGAACAATACAGGAGTGTTTTTACAGCAGATGAAAATAATACACCTACAACTTGTGAGTCTCGAACAATGCATTCTTTGGGGGATATTATTGTTAATACTGAGGGCATTATCAATCAACTATTGACCCTTAATAAAAATAAAAGTGGGGCCAGATGGAATTCATGCAGTAGTTCTTATAAAATTAGCTAGGGAAATGGGACCATTTCTTCAGGTAATTTATCAGTAGTCTCTGGATCAAGGGGTTGTTCCAAGTATGTGGAAATTAGCAAATGTTACCCCAATATTTAAGTCTGGTAATGAGTCCGAAGCTGCAAACTATAGGCCTGTATCTTTAACTTCAGTGGTTTGTAAAATTATAGAGCATATCATATACTCTGGCTGCATTAAGTTTCTCAAATCTCACAATCTCATTTCTGATAACCAACATGGTTTCCTGAGAGAGTGCTCTTGTGAAACTCAACTTATCCTGGTAGTGGATGACCTCCAGAAAAGTTTAGACAATGGTAAACAGGTTGACATGGTGTTTCTTGACTTTTGTAAGGCATTTTACACTGTTTCATATTCAAAACTTCTGGCAAAAGTTGCAGCATATGGGTTGGGGAACAGGTAACAAAATGGGTAACTTCTTTTTTAAGTGATTGGCAGCAACTGTAGACTATTTGCTGATGATACTCTAATTTACAAAGAGGTTGATGGTATCCAAGACTGTGAAACATTAGCTCTAGACTTGAAGGCAATTGAGGGATGGTGTAATACATGGCAACTTCAGTTGAATGAGGAGACGTGTAGTGTTATGAGGCTAACTCAGGGTAGAAATCCAATTGTGTTCAATTATAGTATGAATGACATTATTCTTTGGAGTGTCAAGTGTTATAAGTAATTGGGGGTTACAATGACATATGACCTTTTTTGGAAAAAACACATTGATAGTGTTACTGGAAAAGCTCTACAAATGCTTCGTTTTAGTCAAAGGACATTGGGCACCTGCCCAGCACAAGTTAAAACTATTGCCTATCAAGCATTGGTTCAGCCTCATCTTGAGTATTGCTGCAGTGTATGGAATCCTCACTCTGTCGCACTCATTCACTCAGTTGAAACGGTTCAGCATAAGGCAGCTAGGTTTGTTTGTGGCAGGCACAAATTTACAGATAGTGTCACTCAGATGCTGTCAGTGCTACAATGGCATAGTTTGGCACATCCCAGGGCTGAGTTAAGTTTGAAATTGTTTGGGAAAATTACACGTGGTGATTGTCCTAAACCGCAGTCCAGTAATATTCATAAAGCACTATACATGGGCAGGGCTGACCTAGGACAGATTCATATTATTGGTCTTTTTTACCTAGAGTTATAAGACATTGGAACTCGCTTCCTCAGGCAGTGGTGACTGGGGATAATTTTGTTTTGTGGGATTGACATTTGTATATTCATTTTATTTTTTATATACATGTGTATGTATATATGCTTGACAATGCTTAATGCTGCATGTGGATTTTTATGTCCCTCTGCCATAGGGCTATTTAGCTGCTAGCAGAGTACTAATTGTAATTGTAATGAAATGAACCAAATAAAAATTGACTTTATTATTAATATTTTAAATTGAAATACTAAATCAATATTTTGTCAATAGTTTTATATATTATATTTAAGTATGAACTCAATATTTTCAGTTTATTAACTGAATAAATTGAATTCGACATATTGTTTGTTTGTCCTTCACAGGGCTCTGTAGAACACGTTTATTATTTAAATGCATTTAAATTATCAGGTGTGTACTAGGTATTAGGGAACAATAAAAAATGTATATTTATATAAACGACTTACAGATAAAGAAGGCCATATTTTGTTGGTGGTGTTTTTTATTGTATGGGATTTAACATGACAAATAAAAATGCAAGGCACACAATTTTAATATAATCAAACTTTCAAATTAAGTTTATTATTGTGGGCCGTTTTAGCCATAAAGTAAGAACACTATGCATTCTGTATTTCAATTTTTTTTCTCCTTATGGACTTAAAAGTCTAGATGCCACAGTTGTCGAAAATGGAAACTATTGTCATCTGCTCAATACGTTCTTAACTGCCTTGAGGAAAAATGTTATATAAGACTGTTATATCTTTTGTGTACTGTATATCTACTTTTTTCATGTACTTTGGAGTACAATGGCCCTGCTCGTTCCTAGAGTGAAATAAATTCAGTCTAAGCTAGTTTGCCATGAAAAAACTTTTAAGTTTTGAAAACAATATGCATTTTTTCATAATATTGTTTAAAAAACGTTTGTTTGAAGTTTTTGCGTTTAAATTTTACAAAAAAATGTCTATGGAGCAATAGCTTATAAGTTATAGCCACTGCATTGGTAACGCAAGGGGGAAGCAAAATGAATAATAAAGCCAACCTTTTACAAAACGGCTAATGTGATGGTATGAGAATATGCTAATCATTTCTGTAATGAGCCATATGTCCAATAAGCGCCTCTAGTGGCAGTATTCTAAAAGATGGCCCCCTAAGTGGCCCCCTACGAAGTTAGCAGACGAAACCTTAACATGGAACTCTATGGTACGTTTTTTTTGCCGTTTTCCTGCAAATTACACGCCCAATTTTCGCGAATTTTTGAAACATTAAAGACAAAAGTATATACGTAGTTTCACATCCTTGCATTAGTTTTTTTTTAATATTTCACACTGTTTTGTTGTTTTTGATGTTTTGTTCTGAATGTTGCTGTTAAACGTAAACTTTTAACACGGAAGCCAATGGAGATTTCGATATGTCTGTAAGTTCTTTTGCTTATTTCTTGCAAATTACTTTCACAATTATCGTGAAATTTTAAAGAAATAAAGAATAAAGTACATAGTTTCACAATCAGGCATTGGTTTTTTAATGGCCATCGTTATTTGTTTGTTTTCAATGTTTTATTTAACATGTGTTATTTAACACATGAAAAACAAACACAGGAATACACTGAGTAGTTAAAGTGAATTTTTTGAATATTCAAAAAATTCACTTCAACTATTCAGGAAGAACATTTAACTAAACAATGATTAATTATAAAACTACCTATTTATCTTTATTTCTTTAAAATTTCTCAATAATTGTGCAAGTAATTTACAAGAAATAAGCAAAAGAACTTAACGACTTATTGAAATCTCCATTTCTTCCATGTTAAAAGTTTTGGTTTAATAGCAACGTTCAGAACAAATATCGAAAACAACAAAACAATATGAAATATTAAAACAACTAATGCAAGGATGTGAAACTGCGTACTATTGTCTTTATGTTTTTTTGAAGAATTCACGAAAATTGGGCAAGTAATTTGTGAGAAAACGGCAGCGACTTTTCCATAGAGTTCTATGTTAAGGTTTCGTCTGCTAACTTCTTAGGGGACCATCTTTTAGCCTACTGCCACTAGACACAAGTAGTTAGAAATAGGTGAAAACTTCAGTTGGCTCTGCCCTTGTTATGACGACTGGCAACTTCTAATTGGCTGGTTATGTAGTCTGCCGTTGAAAAGGGCGGAGCATGTGACGTCAAACTTCATAACCAGCTAATTAGAAGTTGCCAGTCGTCATAACAAGGGCGGAGCCAACTGAAGTTTTCACCTATTTCTAACTCCATGTCACTAGAGGCGCTTATTGAACGTATGGCTCATTTATAGATTGCTAAGTGGGCTCACTATGTAAATTGTAGAAGACTCCTTATAAGCTCTTAAGTTTTCACTTACATAATATCGCCAGCTTCAAGGTCCAAGTCTGCATCTGGATTTATCACAACATAGGATACTTCATTTTCAGTTTTTTCAACAAATTCTAAACAAAAAACAAAACGTAAAATGTTATTCTCGAAAAACCTGAAACCAGTGTTGCGCCTAGAATTCATCCACCTCGACATAACTGGTTAGATTATTTACATGGCAAGTGTTTTCCTGGAAGTTGTAATAATGTGTACAAGATACAGATGGAACAATTGCTAAGTTAGGTATGCACAATGCATAAAGTCTGAAACAAGCAAGTGTACTCAGCACAATACAGTCGTTTGCCCCGCCCTTTTATGAGGAACGGTAACTTCTAATTGGTTTATTATTTCATTTGATGTCACATGCCCCGCCCTTTTCAGTGTCTAATTGGTTGATATTTGGTCTCATGCTCATAAAAGGGCGAGGCAAACGACTGTATTGTGCTGAGCACACTGGCCTGTAAGATAGAATGGAACCAACTGGAAAGATAGTGTTGTGGCTCATTTCAGACAAACAAGTCTGGAAAACTGAATCTAATCTGAACACATGCAAATTAATTATCATATTTTTGAAATTGTTCTGAATTGGAAGCTCACATTATTGAAAATGTTTCTCATTTGTGAAATGATTGCAATGCCGACTTTATACCAGGGACAGAAAAATTTGATGAAACTTGCCAAATTGATTTTTACTTTTTTGTTTACGAGAATATTTTCATCATTCTAGTCACTGTTGTGAAATGAAGTAGATCAAAAACTATAGAGATCAGTAATGCCCCAAAACCAGGGTTGGCAAAATCCCGGACAAAACCTGTAAAGATCAGGGCACTGGTAAATACCGGTTACAACTGCTTTTTACCGTTAAACCGGGAAAAACTAGTATTATGCTCTTTAAATCTAGTACTATATCTTATTAAAAAGTGACATCCGTGTCTTTGCCAATTTTAATGTGAGATTGTAATCCTAGACACTGTACTGTAATGTGAAACAAAAACCAGAAGTATAGAAAGCATAGAATTAAAAAAAAAATAGAAACTGGGAAGCTCTTATAATATATTACCGCCCCCCATACTTATGATTTTGGTTACCCTGCTAGAAAATAACCCCTTCTAGAGTGATATGGCTTCCTGGATTCTGGTAACTAGTTTTTATTTTTTTTTAAGTTTGTGTATTTTGTGTACAGCTATTTTTACTTAAATCATAAAAAAATGAACATGGGTGGAAGACCAATAGATCCTATTCATGATCACATTGAAAAACATCATGATGGACGTGAAAAATTAACTGTATAGAAAGAAAGTGTAAGTGCAAAAGCAAACTATACGAAAAAGAAAATAGGCTTAAAAATTGAAATTGTTTAAAACTGGGAAAAAGCCATTATTTCTCGGACGGTAAATACCGTGGTAATTTCGGCTAAATGCCACCCATGGGAAAAACTTTACCAACCCTGCTCAAAACAGACTTAACAACAGTTATGGTGATGGACTTACTAAACTTTTCGCCTTTTAAATCTAAGTTAGTCATCCGAGATCTTATCAGATTGTTGATTTCTGTCTTTTGTGTCCTCTGATTTGAATTGATCTTTTTCTTTTGTGCCACTTCAATTGTAAACTAAAAATAACATTTTGTTTATGAGTCATTCTTTTTATAAACTTTTCTGACTTTGTCTACCTTTTCTGGTTCTTTATGGGTACGATATATCGCAATAGGAATGTCACCGTTTGTAGAACAAAGATGATGGAAGAGGTCACCATATGTATTTGACCATGGCTCTTCTTTGGTTATTGGAAGCTAAACAGAAAAAGAATTAACAGAATTAAGTATAATCCCTAAAAATTTGTTTTCAAAACCAAAACACTAACTGTTGTATTCTTAATAATTTTTAAGTCAAAGCAAGTAGTAAACTCCTGAGATTTTACATAAAACATCTTATCAAAATTTTTTGATGTTAGTACTGCCTTGGGATACGGGTGCAGACGAATTTCTTGATGGTGGTCTGCTAGTCCGGTTGTTGGTACTAGCCATGTAGACGCCATGCTGTGTCCAGCCATGCCTCTCCCCATATGTTACTATTGGTTCCTATCGGTGATAGGTGAAGTTATGCATCTGTTCCTCTCCAGGAGAAGTCACCTGGGGTTTAAATGGTGTGGCAACCTGGTTTGCTCAATTGAAAATTTTGATTGAGCAGACAAACTCTATGGTGATCTGCTTGGTGTAACGACCCGTTTGGTCGCCACAACACCCTGGCAAGATTTTTTCCAATACTCACCAGATCCTGACTCCGTTAGGGGCCGGGATACTAGTGCGGGCTAGCCCTCCTCTTGTCCATCTGCTTCCTGGGTAGCGACGGTCCAGAGTCCTCCCCGCAAGTTGACAGTGAAATCTCGCTGACCGAAATGAAGAACCGACGGTGAATCCCCATTGGATCTCACCGTGAACAACGATGCGAAGTACCGGCCAACAATGCCGGAAACAGGACGGCGATGGGCCGGTGTATTCCCACCGGCCGAACCCCACACCCTCCCTGTGGTAACTTCCCCAGCTTCCCCGAAATAAGGCACACGGACACAGTGTGTAGGTTTAAAAAAATAAAAGGTAATTTATTCAAGGTGATAAATATATGAATAAACACCAGTAATTAAACAGTCTCCTGGCTAATCCAGCCAGGAGAGAAGATGTTGATACCCAACACCAAGAACAAAGAACAAAGAGATGTAGATGAATGGTGGCCATCTTGGCCACCAGCTGACAAGGCACAACACATCACTCCTCCAAGGGTTAAACACACTGCCCAGTATATAATGGCGCCACCCATTATATACCCCCCAGGCTGCTCCACCTGGGGGTTGACAGTGACCCTTGCTGGCCTTTCTGTTATCTGCCGGGCAGCCTACTCTAGCCAGCCTAGTAGATGACAACAGGAGATTTAGTCTTGCTCCCAAAAGGAGCAAAACTGGGTCGTCACACTGGCAGCATACAGTATGCTGCTGGGACGGACGCCATATTGGTACCAGCAGACCTCTCACCATTGGAGTCAATGGGTGAGAGGTCAGAAGTGACCACTGTCCAGGTGGAGCAGCCTGGAGGTATAAATGGTCTAGTCAGCCATTTATTCAGGGCAGTGTGTAGGAGGCAGGACTACTGGATACGTCTATGGTGGAGGCCAAGGAGGCCTCCAATTTATCACTTTTTGCCTTTGGGCCTTTTAGGCCTTTTGTTTTATATATTTTATCTTTAATTACGTTGTCGTGTCTGTCAATTGGGGAGTAACGCGGGGAGGAAGAGTTCGAGGGAATTCTACCATCCTATTACCGGCTTATTTCGGCCAGTACTCGCGGTGGAATCCTATTCCACCGCGAGTTAGTGATATTGCAGTATTTCATGATTCCATCCATTCGGTATGGTGTTTTACGGTGTTCGATGGTGGGATTCATTTTCTCGATGTTTAGCTGTATTTGACTTGGGGCACAATGGAATTTGGTGTGAATGCTGATTGTACAGTTGGCGAGTCGGGAAACCGGGGAGGACGCGGGATTGGAGTTGTGCAGCTGCATCATTGACCATTCTTGTGGGGCGGAAGGTGGAGTACCACTGGAGGCGGTGGTATTGAGCATGAGCATGGATGAGGATTCTCTGGAGGGAAGTGTTGTGCATGGTGTTCCATGGGGCCAACCTTCGCTGGAGAATTTTGTCACGGTGCGGAGACACGCCAGTGACAATATCCCCAGAGAATCGTTGGTTGATGGTGGTGAAACCAGTGGTGATCTCATTGGGCATGGCATTCAGTTACGGCTGGGTGTCCATGTTTCCACCACCGCCCGTTCAGTTGGACATGGTGGTCAACTCCTGCGAGAGATGGTGGAAGTTCCAAACGGTACTGCTCTCGAGGCACGGGCCTATTTCGCTACACTATCCGAGCAGCAACTCGTCGAGATTGCCTACAGGATAGATGTCCTTCGGTTAGAAGGACCTTTGTCTTGGTCCCCCGTGCATGAAGGTGCACAGAGATAAGCGCCACTAGTGCAAACCGAGCAGGTGCCTTGCGGATTTGGCCGGGGGTTTCCTATTGTATCTAGACGGCACCCGAGGGTTCGCATGGCGGTACCCTTGGAAGCTGACTCTGTCATGCTTCGGAGAACCGGAGTAGGCAACCTCGCAGGGTTAGCACTGCTGTTTGGACGCCCGCTCCAGTGGTTTCTACGGAGGTTCAGGCATTTGGGTTTTTCAACCCAGTCCACTCATTTGTCCGTTACGATGGCAGGGAGGATTTGGCGCCTATTCTCCGCATGTTCGAAGTGGAGGCCCGGGCTCAGCACTGGACGGATGAGTCCAGGTGAAGCTATTTTATGTACCTGCTGGATTGTCCTGCGGAAGAGTATTACGCCCATATTATGCCCAGTTCAGGCAATCAGGCTCGTGTCTACTTCTCAGAGTTCGAGACGATGAAGCATTGACCAACCGAGTCTGTACAGGCATTCTATTGGCGGTTCATTGAGCTGCCAGAACGTGTCTCTAGGCAAAGTCGAGGGCTGTCAGCTCATTCACTTCAAACGGAAGCTCATGATGGCTATCACCGATCAAATGTTCGGTTGTCAGGCCGAGGTGGTAGAGGCATTTACCTGAAGGGCACGGCTTGTTGAAACCAACATGCTGATGGCAGGTAGAGCACCTGTCCGCACTTGAGTGACTCCAGAGGACCAGCCTAGCGCCCAGACCTCAGGTTTCACAGCTAACTCTAGGATCTCTGCCAAAGCTTCTGCTTCAAACCCATTGGGTGCAAATGCCTCTGCACCATCCAAGTTGGTCAAAGCAGTGGCCAAGACGGGGGTAAGAAGGGGAAGAAACGGGTGAGTTCTGGTGAAGGACAGCCGGCAGCAATGCCGGAAAGTAAGAACCATGGATCAGGAGGATCACTCCGGCAAGTAGGCCCGTGTTTTGGGTGCAACCGTATGGGACACCTGAAACGGGACTGTCCTGATGCTACGGAAAAAGGACAGGTTGCCAGTGATGCCTGGCACAAGCCTGAAGCTCCAGCCAACACCAGCCTTAGCGCCGGTATGGCTGGAGGGTCGCACGTTCCTGGCCACCATTGCAAATGGCCAGTTCTACTATCGACTCATGGAGGATGACGAAGGGATGCCGCTGTTAACCACCACCAGTCGTGACTAAACTGTGTGGTGAGTGACCGGTAATGCTTAAAAGCTCAGGTGCCAACATCGTTGGTGCTCTGATGAAGGAATGTACCTCCGGGCAGTCTCTAAGTATGTAGAAGTTCTGCAAAGAGCAGGGGTGTCTCTGGCAAGGTCTGCGGACCTGGCAATTACCTAGTGGGTTTTTCCTACACCATGCTCCACATAGGAGGCCGTCGTTGCCCAGTTGGCGAACTGGTTTGCCCCCACCCTATATGCCTAGTGTTGAAGTGCTGGATCGTGTGTTCATTGAGCAGGCGGGAGGAGTTGGCATGCCCATACCTTCCACCGGGCCTGGGAAGTCTGGTTAGAGAGGCTGGATCCCAGACATCTGCATGTCTGGTATTACCGTGTGGTGTGGATGGTAAGGTGGATGGGATGCAGAATTGTGATGATGGGAACCGACGAGTTCCTATTCCCAAACTTCAGAGCCGGGCATATGCCTGGGGATCACCAAGAGTGTGGATGTCTATGAGGAATCATCTCTAAGAGATGATCCCTCATAGACACCACTAAAGCCAATGTGTCGGTCCTAAACATGAAGGTGGCACGAGTGATGAGATTGCCCATCGATTGCATCGAACTGCTTCAGCGGCCCAAGCGATCGAGAAGGGAGAGGTGGTGAAGATGTTGGATGCAGAGGTTATCCAACCTTTGCGTAGTCCCTGTGCAAGTTTTATCTTGCTTGTTCGCAAGAAGGATGGTAGCTTTTGTTTCTGTGTGGACAACCGGAAACAATTCCCAGACTAAGCTGGATCAGTATCCGTTGCCTCGCATCAGTGATGCGCTCAATTTGTTGGCCGGTGCGAAGTTCTTCACAACCTTGGACCTGGCTAGTGGTTACTTGCAGGCCTGGATGGCTGAGCCAGACATTGAGAAGACAGCATTTATTTGCTCTCAAGTTCTGTTTGAGTTCCAAAAAATGCCTTTCGCACTCTGTAATGCTCCAGCCACGATGCAGAGAACACGAGACTTCTTGCTGACAGGACATAAGTGGGAGACTTGTCTGGTGTACCTGGACAATATTATCATCTTCGGGAACACTTTCAAGCAGTTTCTCGAGACTCCATTGTCCTGGTACTGTTACGAGGAGCAGAGCTAAAACTCCAGCCGAAGAAATGATTCTTTGGCTTTGACAAAGTTTGTTATCTCGTTTATGTAGTGAGTGCCGAGGGAGTTGCTCTGGACCCGGATTTTGTAAGATCAGTTCAGGAGTTTGATGTTCCGACGACTGAGACAGTCGTCCAAAGTTTTCTCGGATTGGCCTGTTACTATCGGAGGTTCATCAAGGACTTCGCTGAAGTGGCAAGACCTTTGCATGAACTGATCAAGAAGATTGCGTCCTTCGAGTGGTTGAATCAGTGCAAACTATCGTTTGCATGGTTAAAGGCATTTTAACCTAAGTGCCGGTGCTCACTATGTATGATCCTCGTGGTGAGATAACACACCAATGCTAGTAGGTATGGCTTAGGAGTCGTAGTCTACCAGAAGTTACCAGAGGACAAGATCCCTCATGTTCTTGCCTAAGCAAGCCAGTTCATGAAAGAAGCGGAAACAGGGTACTCAGCCACCGAGCAGGAGTGCTTGGCGATTATGTTTGTCATGGGTAAATTCTGTCCTTACCTCTTTAACCGGAACTTCGTAATCGTGACGGATCACCATACTCTTTGTCATCTGCGGACAGCCAAGAACCTCCAAGGCAGGTTGGGGCATTGCCAGATGCAATTACAAGAGTACTGGTATAAGGTTCAGTTTAAGAAGGGAAAACTCCACGCAGATGCTGACTATTTGAGTCGGTATTCTGTGCATGACGTTGAAGACGTTTCTTTACCTGAATACGTTGAAGCCGACGTAGGTGAGGTAATTTGCCGGATCCGTTCCGAGGTGGTTTGGGTCTAGGAGCACGCAGCTGATGGCTGGTGCTCCAAAGTGGGAAGAAAACTCCGCAATGACCCAACTCGACCCTTCGGGTCAATTATGTGGTGGCAAACCATTTGTTGTATGCCATCAGGTCCATCCAGGATCGGTTAAGCTATTATGGTAGAATCGAAGTCATGCAGGGCTTTCTGTCTAAGAAAGCTACATGACACTCCCGAAGCTTTTCACTTTGAGATGTTGAAAACCTACCAGAGACTGCGCTCATGCTTCTACTGGATTGGTATGGAGTGGGACATTGCCGAATACACTAAGTCGTGTTTGGTGTGTCAACGAGCACGACAGTTTGCAAGAAGTCAGGGATTTCTGCAACACATAGTGCCGAAATACCCAGTTCACACCTGGGAAATGGACTTCGTTGGCCCATTTCCTGCCTCCGTGGTTGGAATCACCTATGTTCTTATCATGGTTGACTATTTCACCCAGTATGGTGTAGCAAGGGCAGTGCGATGGGCCACGGCCGAATGTGTGGTGAAATTCCTTTAGGACGAGATCCTTTTGGTGTATGGTACACCATAAACTCTTGTCTCGGATTGTGGGTCTCAGTTTTCTAGCAAAGTCCTGCTGAAGTTCCGGGAGCGCTATAACATAGCGCATCACTTCATGACGGCGTACCATCTGCAAGCTAATGGGCTTACTGAGTGCACAAAAACCAACCATAATGAAAACCATCAAGTGGTACCTTGATCCCCTCAAGGAACAGCATGATTGGTGGGACGAATTACAGCCCGCTGTGTGGGATTATAACACAGCTGTCCAGGAGAGTATGCAAGTCTTTCCATATCAGCTGCTGTTTGGCTGTAAGCCTTGGATGGGGGTTGACAACCTCATTCCAGATGGTCGGGTCAGCAACTTGCCTGACCAGCAACCCGTTGAGGAGTAGGTGCATCAGAGATTGACGGCTACTCAGAAAAGGCAAAAGGAGCAGTACGACTCCGGCCAAGTGCAGCCTCCCCTATACCCACCTGGTAGTCAGGTGTAGATTAGGGACCAAGCTGGGAAACTCGGCCAGGCGAAGAAATGGAGTTTAGCATACAATGCTGAACATGGTACAGTGGTCACGCGGTATTCCGACCAGGTCTACGAAGTAGAGTTCGTAGATGGGTATGGTCAAAAGGTGCAAGACCGGTTTCATGTGGACAATTTGAAACCATACGTACCCAGCTGTAAAGTGAGGGAGGAAGATGGACTTGGAGTCTCTGACACCTTCTCTGATGCAGACAACAGTTGTATGAATGCTAAACGGGAGGCTTCGGTGGGGAGTAGTGTGACTCCGGATGCCAAAGCCACCATCCTTTTCATCAAAAGAGTATAATGACTCTAAGGCAGCAGAAAACCTTCTGTCTGAGGGCACCGAGGGTGTTTGAGGTGTGACTGTTTTCCTCCAGGCATGCCTGGCACCGCCATGATTTTTGCGGGACTCTACATGAATCCCTGCCATGGTGAAAAAGAGCTGGCCATCTACTAGTATGGGCAAATGGCTGGGATAGGAAGGAGCCTGTCCTGTCTGCATGGTGGGATGGCCGCGTTTTTGTGGAAAACCTTTGGCGATTCACCGTGGGTTCTCAGGATGAAGGCCAAATGGACTCGGACCGTGGACGGAGAAATCCATCCGTAAACACCTCTATATACATAGATATCACCGTGAATATCTCCTCTCCCCGTAGGGAGATTCGCCATGTGTCTGCCCCTAAAAATGCAGACAATGGTAAAATCTCCATGGTGATCATGACTGAGGTGGCTGAAGGTGTTTCAGCCGCTACGGCACGGTCATTAGTTTGTTATATTGTTTGTATTGCCAAACAAAGGATGCTGGCCATGCAGTTTTCACATGTGAAAACTAAATTTCCACATTTTCCTGCCCGTTGGCAGTTCTTTTTTGCATGTTAACGGTGTGTCAAACGGTCATTGACCATTTACACATGTGGTGGGAGTGGTAGAACCGCAATGACTGTTGTCATGGTGGTACAGTGACTAGGGAAAGTGCTTTTCCGATGGGTTCTGCCTGTCCGAGCACCGTAGCACTTGGGGATGCCAAGTTAAACGTTGTTTGGATGGCGTCAGCCCGAAAGGGAGTGGTTGTCACCATCCAAAGGTGGTTAATCATGGTAATTACCGTGATTGGATGGTGGCATTGGTGATTCGCATGGTGGAGACCTGTGTAATACCCTTTCCGAAGGTCAAAATAAACGGGGAAGTGGTTTTCACCGTCTGAGGGCCGTGAAACATGGTGATGATCATGTTTTACTGACTTTGGACGGTGGAAGCAGGAATTCGCACGGTGAAAATCCATGGAATTTACTTCTGCATGGTTGGAAATGGTTTCTAATTGTGTTTTTCATTTTCTTTAGGTCCAAAACAGTAGAAAAAGAGAAAATCGACAGTGGGAGCCACTGACGGTCCGCCTTCCTCAGTACGCTGCATCCTGGGGATGCCGAGCTATTAGAGTCAGAGTCGGAGGGCTCCTCTGCACTTACAGGGCAAGAAGTGGCTGATGCCGATGGTGAATCAATGGGTTCCCCATTGACAGAGCTCGTGGACAGTCCGGGACCTGTCCATTCAACTCCGACAGGTGTCGGAGCCTTTTGGGGCAGGTATCTGCAGTCTCCCTCCAGGGATACTGTTCAGTCGGTGGTGGCGGTAGTTCCTCTGGCTGGTGAGACTGCAGAGGTGGGTTCTGGTGGAGAGAAAGCAGCTACAACTGCTGGTACCCAAGAACCCAGGTCTCATCTGTCTGCTACCTTATAGATTGGTATAAGGTGGTGGAGGACAGTGAGGATGTCTTTGGGGGCATCCTTAGTCATTGCCAGCAGTGGCGGAATCGTCACCGCTCTTCAGAGGACTCTTTGGAGTCTGATGGGAGTAGTGCGACCTCTGTGGGTAAACCTGTTTAGTGCAGGATCCCACAGAGTTCTCCCCCACCGCTCCAATGTTTTTAGAGGTCATGGCTGAGGCCCCGGCTGAAGAAGACTGCTTGGATTGGCTTGATGAAATGCACCGTGACATGGTCCGGGGAGATTCCCACCATGCAAGTGAGAAAAGACGGCACTAAGAAGTGCAGGAAAAAGTCCGGAGCTGCACGGATCACTGCTCGAATCAAGGTTCTTGCAGAGAGGCCTGGCTAAAAACCCGTGAAGCAGCATTGAAGAAGTTCACGCTTGACGTGGGTCTTCCAGGTGAAGCTCCCGCCCAGCCTGATGGTTGTCCAAGGGCTGCTTTGCCGGGGTGTCCGGCTGCTGTTTCGGGTCTGTCTGAAGCAGTAGCTGGATGCTGTAGCTGGCAGTCGGACAATCCCAAGAGGGACTGGCGAGCAGAGAAAAAGGCTACCCAGCCTCCAGTATCCACTCCTGGTAGAGTTAGTAAATCTGCAAGTGGTGGTGGTGAGGCCAGGCCACGAAGGCACGAACGCCAGGTCCTCCGGTCGGGAAAAGGCCTTCCAACCTAGCAAGCCAATGAGCTTGGATGAGAAAGTCAAGCTCTTGACAGCTCAACAGCTAGCTTGCACCGAGCCATTGTTCATGCAGTGGGTGTAAGTGAGCAACAGGAGTTCGAGCGGCAGGCCGCACAGTTTCCTCCCCTGCAGGGAACTCTCCTGTCGGTCGTGATGTTGCTCCGATTGCGAGCACCACAACAGCTGCTGGCCAGCAGCTAATTGCCCAGAGGGGGTGATGTAGTCTATGAAGGCACCAGCCCATTGTGCCATAGACAAAACTGCTTTTGGTACGAGCCAGCTGACTTACACTGAAGGGGAAGCTTCTCCTTCGGGGCGGTCGAAGGAGGTTTGCCGCTGCGGCACGGACCTCGGCCGCCGCTTTGGCTGAGGGTGCTTTTTCGAAGCAGAGTACGGCTCCTGCTGGAAAACCTTCTAAGAAAAAGTCCAAGAGGGTGAAGGGGACTAACCACCCATCTAAGCCTGAATGGCCCGATAAGTTGTCGGGGTCAATTAAGTCTGACTCGACGCACGGTAAACCTTCCTCTCACGGGAAGAAAATGGACAAAAGTCCCAATGTGAGAGGAAGGACAGTCCGACACCCTCCACTAGTAGGTGCCAGGGAGCTGAAAGTGAAGGCACTGTGGCACAGAAAAGGAAGAGTCCCGGCATGCTAAGACAAGCATGTCGGCTGGGAATCAGCCAATCCATACCCGTCCCCTAGAGGTGGTGTGTATGGATGGCAGGTCGATATGCGACGTTGTTGTCGGCATGCCTCTATCCTCCCAAAGGTGGATGCGGTATCGAGCCTGAGAGTTCAATTGGTGGGAACCCTCCATTATGTGACTTCATCCTTACCTCAGGGTGAAGGAACCTCGATGGGAGGAGGTAGTGTTCCCCCAAGACGCGATCCCGTGAACTCCAGTGGGGTGTACACGCTTCTTTCCGATTCACAGTGGCGGGGTATTTGATATGCTATTACCAGAAATGTCTACCTCCCCTAGGCCTGAGCCTGAGGGACGGCATATTGGCGCATTGCCCCATATTTAGATGCAGAGGTGTATCTGAATAACTGACTTGGTCTTTGGCAGGACCAGCCGGGAATGGAAGGATGTCAATACCATTGCTATTACCGTCTGGATGAGCCACTTCCAGAGCCATGGGTAGTGAGGCTACCACCATACAGCATGCGCCATGTGGTTGCTTTTGGCTGTGGAGGTTTTCTGGTGATCATGGTCGTAAACCCGGTCCAATGCAATTTTGAATGTGATGGGACTAGATGCCGGGATAGTACGTCTATCCAGGTGTGCAGCCCCATTCATCCAATGCTTTTTGGGGTGTGACTTAGGAGGTATGGCTGGACAGTATATTACTGAGCTACTACCAGACTGTGAAACTGAGCCCGTGGTTGCCTTTGTAGAACTAACAAGTCGGGCACTGCATACGTGCCCGCAACTTCAAGATATTCCTTTCGAGGATTTCCAAGCCTTGGAGGAAAGCCGACTTAGAGAGACGGTCTTCGATTCTGGTTTTGGGTGGCATAACACCCAGATGTGCTTGTGGTGGGCACGTCAGTGGGCTGCAGAGTAGATGGGCTCCACTTTAACACCACCACCAGAGAAGCCGTCTGGTACCTAAAGAGGTCAGATTTGAGGGAGCAATCCTGGCTGGCTTGGCCATCTTGTTCCCGAGGCAGAACAGGAAAGTTGAGAGGATTGTGGCAACCTGGTCTGCTCCATTGAAAATTTTGATTGAGCAGACACTCTATGGTGATCTGCCTGGCAGCATATAATAGGCTGCTGGGACAGATGCCATATTGGTGCCAGCAGACCTCTCACCATTGGAGTCAATGGGTGAGAAATCAGAAGTGACCACTGTCCCCTTTAGGTGGAGCAGCCTGGAGGTATAAATGGTCTAGTCAGCCATTTATTCAGGGCAGTGTGTAGGAGGCGTCCTACTGGATACATCTATGGTGGAGACCAAGGAGGCCTCAAATTCATCACTTGTTCGTTTTTGCCTTTGTTGGCCATTAGGCCATTGTTTATGGTGGCTTGGCTGGTGGAATGCACCAGCCAAGTTGTATAAAAATAAGCACTGTTTCTGTAAATTATTAAATATATTTTATCTTTTATTTAATTTCATTGTCATATTGGTCATTTGGGAAGTACCGCGGGGAGAGGGAATCCGAGGGGATTCTACCGTCCTATTACAGTCCTGTTTCTCGTCCAGGCGGCGTGTTCACCGTCGTGTCTGGCGAGGGAGGCTCTGGTGGAGTCGGAAGCTACCCTGTTTTACCGTGGAGAGGGCTGCTACGGGTGTGATCCCATCCCCGTGAGGAGCCTGGAGCCGGGTAAGTTTGGTTTTCATTACCCGGGGTATTGTAATGAACCAGTCGGGTTGTTACAATGGCAAGGCTGGTCATTCTTCGAGGCAGTTGCTGGAGAGTATGATGAAGCTGGAGGCCATGGAGGTCTTCCTGCTACGTGTTCAATAATTAACATTTACTTTGTTTTGTGTTTTTCTGCAAGCCAAGCGTGCCAGTAGCAGCTGTAAATATGGTTTAAAGCTCTTTATATTCTTATTCTAAACTATGTTGATTCTCGTCATTTGCAGAGTTGTTCGGGGAATTGGGGTTTCCAGGGAAAGGTCTGTTTGTTACCATGTTTTGCTCTACCAATGACTCCTGTCGACGGACCCATCTGAACCATCGCTTTTCCGTCCTGTTTTCGGCATCACATCCATCGATTTCGACGGGAAACTCCATTGTTCGACCATCGCTACCCAGAGAGTTCCCCGAAAGTCAGCTCATGTGCAATCCCACCCCTAAGGTGGAGTCCAGTTTGGTGAGTTATTGTGGGTTTTGGTTTTGGCAAACGGTTGGTTTGTTACATTAACAAAATGTTTGCAAACAAAATTTGTAAGAAATTCGTATAGTGTTTGTAAATTGTTTGCAAACAAAGTTTCTAAGCAATGTTTAGCATCCGGACCACATTTCTAGTTGAAAACATATTTAGTGCCACACTAAAACATAGAATTGAATGAAAACGTATACAAAAAATATTGAATGTCTTCACAGACATGGAAAAGCACATATGCGAATCCCAACAGAAACGCTTGTAAAAAACATGCAAAAACAAGAAAAAATTGTCTTATGTGCTTTTGCACACCTTTACCTATTAAACACCTTTCTGAGCATTTCTACATGTTTCATTCTTTCGTGTCTGCTTTGTATCGTCGTGTTTTAATCATACAAATTGTGACGGACCCTTTTCAACTAGGTAGAATCTGCGTAATCTTAAACACAAGACTAGTTCACACTTTTATCTCAAGTGATTGGCTAGGTCACTTATTCTATCGGGCCTGGGAGGACTAAGCTAATATAATACCTATTTACGTCTTCGCTAGTCCGGTTAAAATGAATTTCACAGTCTTGAGGATCTTTTGAGTTCTGTCAGTGTTTTTTCAGGATTTTTTATGGGGGGTCCAAAATTCTTTCTTTAGAATAAAGGTAGTTTGCCCACTACGATTGTATCGCATAGAAGAACTTGCCATTGTATGCAATGTGTAAACTCATTTTCCTGTATGCATAATATGAAGTGAAATGTGGGCAATGTCCACTACAAGGTGGCACACTGCAACATGCAAAACTGGCTTGCAGCAGCATGCCTGCATGTGTGGTGGGTAGACAGAAAAGCATGCTCAAGTGACATTCAGACAGCACTCAGGTGTCTTCATTTGCCAGCATACCTCATTATAAACAACAACACGTGTTTGTTTGTATAATGAAGTGTGATCAATTAAGGTATCTTCATTAAGTGGCAGAGTTGTGCTGGCACGTTTATATGGGCCGAGTCTTGGATGAAATGTTTGACATGGCGGTTCAGAGCAGCACAGCGCTGTGTGAAATACTGACCAACTAGCTTAAAAAGTCACTTAAGCATCTTGAGCATCTATTATGGTGGTTGGACGGAAAATGAGTTCTGAAGGTACAGATTAAGAAAAAGAAAAAAAGAGTTAAAAAAATTATCAAATGTAAACACAGTTCTTTTTTGGCATATAGGTAGAATTTTAGGATGGAGGTCTAGACCAATGGACCCCCCTTTCGCTATGCCACTGAGTTCTGTACTTTGTCGGACTTTTGCCTGATAAATTACCTTTGAAGATGGTGTTGAACTGCTTTTTACCCAAAGTTGCAGGTTTGCACCTGATCGTTGTCTTAAGGAAGGTTATGAGTTGTAGAGCTGCAATAATGATAAAAGCACAGTTCCTAAAAATAATAAAAATAAATTCACCACTGGCTTAACTTTAAATGTCATTTATTTAAAGGTATAAAGTAAAATTCGAACTGGTTTAACACACAGCACTTATAAAAAGAAACGTACATAAAATACAATGTCAAATCTAGCCAGAGTTGGGCATAGATCCGATATCAAAATTAATCATTAAATTAATACGACTGTTCTTATAAATACAACTCTTTATATACCCTGAGGATCCACCAAAATATAGAAAGTCTGATTCTCAGTGCACTTTTTTATTAGCTGTTTTAAGGTTTTGGATCCAAATGGACCAATCAAAAGATTCGTCCAGTTGGCCAAAATCTGCTGACTCAAACTTTTCACAAACAGGTTTGAAAAGCAAAACATCAACAAAATCGAATCAAAAAAACGATAACTCCACTCATATGGAAATGAATACAATGGGCAGAGGGGTAACTCATACAGGAGGTCAAGATAAACGATTGAATCTGATTCAATCAGTACACAAAGTACCGTGTGGTCCAGACATTAAACATGGTACAGAGCTCAACCAACGTATTAATCAACCAAAAAAACACAGACAGGCCTAAAATGTCTCAAAATGAATAAAAATAACCATTCTCGTGTTTTCAAACGCATACAGACCTACATTGTTTGTAACACCCTGTATTACCATAGCCTTGGGATCTCTCGTAGCCCTAGTGCCACATTTCCACCAGGGGCTTCTTTTTTTTCTCTAGAACCCCACCGAAGTAACCATATCCTGGTTCCAGTATCAGCAGATGGATACCCTTCGATGCACGGTCCCTAGGGCATTGGTGCACCTGTAAAGCTGTACACAGGCTCTAGATATAAAAGTCCGTGTTTCGATATATTCTGGTCTGAGTCCATTGTCTGATATCGAAACTATGAAATAAATCATATTATGGTCCAGTGGCTAAGCTATGCCACAGTTGTAACTCTTCTGTTTCATTGCAATATTATGATTGTGAGCAATAAAATAAGTACATCGACAATCTGCATTCATCTTGCCTGTTTCTACTATTCTTTACCTGTGAGGTTTGCCAAAAAGGCACGGCATGTCAACTCAAACTGCCTGGTTTCTTGCACAAGATGCAAATCGGAGAGCCAGGTGAGTGCTGGGAGATTGATTATATCGGCCCCTGCTTGAGTCGCTAGGTGGTGTAAAACACATCATCCTAGCAGTCGACTATGCCACCCGGTTCTGCTTTGCCAAAGGTGTGCACAGCCAGACAGCCAAGATGACAAGGAACTTCGTAAAAGACACCCTTGTCGACCTTATTGGAACCCCCAAGCGCATCATTACGGATCGTGGAATGCCATTTATTGCCAAGAAAACCCAGGAGTTCAACGACGAAATCGGAATGCAACAATCTACGATGACGGCTAACTTTCCCCAAGGAGATGGCCTAGCGGAAAGGACAAATAAAAATATCATGCAAACTGTTAAACGACTCTTAACACCTGAAAGCGGCCAGAAGGACTGGTATTTCAAGTTGAAAGCAGTCATTTTTGCCTACAACAACTCACTACATGGATCCACCAAGTACACTCCACACAGACTGATGTTTGGTAGAGAAGTACGCTTGCCAGTTGACAACCGGGCTCCTCTATTGCCAAAAGTCATGGATCCCAACCAAGACAATCCATTAGTGGTAACTGTTGATGAATTGGAGACCCCCAAGACAAATCTTCATGAGCTGCACCTCCGGCAGAAAAAAAATTAGATGCCGAAGACAAACGCCTCATGAATATCAAATTGGAGACCAGGTCTTGGTTAAAGACCACAGGATTGTACCTGATGAGACTAAAAAGCTTCAGTACACTTGTAAAGACGGCTATACCGTCACAAACAGTACTGGAACTGGAACATAAGGATAAGAATAAGGATAAGGAGCACTCGAGAATGAGTATCTTAGGAAAGTAAAGGGAGAAATAGATGTGGACATCAGCCCACATCTACAACCCACTGCACCTCGACAACCTAACATAACTCCACAGTTCACCGAAAGTTCGTCCACCAAAATACTACCCACCGAAACTCCAAAATTCCAAAACAAGCAAAAACAGTTCAAATTATAAACACAAAAACCATCGTTCGATCTAACCACAGATTTAAAAACAAGAAACAACAATAACAATGATGGAAAACCATTAGAAAACATAGGAAAGCTCACCATTAAATGCATCCATGAAATTGAGGACAAAAACCATGTGTACAACACGCGAAACCATCAGGGTTAACGTCCTTAATCGTAAACATCAAAATAGTGGCGGTAACTGTCACCCACGTAGGGATTCTCCCTTCTTATCACGCGGACTTAGAAGAGAACTATTAACATCAAATCTCCACTGGCATGACATCACACGAAGAAGATAAATTGAACTCAGTGACCCACTTAAAGTTTCAAATTCAACCCTTCAGTGGGAAAATCAAACAACTAACTCTTCACACTTCAATGCTACAAATGGAATTACGTCACCGCCTCTGGGAATTAATTCACAAGACATAGGTCATAAAAGAAATAAAATTAATTGGGCCAATCGGAACAGCTGTGACGTCACCAAGAGACCCAATCATGAAATGAGCATCAGAGTAGCCCTACCAAGAGGGCCGACCCAGCACCATTTTCCAGGAACAAAATTCCTTTGAGAAGACTCCATCTTTAAACATACTGGATCACTGAAAAAGTGTTTTAACAAAACAGTTCATTTTGATACTTTTTGTGGTAAAACAGAAGCAGCCGGTTATTTATATTCAAGAAAAAGACTACGAAAAACGACAATCATGCTCTGGGCAAGTCTGGAAAAGAGACGCAAGTACTAGCCCGGCATCAGACAACAAAATAAATGCATTTTTGGCTGGTAACCAGCTTGAAAAAAAGAAGAATGTGTTGGAAGAGGTGATGGTTTTCCCCCTCTAACCAAACTTTTCTACCACTTATAATAGTGATAGCCATGCCATACAATCGAGGCATGTGGAGGGGCCACCATCATTATGAAAAGGGCTCCTCCAGCGATGAAGAAAGGGGTGCAACTAGTGCCACCCCTTGCCTCCCAGCAAACCGATTGCACCCCATTAAAGTGGGTGATGACCAGGCAGGAACCGCCCCACCACCCACTTCAAAAGAGACAACTAAGGCACCTGCAGTGATCACCAATGAACTTGCCTCCCGACAACCATCACCAGGACCCAGCTCCAAGTGTCAGAGCAACTCCATTCCAGAAAATTTCTAACGGTATGGGGAGTCATGAAGTCATCCTACTGACACCCTGCCAATGTGGGCCATCATCGAAGACCAAAAACAAGTACCCTTCTGCCACATTTAAGCATCGGGGTGAAGAAAAGGTAAGATAAGATCAACGTCTCCATTATGCCTCTGGGACCACCCAACGACTTCTGGAAGTCTGGCTCCTGGTCAGATGATTCCAGGAGGAGCTGGACCCTAGGGGCATAGTACAGCTGAGCCCGCATTACTAACCACCACCCAGAAAAAGCAGCAATGCCTTGAGGAGGAATAATATGTCCAAATGCAGGCGGAAGCCCACATTGCAGGTGAAAAAATAAATGTTTCCTTCAACTGGCTTGCATCCACCTGCAAGAGTTGGGCCTGCCTTACACGGCCCAGTTCCCTCAGGAGGAATCGGACTGAATCGAAGCTCTTGTCATTGCGGAGGAGCAGCCAACTGCGGTAGCCACATCTGAAAGCTCCTTATCACCAACACCACCGCCTCCTTCTACCACACTTCCGACCGCCTCCTTCTACCACACCTCCGATCGCTTCTACAACAGCACCGGCACCCGATCTTTCACCACCACACGCAACACCTGCCATCACTTGCTCAGTGCCACCTCTGCCTCATCCATTAGCAGTCCCCAAACAGCATCATGCCAAGAGAGCAGAGCTGCCAAGGAAGGAGCAGCCGAACCCACGTCTTTATGGATCCTAAGACGGCTACTCTCCACCGTGTCGGCACTCATCCGAGACACTATACGCAAGACCAAACCCTCTTACTTACCATCGCCAACCGCTAAATGACCTCTGCAATCAACTGGAGTTCAGGGCCACAAGCTTCAAGTGCTGAAACCCATGGGATTCCACTCGCAAGGCCACTCGCAACCCAACTATACAACCACCACCTGCAACTAACTACCATGCCAGTCCCTCCGCCACCTGTCGATATTGAACGAGAATATTTTCTTGCTCAGCAAAAGGTAATGGACATTGTTCTGGACCTCACCAGGCAAGGAGGTAACCCAAGAGAGGACTTGGGGATTTCCCCTCTTGTGGACCAAACATCACTCTCTGAGAAAAGCCTCAAGAAGAAGCCTCGACAACATGCTCGAGACATGGCCCGGGCAATGCTCTTCCGAGCCAAACATCCAGAGCTCACCAGAAATGCGGGAACCACACCCCCACTCGCACCGAGGCCGCTTTTACCACCACCACCACAGCAGCGACAGCCCTTCCTGCGGTAACCACCAGGAGGAAGCATCCGGTCTGCCGGCCGGCCACTTCGTCTGGAATCTCTACAGGAAATTTTCCTTAAAACATTGGGCGTTGTGGCAGGAGCAGATTAAGCCAAAACTGACCCTTTACGTTGGGCATTATGACATGGAGGAGGGATTCCCACATCTGCAACTCCCCGAGAGAAAACACTACATCATCACCATTATGCGGGATTCCTCCCTCTTCACCACCATGGTGGTGCCCCAGCGGAAGTACATTGAGGTGTTTCAGTTCGCCGGGGAACTTCTCATTACCGCGCTCCAAGCCGTGACAAGGTCCTTCTTCCTCACCATGTTTGGACCACCAACTGAGGGAGCATATCGGATTGCTTGCAGCTACCTCCGGAAGACCAGCAATAACTATCAAGCGGTCATCCTTTTCAATGGCGTCCTGGGGACCTTATATGACAAACCCCAACCCGAACCACGAAGTCCGATGAGGAAGTTCACCGGGCCTTCTTCGGCGATCTCCAGGGCCATGTTGAGGAATGGGTGGGGATGGACATCACCCTAATACCACTCAACCATGAACACCCTCCAGAGTTATCGATGAGAGACTGCTCGTCGAATTTGTATTTTTGCTGAAAGACTGCTCGCAAATTTGTATGTATCCACTGTGCTAACTGCCCTTGTGTTTTTTTTATTATTCAATGTGAGAAACTGCTCGCGTTCTTGTTTTAAAATTCCCGCCTGATTTTTAAATTTTCCTCTCCCCTGTTATCGTTTTCTTTTTTTGCATTCATCACAGTTCTCCAAGTCGGAGAATATTTCTAACGTTCGTTGTTTTACTAGTTCAGGGTTTGTATATACCTCTCATTAATACCATTTACTTTGTTTTTATTTTGAGCCCCTGTTGTTCTAGGAGTTCTTTTACCTCCTTGCTCTGTGGTGCCTCCGATTGATCGAGGAGATGATTACAGACAAAGGACAACGCTATTTCTTGTCAGAACACTTTTATTCATCTTTGTGGAAGAAATACAAAAAAACACAAAGATGAACTGTTTCATTAAAGGTGAAGTGTCCACAAGCCAATTGTTGTAACAGATAGAAATCAACGCGACAAAGCGTGCACGAATTTGAAAGACAGAAATCTATGACAAGAGTGGAAAACGTGGTGCTTTTATACACTTGATCCTGTGTATACCTCCGGGGTACAACCAGGTCCAAGTGACCACCTTCCAAGGGATATCCCTCTGCTCTCAAACAGGTTCGTGCTTAGGGAAGGGATGGAGAGTGAGAAGTCGGACAAATAAAGGCTAGTATTCTGAGGGATCACGATATACCTGGTGTTACACCCGAAACCATATTTTGATTTCGCACTGTATTTTAGAAGGCATGTTTATAAAATCAATAATTTTTAAATACTGTTAAATATGAACGTTAGTCTGTGTTTCATTATGTTGAAATTACATAATCATCTGGTTCGCTTATTAGCTCTAAATAATATAATTTCTAACATTATTAAGATTTACTTACCAAGCAACGAAACAGGGCAAGAAAAAGTGAAAACACTTAACTGATCATGCACTATTGATCATCATATTCCAAAACTATGGTGGTAACAGTGCTACTGATAAACATCTTCAATTGTGAATGTTTCAGAATTTGCCAATAACTAGCAGTTATTAGGTATGTGCCAACCTGCCCCTGTTGCCATCTAGGCTCCGTCTCTCCTTACACGCATATACACATATAGCACTTCGACGCTAAGAGAGGCACAACTCAAAAAAACACTTTTTGGGGGAAAATGAGTTTAAAGTTGCATTTTTCCTATCTCAATGTATTGTAGGGGAGACAAATAAACCGATATTGTGAATAATCAAAACGGTTTTTTCACTTGAGAAGCTCAGCAAAGTAAGCCATGAATCTTCTCTTAACTTTGAACTCATTTTTCAAAAAAAGTGTTTTCTTGAGTGTTTTCTTGAGTTTTCTTGAGATGCAATATGTAACTTCCTATGTGGAAAATCACGCATTCTTCAAAACCACTAATACGAGCGTGTTTGTCTATCAGCAAAATACCACAAGCACATACCACATACCACCTGCATAATCACTAAAACACTAGGTAATCCGCAAAATACCAACTTACATTTACAGTATATAGGTAAGGTGAATAATGCTCATATTAAACAAGCAATATGCAAAAGCACCAAAGAATCAATAAAAGTGAGAATATTACTAAAATTGAAAATGACAGGTAGTTGTTGTGAATAACGTCGAAACTACAAAGAAATTACCCAATAAATTAGCATTGTGCACAATGATATCCAGAGGTTTATGCACCATGCATACTGATTAATAATTTCTAGGCAATATGCAAAAGGACAAATTTCCTAGTCAATGTAAAGTAAAAAAATGCAATGTAAACAGTGCAAAAATGCTAGACATATTGGCAAAATGAGAATCATTGGATTGTTAAGTATTTCCAGTTAACTGTTTTGATGTCAACACTAAAGGTTGATAATCATTAAGGATTTTGAAAAGAAACTCTTATGAAATTCAGACAGTGTGCACAATAATGATGTGTGATTATTTATCTTTAGTCGCATAGGGTAATAAGCTATGAATTGAAGTGGTTCCTGTTTTTTTTTCTTAATGGAAGATTTCATAATGTATTGAGTATTGACGAATGCCTTCAGATAATCCTGCTCATAGGAAATTGCAATCAGGTGGTACTCGTTGAGAATTTATAACAGATTGCACCCAACCTACATTCTGGTTAGACAACTGAGTTGGCAAACTGGTAGCAAAATTTCATTAAATGCAATTAGATAAATTCATTAGCGCCTATCTAATGAGTAATGATTTTATCGTATGTTGTTGTGTATTCATATTTTCACACAATTAATTACGTACAGAAGTGAGAAAGCCTGATCCTGGAGTTTGATCTATACCCAGCATTAATCGAACAACCGTAATGATGTAATCTTTCACAAATGCCTGCAAATAGAAAAATTACAATTACAATTACAATTAGTACTCTGCTAGCAGCCAAATAGGCCTATGGCAGAGGGACATAAAAGCCCACATACAGCATTAAGCATTGCCAAGAAAATATACATGCACATACTGTATATAAAAACAAAATGAATATATAATTGTCAATCCCACAAAACAAATTTATCCCCTAGCTGCCTTATGCTGAACTATTTTAACTGAGTGAGTGAGTGTGGCAGAGTGAGGATTCCATACACTGCAGCAATATTCAAGATGAGGCCGTTCCAATGCTTGATAGGCAATAGTTTTATCAAGCATTGGTTTGGCCTCATCTTTAGTATTTATGCAGTGTATGGAATCCTCACTCTGGCACACTCACTCACTCAGTTGAAATAGTTGCTATGAGACACTCCATTTACATCAGGAAGCTTTTCCTAGATTTAAAAGGATACTAGTTCATCAAAAATCAGACAAAAACAAATTGTAATTGTATTCTTAACTGTTTATTGGAAACAACTCGACATTGTTACCATTGTACATTATTAGTGTTTCATAAATTTTGAAACATATGTAAAAGAATAATGTCGAAAAATGTTATCTGATGAATGAGAAATGAATCTATGGCAAGCCTAATTCAATGTGACATTTTCGTTAGAAGGTAAGCTAAGCTATACAATACATATATAAATAACAGGGTTGTGAAGAAAAAAAAAACTATATTTAAAAAAATATGACTTTTTGATCCAATTGTCATTTTTTTTATTAAACGGTGATTTTTTTTTATTAAATCATGATTATTTTATTAAATTGTGATGTTGTTTTTTTATTAAATTACGAGTTTCTTTATAAAATTATACATTTTATTGGATCACAGATTTAAACTTTTTATTTTTTGTAATTTAACAAAATGGTACTAATTACAAGAGATCCACAGAAGTTGTAAAATGAAAATGGTAAATTATGCAAGTTTTTAATGAAAAAATGATAATCTTTATATAAAAAATGCAGTTATTCATAGCACAGCCAAGTGTTTTCTGTTTCATTACACAAAAGTGCGTGCACATTCCATAAAAAACATACAAATTCCTTAATTAACTTTTTATCTAGTTTCGCTTCCTATACAAAAAAATAGTTTCAATTTTTTTTGTTTTCTTATATTTGAGTTGAAAAGTATAATCATGTTTTAATCAATGCATTTAATTCAGTGATTTAATCACTTGATTTAATAATAATAATGGAAACAATTGGAATCAGTTTTCTAATATTTGTATTTTGTATTCAAGACAACCAGGGGCGTAGCTAGATAACCGCAAGACCCTCAACTGCGGGGGGGGGGGGATTCCGAATCACTCGCTTAATTTATTCAGTTATTTTCGAAAATAAATCGACTTTCATTTCGCTAATGAACGGCTTAGATGAACGGCTGAACGGTTCGAACAACGGTATGAACAGTCAGAAAAATAGTTTGAACAGTCCGAAGGTTTAGTTTAGTAAAATTAAGTTGTTGCATAGGCACCGACCCCGACTTTTTTTCCCTAATTTGTGCAATGGAAGGAACGGTCGGAAAAATGGACAAATTTGATGTAATAACTCTGAAAAATGACGGGCTGCGCCCCCAGACCCCCTGCAACAAGCCTCATTTTACTAAACCTAACCTTCCGACCTGTGGAGAGGGAAGGAAACGGAGTGCAAAGTTTTAAGCGGCCCGGGGGAGGGGCGCAAAATGTACGCGGCTGGGGGCCCAACTAAGTCATAGCTACGCCACTGATTACAACAACCTATTTTCAACAATATTTCAATATATACTCCAACTTGCTAGAGAAAATGAAGTGTGCAGTGTTGGTAGGAATATTGTGAAAGACATTCCCAATGTTTTTAAAAATGATATTGTAACAATGTAGAGCTCTTGTTACGGGGCTCAGGTCGTAGAATCTCTTAGCTCGAGCGGATACCGCTTTTCGCTGTGAGACTTAGTGTTATACTACCAGAGTCAGATGGTGCCGGGGTCGTTCTCCTAGATATTTCGTAGTATCGACGTTGCTGGAAAAGAATAGGTGATACAGGCGAGACGGATGCAGATTGACGATGTACTTATTTTATTACGCCCAATCATTACAACATAATAAAACAGAGAAGGGTCACGACTGTGGCGTGTTTTTGCCACTGGACCATTGAATGAGTTATAACTTTATGTTTTCGATATCAGAGAATGGACCCAGAATCTACCGAAACATGGTCTTTTATACCTAGGGCCTGTGACACCTTTTCAGGGTAACAATGCCCTAGGGACCATGTTTTGATGGGTATCCATCCGCCCATACCGGAACCAGGATGTGTCTTGTAGCTTTGGGGTCTTCAAGAGGGATGGAAGGGACGGAAGTACGTCCCTTAGATCCCCAGGGACTCCCAGGCTATGAGAGGGACAGAAAGGCGAAATACAGGGTGTTACAATATTGTTCATTACAACAAAAAAAGATGTCTTCACATTGGGTAAATAAACACTTGTCAACAATGGCGTAGCAAAGGGGGAGGTCGGCCCTGGACGACACTTATTTGGGGGCAGGAAGAACGAAAAGAAATTTTTTTTTTCCTTTCAGGATAGTAGAAGGGTCTCTCTGAAAAGAAATACCCAAATGCCAACAGGCGACACTAGTGGCAACTATCCACACTAGAGAAAAACATTTCGTGAAAATTTCTTCAAGTTGCCACTTTTTGCCATTTTGTCTTTGATGTTTAACCCCCCCCCCCCCAGGGGAATATTGAAAGAATGGGGCATATTCTATAATAAATGCACCATACGTCAAAAGCTCTAACCATTTATTGAGGGCATATTTACTTTTTTGGCCAGAGGCATGTGTGTACTGTGCACAGCAAGAGAGGACAATCGGAGTCTAGCAATAGAATTGTATAGAACGGATAGGAATGTGTGTCAACTAGTGGCAATCTTGTTTTGAAAACGTGTTGCTTTTGCAAAAGCAACACGGGAACACCAGGAACTAATTACATAACGTTAATGCATAATTGGCACGTAATAATAGAAATGTATGCTGTTGTTTACCTGGTACAATAATGTGTCAACCATACTTGCACTAAATACACTTCCACAAGCAAATTGCATACGAAACATAAACGATATGTTGGACCCTTTTGCTTGCTCTTTCTGTAACAAAAAACAAACAAACAAACAAAACTTAAAACTAATGTAACATATATTACTATATACATCGTAAGTACCTTGCAGCTGAGATAATTTCATGTCATGTTTAAAGTGCTGGTGGTTTCTTTGCTTAGGAAAATGAAATTTTGCAATTTACTGTGATAGAATGTACTGTAGTTGACAATTTACATGTTTTTGTTTTACTCTATAAATCTTGTGAGGGGACATCATCAAAATTCGAGTAGAGGAGTATACTTTGGTTTTGTTATTGCCAATGTCTTTTGTTTGGTGGCGCATCTGTCTGATAAAGTCCATTTATATGAAGTCAACTGATTTTTAATTTTTTAAACTTATTAACTTATTAATAACTTATTTTAAACTTTAAAAATTGTTTTGGCAATTGTTGGGTAGGCCTACCTCTTGACCTTTGCCAAGAAACTTCTGGAGGTAATGGCCTCTTTAAATGTGCAGTACAATGGTACAGACACTGGGTATGCCATTTAGGGTTTTCCCCTTTCTGCTTTTGTTATTGCTTCAATTTCCATTCATCTGTGGCAGATAACAAGGGGCAACCCCCATTAAACTCATACAGGTCCCTGCTGTACTGAGTGCAGGATGACTGGAGATGCTACAAAGCTCAGGAGTCCGCCAGTGGCAGGCAGCTGACAAAGAGACTTACCTTCAGGTGGTACCTAAGTATGTGAGGATCCTGTTGAGTGCTGTTGTAACAGTCCAACTGACCACCCACAACACCGTAAATACTTTTGATGGCAACTTACGATCCCAGACTCCAATTTGGAGCTGGGACCACACGCGTATAAGCCTCGAAGAACCGTAGGGTGACAACGGGTGAACACGGAGTCACCCTCGCTTGAGTCTATTGGCAAAGCGGTGACGAAGCAAGGAACACGGTGGAACGTGATGAATTCACTGCACAACGGTGCGAGTTGACCGGACTGCAGAGGTGGTAAAAGGGCGGAGTTTCCCTAGTGAAAACCCCTTTACCACAGTAAAGCTCCCCCAAATGAACAACACAACACGGCAGAGGTACAAAGGTAAAAACAAGGATTTACATACACTTACTAAATAAAAAATATAAACAAAGGCTGCTGGCCCGCTTGGCCAGCAGAAAATCCATTACACGAAATCAACACACAAAGATCGAGCACACGACCTCCACGTGAGCAGGAGGCCGACCTGGTCTCCAACGGGTTGATTAACACCAGATTCTTGACCTCTACACACTGCAACTATCTGCCCCAAATAATGGCTGGCCTGGCCATCATATACCCCCAGGTGACTCCTCCTTGGGGAACAGTGGCAACACCTGACCTCTGACCTTTAGAGGTCTGCTGGACATAACATGGCGTCTGTCTGGCTGCCTACCACAAGCAGCCTGGCAGAGAGCCATCAGGAACTTCGTCTGCTCCTTCAAATTTAAAAACGGGAGTAGACTAGGCTGTCACAAAGTTGAGAGGGTTGTGACGAACTGGGTTTGCTCTCCCATACATTAGGGGGAGCAGGCAAATTCCTGATGGCAGTTTGCTAGGCTGGTGGTGGTAACTACCCAGGCTGGCGCCACGTTGTGTCTAGCCATGCCTCTCTCCATAGGTAAACATTTGTTCCTATGGGTGAGAAGTGAAGTGTTGCAACTGTCTTCCCAAGAGGAGTCTATAAGGGAATTTATAATGGCCAGGCTGGCCATTGTTCGGGGCAGTACTTTTGGAAGTCTAACGAGGAGGAGGCCGTGTTTTTCTATAAATCTTTTGTTGTACGTAATGCATAACCTGCTGGCCAAGTGCCAGCAGTTGCTGTATATATTAACCATTTTTTTTGTGAGTCATTAAACTTGTTTACTTCTTATTACCACTGACTTCGTGTCTCGTTATTTTTTTTGGGGGGGATTTCCGAGGTAGAACACTGTCGCCGCATTCCATGGCTCCTGCAGTCTTCCCGGTTTCTGGCAGTCCGGACTTGTTCTACTGGTATTTCTCGTCTTGTCGCGTCCCTCATGGCAATCAATGTTGACGAGGGACTCTGTGTTTTGACCGTCGCTTCCCAGAGGTTTGCGGAGGGCTCCCTGTGTTCGTGGGTTCCTGGTTACTTATACGGTCAGTTGGACCGTTACACAGCACAAACAGTGGAGCTATCATATTAATATGAACCCTTTTCCCAACAACAACCACCCAAAACCCTCAACCATTACACTAAAAACTGATTATAATTAAAATGAATGTCATCCTAACATATCTGCCCTCCAATAAATCACTTTTGCCCCAACATAACTACATGCTTAAATTAACATATCATTAACAAAGCATAATTTATGTGTAACTACATGTCCCCTATCCCACCTCTCAAGAATAACACTAACATCAACCCCAGCATGGTAGCATGTTCTGCTAAGTCGACTAGCCCAGTGATCGTATCTTAATTTTTTTATTTTGTAATTTTTGGGTATTATCTGTTTAGGGCAAATGTCCCATTAAGGAGAATAATTTTAGGTCAAATGTCCTTTTGTGCCACATGGTTTTATGGCAAGTGTCTTTAGGGTAAAAGGTGTTAATGCAACTGTCTTTAAGGCACATGTCATGATGTCATACTATTAGTAAATTTTAATTAAGAGCTTAGAAACAGCGTTTAGTTCAAAATTTCTCCGAATGTAGGCGCTGCGATCGTTTTTGATTGAAAAACGGTTGTTTAACGTTTTTTCTCCAGGTTTCAAGTCACATAATAATTAACAGAAAAATAATTTCGCGTGCTAAGTTTATAAAAAGAAAACATCGTGAAGCTAATAGATTAATGCACGCGCTAATTTTTATGTGATTGTTCTAAATCGTTTTAATGGGAGTTCTTCAAATGTTTGGGTGACGGTTTTTTGGTCCTGTGGGACTTAACATGAAGTTAAAAAAACGATCGATTTTGAACCTTGTTTAAAAATTGAAGGACCTTTCAGAATTTAGAAAAAAAAATCACTGTGAAAGCAATAAAACACATGTAAGTACGTGCTAATTTTTTTGGTTGTTCTAAATCATTTTAATGAGAGTTCTTCTAACATTTGTGGGACGGTGTTTTGCTCCTACGGGACTTAACTTGGTGTTAAAAAATGTACGATTTTAAACGTTATTAAAAAATAGAAGTACCTTTTCAAAATTTGTAAAAAGAAAACACCGTGAAGCCAATACATGAAAGTATGTGCTAATTATTTTGTTATTGTTCTAAATCGTTTTTAACGAGTTTTTCAAATGTTTATAAGGCGGTTTTTGATCCAATGGGATTTACCATGGTGGTGAAAAAAACGAACGATTTTGAACCTTGTTTAAAAACAAAAGGATCTTTTCAAAAATTATGTAAATCGAGCACGTAAAGAACAATACTTTTTATTGCATTTTGGCATTTGCGCTTTCGTGTATTTTACTTAGGCGATTTCTTGCAATTTTCGTAACACCATATAAGAACACTCATTTGTCTCGTTGTCGTCTGCTCAAAACAACAAGATGGACGTGTATATAGGCTCTTAATATAGCAAAAAAAAAACGACACTCGCAACCTTGTACAAATTGTTCTCTTCATTACTCAAGTCATACACGTATGTTATAAATTATAACAAAAAAGCAATTATATTAAATTTACAGTACCTTTTCTACATCTGCTAAATATAATGTATAAGCATTTCTTGCTTGGAACTGCATGAACCTCATATTTGCCGATTGTGACAGTTCAGTAGTTATTTTAATGTTAGGAAAGAATCTGTTGGTATAAAAAACATGATGCAATTATGTATGCAGGAGTGCAAAACGCCACGACTTTACTGCCACTATTTTGCTGTAACTACTGTATAATCCTATGAACTATGACAGTGGCGTAGGCAGCCTTGGGTTATTGGGGGGGGGGGTTAAATTTTTAACCCCTCCCCTTTCATAGGCAATTAGAAAACAGGGTGAACAGAAGTTGTCTCCGCCCTTTTTATGACGAACGCAACTTCTAATTGGTTGGTTATGTAGTCTGACGTCACATGCTCCGCCCTTTTCAACCCGGACGTCATAAATAGGACGGAGCCAACTTCTGTTCGTCCCTCAGCAGCAATTTGGTAACATTATAAAACAGCATTGCTGAACCTTACTATGTAAATAATTGGTTACTGATTCTTACACTTGCACCCCTATCTAAAGATTACTAAGATCACAATATTGTCTGTATGTCAATAATTGCTGAGGGGGAAAAATTTTTTTCGAATGAAATGGGAGGGGGGTTCTAACCCCCCTAACCCCCTTCCTACGCCACTGAACTATGACACACTAATGACAAAATTTCATTGCTGTCCATTTACACCAAAGGAATAGTTCCATATTGCACAAACATTTAAACAAAATACTATTAAAATGTTTTGAACTTTTGTTTAATCATAAATACAAATGTTAAACATACCTACAACTATGTAGCTTTCAGCAACTATTAAATTGTTGTGATGACCCGATTTAGTGAAGAGAGAAACAGAGAGAGAAAAACAGAACGAGAGAGAGAGAGACAGAAAGAGAGAGAGAGAGAGAGAGAGAGAGAGAGAGAGAGAGAGAGAGAGAGAGAGCGAGAGAGAGAGAGAGGGACAGAGAACGAGGGAGAGAACAAGAGAAACAGAAAGAGAGAGAGCGAGAGACAGAGAGAGACAGAGAGAGAGAGAGAGAGACAGAAAGAAAGAGAGAGAGAGAGAGAGCGAGACAGAAAGAGAGAGCGAGAGAGAGAGACAAAGAGAGAGAGAGAGACAGACAGAAAGAGAGAGAGCGAGACAGAAAGAGAGAGAGCGAGAGAGAGAGAGAGAGAGACAGAAAGAGAGAGGGAACGAGAGACACAGCGAGAGAGAGAGACAGAAAGAGAGAGAAAGAGCTTTAGAGAGGCTTTAGGCCTACTCCTCCTAGAGGCATTTCTGCAATTTGCAATCTAGGAGGAGTAGGCCTAAAGCCACTATGACGGGTGGGCCGTTAACCCTAATACAGAGAGAGAGAGAGGGAGAGAGACAGAAAGAGAGAGGGAACGAGAGACACAGCGAGAGAGAGGGGGGAGAAAGAGAGAGAGAGTGGTGGCCCTACTGTGATGTATGGCATAAAAACATCGATCGAAGTCACAATCACAATAGGGCATTGTTGAGTATGTTATATACATGTACATTAGGTGCTATTTTGCGGCGATGATTTGTGTACGTAACCAAGTTCTTTGTAAATCCCCCTATGAAAAAAATCCTGGATCCGCCACTGGTTGATTTCAACCAGGATTTTTTTCTATCTATATAGATGCAACAAGTGTCTTACATTGCTTTCTACCATCCAGTGCAACAAAGGTAAGCATTCTCAAAATCACAATGAGAGTACGAGTGTATGTGACAAATGCACATCTGATATTATAAAACGTTGACATCTACTGATAAGCTGGTAGTTTCCAATAATACTTACTTAAAAACAGTTTGAACAGCGACTATTGTATCACAATCTGACATGTTTTCTTCATTTGTTGACTTTGCAGCACTTTCCTTATTGAGCACAACGACATTATCGGCAAAGTTTATTCCGGCTCGTAATAAATCGTCCACACTAAAACAAAAAATAAAGCACAGCCATAATTGTTTTGTTTCTAACGTTTGCTCCAAATGTTTATTGTATGACCCGTGTATAGGCAATGGGCACATAACACCCAGCGTTATCGATTAAGCCTAGTTTCACACGGCGATGCGTGTATCCCAATATATGTATGATAGATACTGAATTTACATATACCCAAATAGAAGCGTTCATAAGACTATACGCATACATGAATTATTCCATTGGTGTGCAAACCGTGCATAGAAATTCAGTATCTATTGTGACGGACCTTTTTCCCCTTGATAGAATCTGCTTAAATTTTAATACTGAAGCGATTTATTGCTCGTATCTATAGTGATTGGCTAGATCACTAATTCTATCAGCTCGGGAGAACTAGGCCAATATAATGCCTATTGATGTCCTCACTAGTCTACATCAAAAGACTCACACAGTCTTGAGGATCATTTGTTTTCGTACGTCGTCGGACTTTCATCCGTGAATTGCCCTTGAAAATGCTTAGGTGAATTGAAGTTGCAGGTTTGCACCTGATCATTGCCTTGCAGTATCTGATAAGGGGTAGAGCTGCAGACGATGATTAAAGCACAGTCGTGAATAAATTAATAAATAAATCACCACTGGTTTGAAATTAAATATATGTGTAACCCAGTAATTCCAGTTCCCGCGAAAACCATAGCCTGGAGGGTAAACAACTCCTGCTTGTCCCTCCCTCCTCTCTGACTCACACTTCTGATGCACATCGAACTGGCGGAGTGATACACTTAGGACCATGGTCACTTGGACCTGGTTACACCTCGTAGGTGTACACAGGTCCAAGGTATAAAAGGACCGTGTTCCTCTTTGTTCCTCGTCCTTGTCTTTGCTCTAAATTGTATTACGTTGATTATTCCGTACCACATCTTGTGCATGAGGACGCACCTTTAATAACCAGTTCATTCTTGTAAACTTAAGAGTGTTTCCGTACAAGAATGAATAAAGTGTTTGTAATGGAAATCTGCGTTGTCTTTATGTTTGGTAACTAATAACTTCTCTACAGAGGCCGGAGACATCATAAGGCAGGAGGCATACGATCCTGAAGAAGCTACAACATCTTCTATCGGTAACAACACACAGGAGAAGAAGTACATCAGCATCGACCGAGAAAAGGATGGCCACCATCCTTCTGCATCGATTTCACCCCCAATGCAGGAGGATGATCGTAATCCAACTCCATCCAGCTATTTCTGTAACTCGGATCTTCTTCGTGCGGTCACCGCGCGAGCAAGAGAAGAAACGAGTCGCAGAAAACACCATCTATAAGTTGGTAAAATTATAGCATCGATGTCAAAAGCTCACAAGGTTTTTTGTGACACACACACACACACACACACAGACCTGGCTTAATGTATATGTAATATATATATACAATAAAACACAAATCATTTGAACTAACATATATACTGTATATGCTCTAAAACCACATGCCTTAAACGTTTCCTCTACATTCATTTGCCACAAATGATTTTAGTTTCAAAAATCCTTTTAGCTGAAATGGTTTTAGGACAAATGTCCCTTTATGGCAAAAGTCCATTTAGGGCAAGTGACTTTAGGGCAAATGTCGCTGGATAAACAGGCAGACAGACAGACAACCCACATCCGAAAATATAGATAAAATTAATCCATTTGCATAAAACTAAGAATTTTCTTACATATTTAATGATTTGTTTTTTATTTGCATAAAACTAACAATGTTCTTGCATATTTTGGGGTTTCTTTTTTATTTGTATAAAATACATAATTTCTAAAAACAACTTGCACATTTCTGAATTTTTTTTTGCATAAACAGAGTGATGTGCATGCGCAGTGATTAACATACATGTACTACTTACTTGTCGATGGTTCCCTGCCGCCAGTATACTAACGGAAACCAAGCAATACAATCGAGAAAAGCTTGTGTCGGACTGCAAGCATTAAACATTTATCATAATATTATATTTTCAGACATTTTGTGTCTCTAATAATGCCATTACACTTACATCTTCCCAAGCAACAGCACAATGGGCCTCAGCTCTGCTTTAAGATGATAATGTGTTCTAAGAGGAACCAAAAAGTTGAAAATCCCTCCACTTGCAGTCTCAGCAACAATGATGATGGCTGGATTACCCCATTTGTACTCGCTAATATTAGTTATGGTGCTGTGTTCACATGGCTAAAATAAGTAACATTATTTTTAACTTATACACATAAAAAATGCATGCAAAGTGTAACATTGAAACAGTAATTAATCAATTAATGAAACACTTGAAGTTATGAAAACAGATTGAAAGCACAAAAGTTATAAAGTTCAGTGGCATTGGCCCAAATGTTGAGTCATGAAGATCAATAGTTCTGTGGTATGCTTGGTACCACAAAAATAGTAATATAACATCTTAAAAAAGTAAATACGTTTATCGTTGTTTTTAATACTTTGTTGTGCTTTACAGCTGCAAGTTTTTTATAGGTTTTGCAAGATGGGCAAAACCGGGATATATGTGTGTGATTAATGCCAAAAGTTCTGGTTGTCGTTTCTTCAGAAAGGGGGTTACACTTCTGAATGAAACAGTTTGGATGTTATTCAGTGTCTCAATGACATGCATAAAAAATGAAAACAATTTCAACACTCAATGTCACTCATATATTGTAAATACTTTTCAATAAAATTTTGGAATTTTTTCTGGGTAATAAAACTTTCATAATGAACCAACTAGAACATCATCATCATTTCCTGCATTTTTCCCACAGTATGCAGGGTCAGCCTTCTGGGATTTATCTCTCCACTTCTTTCGATTCTTTGCCAAACTCAGAGAGACCCCACATGCCCCCATATTCAGTTTTACCACCACATTCTAAGATTGTTTGGGCCTTCCTCTACCCTTTTACATCTCTGGTCCAAATTCATCACCTGTTTAAGCAACTCAACCTCCACACTTCTAGCTACATGCCCAAACCACCTCAGTCAATTTCCCTGCATCTTTTCGTTGCTTGCTACCCCAGCACTCCCTATGATTAAGTTATTTCTGATCCTATCCTTTCTTATATAAACCTTAGCATTTGCATTTCAGTCACATGCAGTCTATCCTATTCCCTCTTTTTGGCTACCCAACATTCTGATCTAACCACATAGCTGGTCTAACCACTGTTTTACAAAACTTGCCCTTTAGTTTTATAGGCATCCTCCTGTCACATAATACCCCACAAGACTGTCTCCACTTATGCCAACCTACCTTCATCTTGTTTGTAATATCTAAATTTATGCAACCATCATCCTGTAGGACCAATCCTAAATATTTACAGCCATGCCTCTGTTGCATTACTGTGTTCCAAGTTTAAGCCCATCCTCTGACTCATCATTCCCATATCATCTAAATTTCATGTACTCTGTTTATGCTCCACTTATTTTAAACCACCTTGATTCTAACACATTCCTGGTCTCCTTTATCCTCATTTTTCTAAATCTGCTTTGGAATTATTAACTAATACTATGTCATCTGTAAACAATATACACCAAGGTGCACCATGACCTAACCCAGTCAGTAATTCATCCAATACTAAAATAACTATAATTAGACATAGACTAAGTACTGAACTTTGAAGCACCACAGTTTTTACAGTAAAACTATTCAAAACCCCCAGGCAGTCCTGACACTTACCAATGCTTCCCTCCTGAATACAGTGGTGAAATCGGATTCCAATTTGAAAAGTGTTTTTTGAGTTAGAGCGATTTTAATTTAGGATGCTACTTCCTTTGTCTCCTTTTTCTTTGTTTCCTTTGTTTGTGTGCGTTTTTTACTCAAAACGCAACTAATTCCTTATCCAAACTTTATTTCCTTATAGACTCAGCGTGCCTAACACGCTGGTGAAATCAGAATCAAAATCCGACTTGTAGTTTTTGAGATATCGCATTTTCAAATCAAAACTCCACTTTAGGCTCAAAAAGTTAAAAAAAAGCTTAACGTTCATGCTGTTTTCTTTTCTAGAATTATTAGGCTCTTTCTTGCTTTATTATCATTTTATCCATGCCACTTAAGACTTTGACCCCACCTGGTGCTCCTTCTACTCATTCAGTGCAGGCATCCTGTGATATCGCCTGTGTGCAGAAGGAGGTTGCTGAGTTGAAGGAATTGTTCCTTCGGCATTGCAATGCTCACCCTACAGTGACTCACGAGATTGCATGCCAGACAAGTGATGTTGTGCCTGGCATTTTATCCAATGTATCTGTAGGGACTGACTTGGTAGTTAAGAATCAGGCAGCCCAGACAGGAGACGGATGGATGGTGGTCAAAGGCAAAGGATCTCGGCCACAGAGAAAAAGCTTTGCCAGTGTTGTGGCTAATGGTAGTTCTACTACCATGTGTGATAAACGATTTGGTGTGCTGTCTGAGGTTAAGGATATTCCTGCCTCAACATCCACTAATTATAGCCTGCAAACTGGTAAGGCTATCGATGTGCACCTCATTGGTGACAATATCGTTCGAGGTGTTAGGGTCGGCAAAACTGGGTATTCAACTACGTGGTGCTATCCAGGCACACGTGTTGAGCATTTAACTACTCAAGTTAAGGCAGTGCTGAACAAAGCTAGTCTTAACCCTGTTGTAGTTGTGCATGCCGGCACTAATAATCTCGAGATGGATGCTCCAAAGGGGATAGCTGAGAGACTTAAACACTTTTCTAGAGAGGTAAAACGCATCAGACCTCATGCAAGGATTGTGATTTCTACTGTCCTGCCACGGTTTGAGCGTGATGCTAGGGGTTCTTTTTATCCAAACCCTGCAGTTCAGGAGATTTCACAAGAGTTATCTCTTCTCTGTCGTAGTGCTGGTTATTCATTTGCAGATGCTTCTCGGGAGCTTCTTAAAGCACCTGATAAATATTATCTGCATGATGGCCTTCACTTGACTGCAGCTGGTAAGGATGTCTTGAGCTCTGTTCTCTGGAAACCTGCTTGTAGTCAAGTCCAGGGAAACTTCTAATTACTAAATGCCCTGATTCTAGGAAGAAATCCAAAAAGAAACCTAACTTTCTAACAAGAAAATTTCTTCTAAGACAGTTTCTCTGACCAACAAGGAAAACAAGCCTATAAATAAATCCTTAAAAATGTTAATAATCAATTGCAAAAGTATAAAAAATAAAGTAATTCAGTTTAGAGAAGCCTTAGAAAGCTACAATCCCGACATTATCTTCGGTAGTGAATCATGGCTAACTGAAGATGTCTCATCCGCTGAAGTTTTCCCCCAACAGTTTAACATATTCCGAAAAAATTGTAACTTAACCAAAGGTGGAGGTGTATTTCTTGCTATCAATAAAACCTAACATCAAAAAGAGAATTCCATTATGAAGGTCATTGTGAGGCAGTTTGTTGTAGCATCTCACTTCATAATGGAAGAAAAATTTTCTTGTTTTCATTCTATCGCCCACCTTCAAATGACGAGGGGGAATTACTCCAATTTAGAAAATGTTTAGATTCCTTATTTTCTACCCAAAAACATGCATCAGTTCTCATTGGTTGGGATTTTAACCTTCCTGGAATAATTTCGAAAAATTATACTGTTGACTCCCAGTGCCCTAGCAATAAATTAAAAGGTATACTGCTTGACGGTGTATGCACATATTCCCGGGATCAACTAGTGCAAACTCCTACACACTGCACCAATACAACAGATAATATTCTAGATCTAGTTTTTACAAACACCCCAGAAAATGTCAAATCAATTGAAATTGCTGATGGCATAAGCGATCACAAAATGATTTACTTAGAATTTGTCACCCAATTTGAAAAACTCCAATCAGCTCCCCGAAAAGTCCTTCAGTACAATAAAGCTGATTGGGCTAATTTTAAGCTTTTTGTAACAAAAGATGTGAACCAACAGTGGTCACTGTTTGTTAATGTCATTTTTGATGGCATAAATAAATTCATCCCATGCAAAAATGTAAAATCAAACAAAACCAATTTGGTACACCACTGAGATACGCCGCGCTCTTCGTAAACAACGCAAATTTAGATCGAAAATGAAGATGGACATGGATGACACTATTAAATTGCAATTTAATTCCCAGCGACATCTTGTGAAAAATTTGCTTAAAAAGGAACACTTGAACTTTACTAATAATGTCTTAGGGGTATCACTCCATAAAAATCCCAAGTTGTTCTGGAAATATGTAAAATCTCTCAACAAAATTCCAAATAATATAACTTCAATTATAACACCACTTGGTGATGTCTGTGCAAACAAGCAGGTTATTGCAAACACACTTAATGACTATTTTCAAAGTGTCTTTCAAGCTAATAATGGTGATGAGGAACCTCAACTTGGCACCTTATCTCATGTCATGCCTCACATAATTATAAACTTCACTGGATTACAAAACTTGCTTTATAATCTAGATATCTGTTAATAAATCTGCTGGTCCAGATGAAATTTCGCCACGTTTGCTAAAGGAGATGGCCACATAAGTTAGCCCTTTTTAAGTAAACTTTTCCAAGATTCCCTTGATAGCGGCATACATGGAGGCAAGCAAATATCTGCCCAATTTTTAAAACAGGAGATAAACATTGTCCAAAGAACTATAGACCCATTCTCTAACCTCCATTGTATGTAAGACTCTCGAGCATATAATTTATTCTAATACAATCAAGCATTTAAAAACCCATAAAATAATTCATGAAAACCAGCATGGTTTTCGAAAAGGCAGATCATGTGATACCTAGTTAGCACTATTCATCCAAGACATACAATCTGGCTTGGATAGTAAGGGCGAATTTGACTTGGTATTTTTAGATTTTGCAAAAGCATTTAATACAGTGAAGCATTCACTACTAATTTAAAAAATGGTGACTTTTAACTTAAATAAACAAGTAATTTCATGGACATCATCATTCTTATCAAATAGACAACAGCGAGTCCAAATTGATGGTGCTGTGTCGGACTGGGCTAAAGTAACATCTGGTGTACCTCAGGGTAGCATTCTTGGACCACTACTTTTCCTTCTGTTCATTAACGATCTGGCAGATAGATGCAACAGTACGATGCGCTTGTTTGCAGATGATCCTGTTGTGTACAGGAGGATTAGGGATAATGAGGATAGTGAAGTCCTCCAAAAAGATCTAGACAGTGTTGAAGAATGGTTCTCTGAGTGGCATTTACAACTCAATAGGAGTAAACGCAATGTTATGCGAGTTTCCCGAAAGCGAGAATCTTGCATGGCAGATTATACAATGGGAGATGTTCAGCTAACTCATGTTGATACCATTAAATATATTGGCTTAACCTTGTCCAAAGACATGCTTTGGAAAGATCATATAACCAAAGCAGTTGCAAAAGCTAATCAAAGGCTGCGGTTTGTCCAACGCACCCTTAAACATTGTAATGAAAATGTAAAAAGGTCTGCTACTTTACCCTAGTTAGACCTATCTTAGAATATTGTTCCCCAATTTGGAACCCATTTAGAAATAACCTAAAACAAGAAATAGAAATGGTGCAGCGTAGGGATGCAAGATTTGTAAAGGGACGGTATGCATATACTGACAGCGTATCATCTATGCTTCAAGAGCTAGAATGGGAAACATTAGCAGTCCGAAGAAATGAGCAAAGCCTCGCTCTTCTAGGATGTTTGCTGTCTGATGATAACATTACTCTGCTTAATGGTTTATTAACTATAAATCCTCGTAAAGGTAGACTTGGGCATTCAAAGACTTTTAAAGAATTAATGGCTAGGACTGATGCATATTTTTGGTCTTTTATTCCTAATGTTGTTAGACTATGGAATTCTCTTCCTGTGAATAGTTCTTTGTTAGGACGATTTCAATTTCATGATGATGTAGTATTTTTAAATAATGACAATCACTCATGATTGGGAGCAATCCCCCCTGCCACATGGCTTTCCAGCTGATTGCAGGTGTATCTAATTGAATTGAATTGAATAACTGTCCCGAACCTTCTCTTCTGCAAAACCTTTCACAGTAAATATGCAGTACCCTATAATAAGCTACCTCTAAATATATAAACACCATGTGTAACTCCTTGTTAGTAGTTCTAAACTTCTCAATAACTTGTCTTACTGCAAAAATAGGATGCATTGTATGTTTCCCATGGCATAAACCCAAATCGGTTCCCACGAATTGATGTTTTTCTTCTCAGTCTTCATTATATGACTTTCCCATAGCTTCATTGTATGGCTCATCAACTTGATTCGCCTGTAATTCATACACTCATGCACATCCCCTTTTCCTTTAAATATAGACACAACCCAGCTGTCCTGCCATGCTTGTGGCATCCTATTCACCGTAACTAACCTAGTGAATAACTTTGTTGGGCAAGCAATGCCAACATTCCCTAAAACATTCCACACTTCTATTGGTATGCCATTTCGCTCTAAATTTTTCCTGACTTCATCTTTTGCAGTGCCTGGCAATCTCGTCTTCTCGTATTGGCTCAACCAGGCCAGGGTAGCATACAATCGCCCCATGTTGAAGGCGTGAGGTTAGGTATTTGTGGTCTTAGCTTTTAACAACAGTTACAGTAATGTATTTGAAATAGAACTTTACCCTATGCCTTTTTCAAGGGAGAGGGAGTGAGCCACTTGGATTAAGTGGGTGGAAAATGGGATACGCTTGTTAGTATAACGCTCTTTCACTTTATTCTTTTCGGGCCAAGGAGGGTTCTGACTCTCAACCCCCCCCCCCCCCCTCTTCTTGGGTACGCCACTGTTAGTTTGTGTAGATAAGAAGTGCCTTGCGAAATAGATGTATTGTGTTTACCTTTGCAATTTGTAAGCAACATAAAGACTTTTTTTGCTTCATAGTGTAGCATAATGTCGGACTTGTCCCTATGTAAGGAGTTACCGGAGGATAGTCCGTTATAATTCTGTTTTAAACCAGAAAATCAAAACATAATGTGAAAAACATATAGAAAAATCAAATTCTCATAAAATACTCACGGTATTTTTTCACACTGTCGTATCCATCGCCCATCTTTTTTCTTTTTAGCTGCCCACACATCTATAAACAGTAAGAAGAATTTCAACCATGACTAATGTATATGAAGTATGATGATTTGGTTATGTGTTTATTGCCTTATTTTAAAATTATATAAACATGTTTATATAATTTTAAAAGCTTATTTGCACCAATAAACACAGTAATAGTTTTCTTTTTTCCAAACTATGTGATATATGTGCCATTGTGTTGTAGATTGGCACACCATGGCGGTAAGTTGGCATTTGGTAGAAATTCATATATAATTAACATAATTGGTTAAAGCAAATAGAAAGCTTTCTTAAACAAAGGTTTACAACTGAATACATACTGTATATTTAAGCTTGTATCACTAGAGTAGGACCCCGGATCCCATTCGTCCCATTTCGGGCTTTTTGCAAACCCTATAGAAAATTATGCTAAATGGTTTTTCCTGGCAATATCTTAAAAAATAAACATTTTACAGCAGTTTGAAAATAACCCATTTTTAGGTTTTTCATTAACATTTCATGAAAAACCATTTTCAATTTTTTTTAAAACTATCATAAAAAATTTATTTTTTAAGATATCATCATGAAGAAACTTTTAACATATTGTCACCAACTATTCTAGTTTCTAAAACACTTTGATTTTTTTTCATATAAATTTTCTCAAAACCACGATTGGGGCAAGATACCTCCTATACATCCTCCTACTATATTCAGGAGGACAAGACAAAATAAATATATACTCAGCCATCTTAACTGAAATGATTTTTTCAGACTGGGGCTGTGCCCTCAAGCAGCCCTTAACAAGCGTACCTTGACCTAACCTAACTTTGGTTAAGCAAGCCAACATTCACCTTTATAAGTATAAATACTTTAATCAAATGCCTTGGCCTATAGATCTCCATATAAATGCTAATTTTTGAACGCTTTTTATTGCACCTTTTTGGTATTTCTACCAAAAAAAAGTGGACATTCATACTAAGCTCGACAATATATGAAATTGGCGAGGGGCTCGTATCCTACGACTACGCCACAATTTTTTTCTAATCCCTTTCTTCCAAAATTTAATAAGTGTCGCGGTTTTTTTGAAATGCACTAAATTAAAACATAAAACATGTAACGCTTTTATAATTAATCTTTATTGCAAATTAAAATTAATTTTCAGATAATAAACATGGCAGTTATTCACAACCAAAGTATGTATACAAAATTTGGGACACTGTAGTATTTTCATGCTGATATATTTCGAAATAAAAATGTTATTGACAAAATTTAAAACAAATATCGAACGCTTAAAATTGGGTCATATTTAAACTACCGCGAAAAACTTATTTTAAAAAGATATGAGAACATGATTGTAAAAAGTTTTCTTAATGTAAATTAATTTCAAACTATTTTAATTTCAGAATCATGTAAAAAAATGTTTTTCTCTATATAGTTGTCATGGCTTTTTGACCTCCATTGCTCTAAAGAGCAATGGAGGTATATAGGATCATGCAAGAAAAGGGGAAAAAAAGGATGTCTGTGTGTCTGTGTGTGTGTGTGTCCGGAACCCGATTTAGTTCCTCGAACAACTCAAGAACGGAATGAGATAAAGACATGCAGTATTTTTTATTTGATTCCGTGGGTCAATATGAAGCTCCTGACAAAAAATTAGAAAATTTTACCCAGGGGTTATTTTTTTATGAATTTTTTAGAAACAAATTTTGAGTTTTTGGTCATAATTTTTAGTGGGTCGAACAACTCGAAAACGGGGCCACCTACAATAAAATGTCATCAGACTTAAAATGATGTAAACATTCTGACGATGAAACTGGAAAAAAATTGGAATTTTAGAGTGATTCGATATATAAAATTTCGATTTTTTAAAAACGTAATTTTTTTTTCAAAAAATCGAGATTCTTCCTCTTTCCAGTTGTAGCATTCGAAAGGGGGGACTTTTCTATTATTTAGGAGGGGTGTTCCTTTTTATGTTCTGTTATTATTTTTGTATATTAGAATACATGTGACGTATTTTCATTTTAAACCCATATTATTACAAATGAATGACGCATGCGCATCACATGTAACTATGTCATGTACATGAGTACATACATGTGTGATTATCTATAAACATATGCGCACACGTGTGTACATGTGCGTACACATGCGCACACGTGTGTACATGTGCGTACACATGCTTACACGTGTGTACATGTGCGTACACACGCGCACACGTGTGTACATGTGCGTACACACGCGCACACGTGTGTACATGTGCGTACACATGCGCACACGTGTGTACATGTGCGTACACATGCACACAAGTGTGTACATGTGCGTACACATGCGCACACGTGTGTACATGTGCGTACACATGCGCACACGTGTGTACATGTGCGTACACATGCGCACACGTGTGTACATGTGCGTACACATGCGCACAATGAAAAAAAGTTGGTTATTTGATATATGAAAGCATATATTAAAGCAATGGAGGTCTATAGGGTTCCTTGAATCCCTTGTTTTAGCTAAATGAAGGTGTACTCAGTAAACTGAATAGAATATTCTGTGCACTGTATTTACCATCATACTTGGACGTATTATTAGCTGGTTGTGTAGTTTGGTGAGAAATTCCATTCATTTTGCCAGTAAGTAAATCCATATTGTCTGCCTTCATTCCCATCCAGCTGCCTTATTGTGTCCGTGAAGTGGTTTACACCAATGAATGAATGAAACAACATTTAATGTCAATATATGTATATGTATATATATATGTAGATGTATATATATATATATATATATATATATATATATATATATATATATGTAGATGTATATATATATATATATATATATATATATATATATATATATATATTTCATGAAATTTTCATCAGATTGAAATTTTTTAATATGAACCACCTTGTGTAAGAGATTCTTGAATGTTTAGTGCCTTATTGTCGTTGCTCGTGTCTTTGTACATGAGAAAAGTCATGTCCTCTTCACGAGTAATACTCAGGTAAAACAATAGGTCTGTAGCTTTTAGTTCGCGCACATTTCCTGGATTAAGCATTATTAATGCTTCTTCAGTATCAGTTGGTTGTACACCAATCAATGTAACTCCAAACCTGTGTACATGTAACAAAAAGATTAAATTTATCCTACATTTCGCACAAACCGATTTGCGAGATATGTCAAAAGGTAGTTGGCAAATTGTCTGTTTTACGATTATTTCTAGGTATGGAAAGTTGCCATACGAGCCTAGACGTTTTTTTTTCTCTTAAAAAAGTTCATAGCAAATATATGAATCAATAAAAGTTATTTTCATGATAATATACTGTTTTTTCTAGCAACTTCGAAAACTGTAAGTGGGAAACCCGTTGAAAAAAATGGCCTTAATCATTTATTTTAAAACATATAATGAGTATCCCTTAAAAAACCATAACCCTCAGAAATTTTTTTTTAAATATTGTCAAGACTTAACCAACAATTACTAAGATAAGTTTTTAAAATAAAAAGTCATTAAAATCATAAAAAAAATTAAAAACAACATTCCTTTAAATTAAAAAAAGAAGTCTATCAGGGTTGTACTTAGTTGCCAATGTTATCAAATCCAGCATGTATGTGCTGCTGTTAAGCGCAATTTGATATGTTCCCCAAAACATGGTCTGTTTCTAGCCACGTTAGGGCTATTATGTTGATTTTTTAACGATAATTCAAGTTGTAGTCTCTTTTTGAATGTTATGGCCAAATATTAACATCGGTTTATTGCAATATTTGAAAGAGTTTTTATTTTATACAATTTTGAATTATGCTAATTTGTTTGACCCATGTTAATTAAAGACCATTGACTTTAAAAAGGTACATTTTGCTTGCCGCCTTTCTGTTCTTTAGAAACATTTTTCAGCTTTAAGAAAATTTGGGTGCAATTCCTTAATATGTTCTACATATATTAAGGTAAATTCATGCCGTTTCAAATTGCCGTTGGGATGCTACAGTGTTACCGTGTCGTATGGCAAGTGAAACTCTGGAGTGCCCAGGCTCTTAATCAAATACATATATTCCCTATTCATATTCAAATCAGTGGTACTACAAACAGTTCGAGAGCCACGTGGCAGGTGGAATAATTCAAATATTAAATCTATAGCACTTTTGATAGGAATAGAGAACACACATATTTGAATAGAGAATTAAAAGTAATATGTGAGGTGACAACATCAGCATCTGAGTAGATAGGTAGACTTTTAGTTGTTTTATTGCAAATGTCTGTCAAATGTTTGTTAAAGCCCATTTATCGATAATCAATTAATTTTTAATTTTTTTTAATTATATTAATGACGTATTTTTATTTTAAAAATTATGAGAATCATTGGGCGAGTCAGTCTTGACAATATTTTAACTAAAAAAAATCTGGAACTAATGGTCTCTTTAGGATGTTTTATGAACAACTGATTTTCGATTACTGGTTATTCTGTGTTTTAGGAACAACACAAAAAGGATAACTTCAAAGTGTGTTAACTATAAACTAGAACACAGTAGCTAAATCATGTAATAGTATTTTCACGTTATCTATCAAAATTAAACTTTTTATATATGTTACTGTCAATCTGCGGATTGCCTAGTATTGAATTTTGCAGATTCACTACTCGCAGGTTGGCTGATTCCGCAGATTGACAGTAACACACAAATTTAAAAAAAATATATAATTTGCTTAAAGTTGGCTCATTTACAAAGTCATAAAAAGCTTATTTTATATCAAATCAACAAGAAAATACCTTTTAAGTGATTAAACTACCATTCTAGTTTACAAAACACGTTAAAGTTTCTCTGCTTGCTGCTTCTGATGGGCAGTATACATAAATCACAATTTTGAGCAGCGTTTTTACTATAAAACCAGCTAAAATGAATTTATACAATCAGTAGCTGCATTAACCAGCGTTGCTCAAATTATTGAAATGTTTAATTTAAGGTCTTTATAAAAATAGTGTATATTTTATACGTGTCATACAATATTCATTTTCTGAAAGAATATGAAAATACTCTCAACTGCAAGCTTGTTTTTAAAATTTTTAAAATGGTGTTATTATAACTGTGGTAACCACTGCTTACCACAGCTTACGTAGTACAGCTTTAAACTTAGGCAAGGGCCTAATTTTAAAGCTGTAGTTGCTGTAGCAAGTATAAATGTACATGGTTGACATATTCTAAATTATAAAATGAATTCTGTAATATAATTTTCATTTGTCATTTCGCTTACTTCTTATGAGCATATTCAGCAGCCGTCGTGAACGGTTCTCCTTCGTGTTCGCTAAATATAACACTGTCTTTTAGAAAAATGCTATAGATTTCATTTCCAGAGCACTTTCCATAGAGGCGTAACCAAGCTTCTTCACACGACTGACCTTCTCTATGGAGACAAAAATGCAACTGTTTAAAAAAATTAGTTTATAAAGACAACATTGGCAATAAGGCCTTATCACATGAGAAAAATTTTGGATAATTTTCTTTTCAACTTTGTTAGCTCCTGTTATTTGAAATTGCACAAGTCAATATAATTGAAACAGTAATTGACAATTTGGTGTAAAGTACAGGATTAGTTTTCTATACTATAATAAAACGGCATCATTTATAAAGCTGGTCCACATTTAGTGACTTGACACACGGATTACTTTTAAGCTGTCATATTTGGTTAGGTGCAATGTAATGCTATGGAAAGACGCTGATATTTCTTGCATACGAGCGGCTTCTTAAAGAAATCATTACCTCTAGAAATTTCTTGTCCAAAACCATTTTTAAAATTTATAATTTAAAAAAAATTAAAAATCAGTTGACTTCATATAAATGAACTTTACAACGGGCGTTGGCAATAAAAAAAACCCCAAAGTATTCTTATAGTGTTGTCACCTCCTCACATTACTTTCATTTCAAAATACTATGGATTTAATATTTGAATTATTCCACATAGAAGGTTGTATTGAGTTGAATATGAATAGGAAATACCTGTATTTGATTATAAGAAATTCTGGAAATGTGAGGTGACAACCTTTGTCACAAAAAAGGGGGGACTTTCGTTTTTTGAAAATTTTAAATGGCTTCGTTTGGTCTTAGATTATTATTTTACTGGACTGGCAACTCCTGAAACTTTGTGTTCGACTGATATGCGGCATCGCTTTTGAAACGACGCCTAGTCTAGCGGGACTATGGTATATGAAATTTAGAGAAGATGTCAAGTTTTGGACGAGTTAATTTTGTAGTTATAGAGGGTGTATTTCAAGCAGGAAGACATTGAAGAAAAAATTATGTACGAGATTCACTAAGGTTTCACAACAGATCGTATATATGGAAAACCATTTTAGTCTTTTATCCGCGCTTTACTGGATTCCCAGAATAAAATTAAAATCTAAAAATCCAGTAAAACGTGGAAAACCAAAATGACTTGCCATACAGTACATGATTCACCCCCAATGTCTTCCCCTTTGCAAAAACGAGACTTTTACACGAGTTTTACGCACAAAGAATGCCACCAGACGGAGTTAGCTTCACTTTTGCCTTAGACCAGGCATTCAACGCTTTAACATGGAGAAGATAGGAAGTTGCCAGTCCAGTAAAGTAACAGTCTAAGGTTTGGTGACTCAGGAAAAGTCACTTTATTTTTAAGTTTTTTAAGGTTTTATTGACTTATTTTAAAATTTAAAAATCATTTTGGCAGTCGTTGGGTAAGTTTTGAGAATAGTTTGAAGAAAACAAATTTCTGGAGGTAATGGTCTCTTTAAGGCGTCCATATTGCATTCGTTTGTGATTGAATTGTAAATAAGTTGATGTTTGTTCATGGTCTTTTGTTAAATGTGGACTAGGTTTAATAAAAAAGACCCAGTTTTGTAAGGTGACGTTGTGTGATGTCATCACATGACAGAAGGTTATTAAATTATTGGCCAAGAAATTTGAACCTGTTCCATTTCCAGCAAATATGTTACACGTGTCACGTTCTTATGTGTTAAGGCCTTGAGGCTATGACTACATTAGATGCGTTTTCTTCAGACAATATATAAGTTCTTATAACCCAAATTTGTTGTGCGACTAGTTATAGTGCATGCGCACTTTTCACATCATGATCAACAAAATATGCATTCATAGCTTTGTTTCTTCAAAGCACAGTAGAGAATCTATTCCATCACTGGTAGATGTGCAGTGGATGAGGAGCTTGTTTCACATCGAGAAATGAAAACTAACTTGTTAAAAGTGTAAAGCAGGAGGTCTTCACAGTAAACAACGGCATACGAACTGAGTTTTATTGTGAAAACAACACTTCATATAGATCACAAAAAAAACTATTTCAAAATCTCGAATTTCTAACTATTAGAAAATTTTTCTATCATAAGAAAAAAACATCCGTTAAAATGCTAGTAAAAATACCTAAAAATAATTTAAAAAAAAACACAATTAAACCACAATGAAGCGAACACATTGGCGCACGTGCTGATTTTTTTCTGGTTTTTTAAAATTATTTTTACGTATATTTATCAACATTTTAATGGATGTTTTTTTTTTCTTATTTGGGCGTACTCAATGGAGTTTAACATAAAAGTTAGAAATTCGTGATTTTGAAATAGTTTTTAAAAATAGAACTGCACTTACCAATTTTTTTGTCATTCTATCACTCAATAAGCATATACATTTAAGGTACACATTGCACTTTGACAACTTAATATTGGACAACTTCAATAATGAAAAATAAACATAATGCCGAGACTGTGTGTATTTTAAAAATTAACATTTTTTCTTTAACATTGCGTATATGGGCTCAATAGAACAACGATGCTTGCACTCTTTGAGGAGATTTTTCGAAGTAATTTTGTGATGTACCCTCTTAATTGTATATGCTATGTGGAGTTTTTTAAGTAGCTAAATAGCGAGTAACAAATGCTATGAACTAGTTCATGAACTGGTCACGAATGCAAAGTTACTGCCAACTGACAGTGATGAAGCTTCAGGTTGCGGCATGATGAACTTTCACTAATAACTAGGGCAAGTTTTTTATGTTTTGCATGTTTTTTAGCAATGAAATACGAATGTGCTGATTAAAGTAAAATCCCAATCATGCACCAAGGTATCTGCCATCAAATTTCTATTCTGCATATTTTTTCATATTTTGGCATTGTTGCATAAAAATCCATAAAGAGACAATTTTTTGTTTTAATGCATATTTTAGCATTTTAGTGTCTTTTAAAAATTTCAAATTTTTTTAAGCATTTTTTCAGTTTTGTGTAAAAGGAATGTGATTCGGGCATCAACCCTCACCTTATTTTAGTTGTGGCAACCTGGTCTGCTCAATCAAATTTTTGATTGAGCAGACGAACTACCTATGGTGATCTGCCTGACAGCATATAGTAGGCTCTTGGGTCGGACGCCATTTTGGAGCCAACAGACCTCTCACCATTGAAGTCAATGGGTGAGAGGTCAGAAGTGACCACTGTCCCCTCCAGGTGGAGTTGCCTGGAGGTTTCTTTGGCTTGGTCAGCCATTGAATCTGGGCAGTGTGTTGGAGGCAATTGACTTGATAAGATCTTGATGCTGGAGGCCAGGGTGGCCTCCATTGTTCTTTGTTTGGTTTTATTCTTTGTGTTTTCCTTTGTTGTGCTCTCCATGGGGGCTTGGCTGGTGGGATTGCCAGCCAAGCTGTGTGGAGAAGAACCACTGCTATTTGCATCTTTTATTGTAAGTGTTAATAAACACCTTTTATTATTTTTACTTACATCTGTGTTGTGTGCCTTATTGGGGAGTACCGCGAGGAGGGTGGGATTTCTACGGGAATTCACCGCCTCTTTCCGGCCTAATGTCGGCCGGTACTTACGTCGGCTCGCGGTGAGAGAGGTCTCACCGCGTTATTCTTGTTGTGGTGGCGAATCATCCGTCGTGTCCGGCGAGGGAGACTCCGGGAGCCAACGTGGACCCACGTCACCGTGCAGAGGCGGCTACGGGTACGATCCCGTACCCGTTTTGGAGTCTGGTGCCGGGTAAGTTTTGGTAAAGTTCTTTTTGACCGTACTAAATCTGCCCGTGGTATTGTGACGAACCAGTCGGGTCGTTACATAGTGTAAACAGGATGTGACATTGTGATTCACCCCAACCCCCTCACACATCTTAATTTACATAGACCTTTTTGCAATGTTGGTCACGACAATGAGGGCTAAACTTACCCTTTTAATACAGTGGATAGAAAAGTTCACTGTATTAAAATGGTAAGTTTAGCTCTTATTGTTTGTTCCCATCATCCATTGAATACCATTTGTAGCACAAGTGTATAAACTTAGCTTGTTTTAGTTTGGGCACTTTGCAATTGAATTTTTGCTTGGTACTGTATACTTTTATCAAAAAAAAAATACCAAAAGTTTCTTCAAGTAAAGCTTGCTTAAAAAGAAATCGGGTTTCTGGATTCCCTGGTGTCTATACAACAGATGGAAAAAATAGTTTTTTGTCAAATCTGTGAAAAAGAAGTCAATTCTGAATGCAAATCACAACTGGACCAACATGTCCTAACTGGCAAACATCTGGCTAATGCTGCATTGAAAGAGAAAAGGAAGAAAACTGTGCAGAAATTCCTCAAGGATTGCTCTTCTCAAGAAACAGGTAATAGAACTAAAATTTGGATAGATTTAAATACTGATTGGTGCAGGTTGTATTTTGTTTGAAGATAAATATCTAAAATATGTATTTGAAACTTTACACAGTTAACATTACACTAAAATCTATTTGTATAAAAGGCTGAAACATTGATAACAAGTTAAGAAAACAATTGAATTTTAAAAATTATATCTCAAAAAGTAGTTTATCTGGGCCTATCCTATTTGCTAAATAGCTACTTGTAACAACCCGGTTGGTCGCCACAACACCCTGGCAAAACTTCCACGTCTCACCAGCCACTGACTCCCTTGGGATGGGATCCTAGTGCTGGCTAGCCCTCCTCTTGTGTGCCCGTGTCCTGGGTGATGCTGGTCGGAAGTCTTCCACGCCAAATATCGCTAGACGAAAGGCCGCCGATCCAGGCATAGAACCACACAATTGATCCCCAATGGATCCCACCGTGCTCCCAATGCAAAGCACCGGCCGCAAGCCGAAAGAAGACGGTACAGGACAGTGGTGTTTTGGTGACTCTCAACCTGTGAACCCCCACCCTCCCCACAGTAACTTCCCCAGATAAATAATGCACACAAATACAGTGGGTAAATGTAAACGGTACTTTATTCAGATATAAATAAATAAACACTTACTGTGAATTAAAGCAATCTCTGCTGGATAATCCAACCAGCAGAGCACAAAACGACCAGAACACAAAAGAGCACAAAGAAGATAAGATGATGGTGGCCATCTTGGCCACCCACAAAACAGAGCACCACATCCTCCTGGCTTAATTGGGTCCCTATATATAATGGCGCCACCCCTTATATACCTCCCAAATTGCTCCACAAGAGGGAGGACAGTGACCCTTGCTGGCCTTTCTGTTGTCTGCAGGCACCTAGCAGACGACACCAGGAGTTTAGTCTGCTCCTACTGAAAGGAGCAGAACTGGGTCGTCACATACTCAAACATGTGATAATTTATTTGTGCCACTTAGTATAACATTAAAAAACAAAATTTCTCATGGTAAAACATTATCTTTTAGATCCATTCTATATTGGGTTATTTGAAGCTTTATTTGCAGCTGATATTCCCTTATATAAAATTAACTTTCCAAAACTAAGAGCCTTTCTGGAAGTCAACTGTGGAAAAAAATACCATGTGAAACAAATCTACATAAAAACTGGCTGCCTTTATGCTATGAAAAAATGAAAAAATGATAAAATGATAAAATATTCAGTAAGGTTGATTCGGCTGATGAGGTGGATTAGTAATATTTTTTTATTGAGAGCAAAGGGTTGTAATTGGTAGATCTGTATCTGACTGAATAGAAGTTGCACCAGGGGTTACTCAGGGTGGCGCGTTTTGTTCGTTATTTTTTTGTCTATGACTGCAGCATTCATGTTAAACCATGCATTTCAAATGCATGGTTTTTTGGTATTATGGTTTTTGGAGTTACAGTTTTGGGGGTTACATTCCTTCATAAGATATAGTTGTGAGTAACGTTTCTTTATAAGAAGTAATTCTTTTAACGTGACATTGGAATTCGTTAGCTTTTTATTGTTTAAGCTTATACTGTATTTGTATGTATTTCTACTTCTTGAAATATATTCATTTTTTTAATTTTTTTGCGGCACTTTTGGTATTGCTTCACTAAACCCCAGGGTTGAACTGAACCCCATTTGGGATAAGCAAGTGCAAATACTGAGATTATTCTGACCAGTTTTATCTTTAACTAAAACACATCTACAACGATAACCCCACTTTTCATTCTGAAAAACATTTACCAAAAAAATGTATAAATGGCGGACTCTGTAAAACCTGAATTTGCAGTGATTACTGCAATTTCAGGTTTTTTGACAAAGTAAAATCTTAAATCACAAAAACTTAACCATTTGTGCAATGCTCAGCAAAGCAAAAATATGCCAGCGTAACACCCTTCATTATGGAATCCCAAACTTTTCAAATGTTGATTTTACTTAGTCAAAAGCAAAATTAATGCTTTACCATATTTTCTTCGGTTACACCACAGCAAATTTCATTTTTGTGTGAATAGCACAAGCACCTATAAATAGCCAAGCAACTTTTTTCTTTGTATGTCATAATTACAGCTATCTTCTGTAAGAAAATCCGCATTTAATGTAAGTAGTTAAGTCTTTAGAGTTTAGATAAATTATTAAAACTTACTGTCCTTTGGAAGTATGCAGGAGTAGAGTAAATAAAGAGGAAGACCCAGGTATCATGCAGTTATATGCCAACATAGCATACTTAAATTCATCCTCGCAAGTTGCAAATTCTTAATAATCAAATAGAAATTTGGTTAATTAAGATCATTTATGTTTGTTTCGAATTACAGTGGATTATTTTGTAGCACAGTACAGTAGAACCTGGATTATCCAACCTCCGATGAACCGATTTCTCCGGTTAAAAAACCAACATAACGCCCATTCCTTAGACAAATATTAACTTGACTTTTACTATTGCTGTTAATATTACTAACTTTGTTAATTAAAGTTGTTTAATTTTTTTTGTGATAAAATATGTACGTGCATATAATACATTTGTAATACATTTTATTTTATTTTACGATAACGCATTTTTTGTGCAGTTTAATAAATTATTTTATGTACAATTTGATATTTATTATCCGACGTTCATTGCATTCCGACCAACACCCCAGTCCCATAGATGATGGATAATAGAGACTCTACATGTAGAGGCGGTCAAAGCATAAACTCAGTAACAAGTTAGTTTCGAATTCTTTAAACTCTTTGCTTACCAGCAAATTGCACGTGGACCTTGTTTTCTGGACGAAATATTTGAACATACTGTGGAACATTTGGAGCATAATCCTGCACAGCCCAAGACCGTAATACTGTTTGTCCATCCTGCAATGAAAATTATGATGCTAGGTTTGATAAAAATACGAGCTAGGTTTTTGTTGAAGAACGTGGTTAGAGCCCATATAATTCAGAGGTCAAACTAGATTCTAGCATACATAGATTTATCCAGACTGGAATACACGGTTGATAAACTAAGTACGGTATTATAAAATTATTAGTTAAATAAAAAAAAAGAGAAATAAAATATTAAAAACTAATATTGAATCTGAAGGCGCCATGAGCAAACTAAGCTGCCATTGATCCCTATAGCTATGCCACTGGCTGCAGATCATGTTTATGAATTACATGTTGCCCTTTAAAACCATGAACAGCTGCTCAATTCAAAACGTATGCAAACTTTCAAGAAAAGTATAGGCTTTATATCAAAATAAGCCTTTTGTGACATGCAAAATATCACCATAGTACACTATTCTTCGATATTGCAAGTGAGAGTCAATAAATATTTCAGAAATGATTATTAAAAAAGTGAAAAACATTTACGTTTATTTTCAACATAGTTTTCAGCGATATGGATACACTTATCTCATCGCATTAACAGTGCTTCAAAAGCAACAGCATGAAAGTCTTTGGTCTGTTCTCTCCGCCACATTTGCACTTTCGACCACAAAATTCAAGATTATGCCATCAGCAGGAAAGGTTATGCTTACAGTGTTTTGGGATTCTCAGGGAGTAACGATAGCATATTCCCATGAACATGTGAATGCTGTATCGTACTGTGTAGTTCTGTCGAAGCTTCGTATATTGAAATTCGCAAAACTGACAAAGAGTAGTTTGCATATGAGGTGCAAATATGGCTGAAGCAACAGACCAAAAACTTTTATGCCACGGGTTTTGAGGAACTGGTTAATGAATGGGAATATCAATATTGGTGAAAATTACGATTTCATAACTCCCCCTCGTCTATGGGTGCATTCAGACTACTCGTGCTCAGTGACGTGGCTCGTCGACAATCCAGAGTAATGTGGACGGACTCGTGAGCAGCGATACAAGTAGCATTAGTAACGCAAGCCAGGGGCTCGTCTGCCTCCGTTTGGTGTCGGTACATCAAAGAGGTGCTCATCAAAACTTGCAAGTCATTTGACAGGGACGAGCACAGTTTAGTTGACTCGCTGAACTCGTGGCGTTTCTCCCAACAATGAGTGCATGATAATAAAACTTGCACTGGTCAAAACTTCGTCATTGCGCATCGGATCCGCATGAAACAAAGCCTCTGTAGAAACTGAACTCTCAATTTTCAGTTGGGGAGGTCACGAGCCCGAGTGGTCTGAACGCACCGTATGCCTCATGAGTCTGTAAATATGAGTCTGAGGAGGAACATTTACCGTTACAAAATTCTGTAACAGGTACAAACAGATGTAAGTTTTTGTAGAAAATAAAAAATAAACAGTATTCTATACTCACTGCACTTTCTTTATCGGATGTATTACCGACTCCGAGAAGGAAACATGCCTCAGCGTCTTTCATTCTGATTAATGCATAAAATAATGTTATATAATTCAAATCTGTTATAGGTTAAAAATCGAGTGAGGTTCTTTGTTGCCTTACTTAACCCTTAGGAGATCTACATCTCGAAGACACGAGCCTTTGAGGTAAACAACCCTTTGTGACCACACAGGGTTGTTTAAGATTTGTTTACAAGCTGGATCCATGTCAGTTGGTGCCATGATGACAACATAACAATCCTTATTTTTTTAAAAGAAACTTGATTAGTTAATCACATTTGCGGGCACCCGAGCAATTTTGTATTGCACTTATTTAGGTGGGATTGTCAGCTTGGATTGCTGGCTGCTTATTTCTTGGTAAAACCTTAGTGTTACACTTCAGTGTTCACAAATTGGCAAAATGTTGGTGTAAAAACGAACTTTTAATTCAGTGTAAATGGTGTAGTCTTATAATTTTTTTAAAATAGTTTAGTGACTTTTTCCTGATATAAGGTGCGAGTTTAAAAGACTACCAATGAAAATTTCGTTTATCAAATATACGAATGACAATGATTAAGAGGCATAATATTATTGTATTTTACTTTAGTAACTATTTTACTTTAGTAAGATGATAAATGAGGTGCGACAATCCTAAAAAAAAAAGAAGTCCTTTAGATAGCTGAATAGATATTTATTTTGTTTTCCTCCCCTTTCATAAAGCGCCTGTATTCAGAAAAAAAAAACATTAGAAAGAAATTCCGTGTTTTAGAAACTAAAATAGTTGGTGACAATACTGAAAGTTTTTTCATGATGATACTTTTATATCATTACCCCTGAGGGGGTTGTTGGTCCCCTATCGGGTGCATCCCCAGGTGGCGGATAGGGGAATGCCCACCAGTTATGGAGGTTACTGAGGGCATAAAATACTCAGGGCAGACCAAAACTAAACCACGCCATTGCCGGTCCCCCAGCCCGAGTGCAAAAATGGAGGGTCGATGTCAGGTTAGCAGCCGGTTGTAAAGATTTGCCAAAACAAATGATGTTAGTTCTAAGTAGCATTCCGAATATTGCTAGGGCGTCCCCCGCCATAAGCGACGTGCAGCTGCAACACCCGGTGGCTGTGATAAATTTGCTAGGGCTACCCCATAGTGAACAGGTGGAGCTAAAGAAGCGAGTCCAGCATCAACAACAAGAAGGTCTTGGAAGTAATGGCAGAAGTGGAGGTACTAAACTTAGGTTTGGCACCTGGAATATAGGGAGTTTGACAGAGAAGACTAGAGAGCTATCTGGTGTGCTAAAGGCTAGGAGGGTAACTGTTGCATGTCTGCAGGAGACAAGATGGAAAGGTGATAAATCCAGGGACATTGGGGATGGGTATAAACTAATTTATGCAAATAGTGAGGAGGGTAGAAATGGAGTGGGAAATGTCCTAGATCAGGAACTCAGACATAGTGTGGTTGAGGTTAGGCGGATAAATAATAGGCTGTTAGTAGTAAAGGTAGTTTGGGGTGGCATTGTTATAAACGTAGTTAGTGCATATGACCCCAGGTTGGATTAGATACAGCCAGGAAACGAGCATTCTGGGAACAATTTGATGACCTGATATTGGGCCTGAGTAGGAAGGAATGGGTCATAATTGGTGGGGACTTTAATGGACATGTAGGTAGAGGTAGGGAAGGGTATGAAGAGGTACATGGTGGGTGGGGCTATGGAGAGCAAAATAAAGCAGGGGAGAGTATCCTGGAGGTGGCAGTGGCACATAAGTTAATTTTAGCAAACACTATTCCAGAAGCGAGAGGAACATTTGATTACTTTTAAGAGCAGGGCAGGAGAATCCCAGATTGATTCGGAGTGAGGATAGAAATGAGTGCAAGGATTGTAAAGTGATACCGAGTGAAAACCTAGTGGGACAACATAGGCTAGTAGTGTTAGACCTAAAACCTAGGGGTGCAAAAGAGGTGGTCAGACATAGAGGAGAGACTGCAATTAGGTGGTGGGCATTACCAGACAAGGTGGAAGAGTTTAAGAAAATGGCATTGCAGGAGAGCTGTGGACAAGGGTAGCACAACAGATCCGTGATTGTGAAAACAAGGTACTAGGGACAGTACGAGTAGAAGGTCTTGATTAGACAGAGAAACTTGGTGGTGGGATGAGGAGGTACAGATGGCAGTTAAAAAGAAGAAAGGTGCTTTCAAGACTTGGTGGCACAATGAAAGCAGGGAGGCCCAGATAGAATACAAGTGTGCCAAGATAGAGGCCAAACAGCGGGTAGCCTTAGCAAAGCATAAGAAATATGCGGGCATGTATGCCGAGTTAGGTACCAGAGCAGGAGTAATGGCAGCATATAAAATAGCTAGGGCTCGGGAGAGGAAAGGCAGGGATATTGAAAAGGTGTTGAGTGTCAAAGATAATGGGGGCAAAGTATTCTGGGGTAAGGAGCCAGCATGGAACAGGTGGGGGAATATTTTAGTAAGCTTATGAATGACAGGGTAGAGCATGAGCCTTTCACTGCAAGAAATTGGAACTTGGAAATTGTTCAGGCATTGCAAAAAATGAAGCTAGGGAAGGCTTTAGGCCAGATGGGATACCAGTAGAGGTGTGGAAGGTCTTGGGAATTGTCACCATTTCCTGGCTCACAAAGTTATTCAATAGATTGGCTATGGGGAATAGAATGCCAGGAGCATGGCAGGACAGCTGGTCAGTGCCTATTTTCAAAGGGAAGGGTGATGTTCAGGAATGTGGGAACTATAGAGGTATTAAATTGATTAGTCATATGATGAAGTTTTGGGAGAGAGTAATTGAAGCTCAACTATGGGGTAAAACTGCAATTGGGGGAAGTCAGTTTGGGTTTATGCCAGGAAAATCCACAATGTACCCTATTTTTGCCGTAAGGCAAGTTAGTGAGAAGTTTCGGGCTGCCAAGAAAGAGTTACACATGGTATTTATAGATCTAGAGAAAGCCTATGACAGATTACTACAGAAGTTATTGTGGGAGGTCTTACAGAAGAAGGGGGTGGGTGAGAGTTATATAGATATGGTGAGGGACATGTATAGGGATGCATGGACAAGCGTTAGGACTGCCTGGGGGTTCTCTGATAGTTTTTGTGTTAGGATTGGTGTGCACCAGGGCTCAGCACTTAGTCCATATCTATTCATTTTGGTCCTGAATGAGTTACTGGCAGGGGTGAGGCAGGAGGTCCCCTGGTGTATGCTGTTTGCAGATGACAGTCTTAGTTGGGGAATCCAAAATGGAACTCGAGATAAGGTTAGAGGAGACTAGGAATGCCTTGGAATCAAAGGGGTTGAAAATAATTAGGGCAAAAACGGAGTACATGCAATTTCAGTGGGATGGGAAAGAACAGTTGAATGAGGGGATTAGACTTGGGGACAGTTTAATGCAGTAGGTGCATGACTTCAAATATTTAGGATCTGTGCTGCAAGATGATGGGAGCTTAGACTTAGACATCACAAACCGGATAAAAGCAGGTTGGCATAGGTGGAGGCAGGCTAGTGGGGTATTATGTAACAGGAAGTTACTTATAAAATTAAAGGGAAAGTTTTATAGGACAGTAGTCAGACCAGCTATGTTGTATGGGTCAGAATGTTGGGCAATCAAGAAGGTGCATGAGGATGGAATGCAGGTAGCTGAGATGAGAATGCTAAGGTTTATGAGTGAGGTGACCAGAAGGGATAGGATCAGAAATGATTTTATTAGGGGTAGTGTAGGGGTAACAAATATAGTAGAAAAGATGCAGGAAAATAGGCTGCGGTGGTTTGGGCATGTCCTCATTAGCAGGGAAGATTGGTTGCTGAGGCAAGCAATGAACTTAGAAATGGAGATAAAACGGGGTAGAGGAAGACCCAAGCAAACCTGAGACATGGTAGTAAAATGGGATATAGTGGCATGTGGGGTCACTGGGGGCTTGGTGCAAAATCGGAACGAGTGGAGAGTTAGAACCAGCAAGGCTGATTCGGCTGCTTGCGGGATAAGGTACAGGAAATGATGATGATATGACAGTTTGAAAAAGGCGAAAATAGTTTTTCATGAAATGTCAATGGAAAAACCGAAACACAGGCCCATTTTCAAACTGCTTTAAAATGTTTATTTTTTAAGTTATGATCATGAAAAAACTTTTAGCGTATCTTCTACTAGTCTTTTTTTTTAACAATTTGTATCTCTTCATAATGATGCATGTTTCTAAAAAAAACGTTTGTTTGACGTTTTTGCTTCCAAATTTTACAAAAACACCTATGGGGCACAACTGTATAGCACTAGGCGCTGCAATGGAGCCGTCCAGCGTGACAGTTACAAAAACAAAATTAATATCTTACCAGCCACCGTAAGTAAAAAATTGTTTTAAAGTTGGGAAATTAAATTTCAGAAAATATAAGTATAAAGATAGCAGTATTAATAAAATGCAAAGTTCGATTCACAGCGCTTTCTAGTATGTAACATACCTGTAAGTGACGGTGTGAATAAAACTCATTGACAAAATCCACAAGCATATCTTTGCTCATTTCTGTTGCACATACAACGACATGCTTGTCTTTGCCGGCACATCCTTTTGATCCATTAAAACTACCTCCCATTTTCTGCCTCTCGATCCATGTTACAGCTAAACTTTCAAACTGAAACAAAACAAATGTTTACTGTGGTTCTTTGTTAAATATGGACAGTGAAAGGTCTTGAGTGTTTATAAACAGTAGTGTTTTGAAAGGCATACGCTGGTATAAGACGTATACCCTCCACAATATTTAAAAAAGGCTTTTCAAATAAATCGCAGAATATAAAATGATAAAAAGCAATTGTCTCTTACAGGGGAAAATAATAAAAATTCGTTATTGACATTATTTTGTGATTAAAGCTAGTTACAAAAAAAATAAAAAAAGTTTGCTCACTGCTGACAATTTCGTTCCATTTAAAGGAGAGAAGATGTGGGAGGTTAGCTAGCATTAAATAATTTTTTTGGGGCCCTTTCTGGGACTGTTTTATTCCTAGTCCACACGTGAACCGCCGTAAGGTCGTAACATTCCTAAGAAATCGTGCTGTTGTTTTAAGAATGTTATGGGACCCACATTGTGTATGCCCACCAGAAAACACTACACCTAAACCCATGGTTATAAACGTGGGCCAAATGATTTTTTCTCAAATCTATATCAAGACAGAGTAATTAATAGGCCTAAATGGTGTAACTGAGAAGGAAATTAGCTTTACAGATTAGTACAAACTGTATTAATTGTTTTGAACAATCTAAAAATTAAAAAACAAGCATTGTTCATAAGATTTCAACATGTTCAACATGCAAATGGTTTTAGGGCAAATGTCCATTTAGGGAAAATGGTTTTAGGGCAAATGTCCGTTTAGGGAAAATGGTTTTAGGGCAAATGTCCGTTTAGGGAAAATGGTTTTAGGGAAAATGGTTTTAGGGAAAATGTCTTTTTAGGGCCGACATCATTTTAGGGCAAATAGATTTAGGGCAAATGTCCTTTTAGGGGAAATGGTTTTAGGGCAAATGTCCTTTTAGGGGAAATGGTTTTAGGGCAAATGTCCCTTTAGGGCAAATGTCCTTTTAGGGCAAATGTCCTTTTAGGGCAAGCTGTATATACATGTATAATATTGTATGTATATATATGTATATATATATATATATACATATATAAACAATTTTTGTTGAAATATTGTCAAGACTTACACAAGAATTGACAAAATTATTTTTAAAATAAGAATTGTCATTAAAATCCTTAAAAAAACTTAAAAAGGCAGTGACTTTTATGAGTGAGCAACAATAAAGTCTACCCCACTACTCAGTTGCCAATGTTGTCATTACTCCTTAATCGAATACATGTATTCCCTATTTATACTTAACTCAATACAACCTTCCAATCGGCTTGATAACCACATGGCAGGGGGGCTATTCAAATATCAAAGCCATAGTACTTTAATATGAATAGGAAATACATACAGTATATTTGAATTGAGAATTCAAAAGTAATGTGTGGTGACAACATCAACCTCTGAGTAGCTTGGTAGACTTGTTTTTTTATGTCTGTTGTTTGGTGGTGCATCTATCCAATAAAGTTTATTTATATGAAGTCAATTATTTTTTTTATTTTAAAAATCATTTTGGTAATAATCATTGCATAAGTTTGGACAATTCTAGTATGCCTGGACTACTGCCAGGCATATTTGTTTCTTTGGTAGTGCGACGCTCCGTACTCCTGTCAAAGTTCTGTGACCTGCCCGGCAATCCAGGTCAGCTTCTCGGAGCTGGGCTACCAGGCATGTCTTTCTGATTAACATCTCTTATGGGTTTCCTATTCCCATGTTTTAAAGGGGTAGTAATGAGGAATACCTCCCCAAAGAAAGAAGCACTGTTCGGAATATTCTCCTAAGTTCTCAAAAGACTACTTCAGAGACTTAGAAACTTTAAGTACAAAATTGATTTACAAGATTGAAAATTACTCTGTTCGAGTGCTTCCGAACTATTTTCAAGTGCTCCAAACAAAGTGCATAGAGCCTGCCCTGTGCATGTAGTTTTATTCCTTTGGCCCTTGGGAGGGGCCACTGTCGACCAGGGCTCACCCACAGGTCCGACTGACCAATGGTGAGCTCTGGTCCCAAAATATCTCCTTATTTGGCACCAATTTCATTGAACAATTTGAATTATTCCAGAGAATCCGGAATTGATAGTTGTCACCGACCGTGAGAAACTTCAATTTTTGTATACAAAGTTTTTAATTTTTGAAACTATTTTTCTAAAATTACCTAAAATTGTGACAATTTGTGAGAATTCCGATAGAATCTTCACCGATTTTGATTTGATACCTTTGTATATAGGGCAGTTTCAGACACCACAGGGTGCCATCAGGCAAAAAGGGTTCTTGGAATGACTGGCCTCACTCACACGTGCACAGACATGGGTAGTGCCACACAGTATTTTGACAAGAAATTTAACGAGGTAATGATCTCCTTAAGGGACTGTCCTTGAGCCTTGTTGATAGTCATTGCAATGTCAAGCTGCACAGGAAACTTCTGCCACTTAAACTCAAAAGGCATATCAGAATGAATATATCAGAGGGATATAAGATAGGGATATAGCATGCCCTGCTAATGCTGTAGCTTCTATGATATTTGGCATGATGTAGGTCAAACATCTGTTTAGGTCATTGGCTTCTTTAGGTCAAATGCCACTTTAGGTCAAATGTCACTTAGGTTAAAAGTTTATAAAGTGAAATATTCTTTTAGGTCAAATGCAACTTTAGATAAAATGACTATTTAGGTCAAATGCCCCTTAGGGCAAATGATTTTTAGGTTAAATGGGTATTTAGGTCAATTAACCTTTTAGGTCAAATTTTTGTATATGTCACAAGCTCATTTTTTCAAATGTGTATTTGGGGCAAATAAATGAATGGAAAATGCTTAAGGCATGTGATTTTAAGACAAGAGACCCATCCATTGGGTGAAATTGTTTTAGAGCATACTAGCTGAGTTACTCTTGCATTGCCCAGGGCCATTCTTTTTGCTTGAATATGAATTACACATACAACTTTTATTTTTATGATTACATAGATAATAGATATAAAAACATGTCACATCCAGTATAAAGACATTTGTCCTAAAGCCATTTGTCTTAAAACTATTTGCACTAGAGAGTAATTTGCCCTAAATGGACCCTAAATCCACTTGCTCCAGAACCATTTGCAAAAGAGACATTTGCTCTAGAGACATTTGTCTTAAAACCATTTGCCCGAAAACCATTTGCCCTAAAAAGATGTTTGAAACTAAAACCATTTGCCCTAATGGGATATTTGCCCTAAAACCATTTGCCTTAAACCATTTGCCTTTAAAGGGACATTTGCCCTAAAAGGATGTTTGAAACAAACAATTTGCCCTAAAAGGATATTTGCCCTAAAACCATTTGCCCCAAAGGTACATTTGCCTTAAACCATTTGCCCTAAAAGGATATTTGCCCTAAAACCATTTGCCCTAAAGGTACATTTGCCTTAAACCATTTGCCCTAAAGGGACATTTGCCCTAAAACCATTTGCCCTAAAGGGACATTTGCCCTAAAACCATTTGCTCTCAAGGTACATTTACCTTAAAGGGACAATTGCCCTAAAAGGATGTTTGAAACTAAAAGCATTTGCCCTAAAGGGATATTTGCCCTAAAGGAAAATTTGCCCTAAAAAGATGTTTGAAACTAAAACCATTTGCCACCCAACAATTGCCCCCAATTGCCCCCACAATTTTTGGTTAGGTACGTTGGGCGGCGATTTCCACAGGTTTTCACCGTGCGAAATCCCGTTCCAACTGTGCAAAACCCGTGTTTTACGGTAAAAACCGTCCTTCACAGGGATCGCATTGTCAGACCCAGCCAAACTTATGTTTGGACCTTCCAAACCCTGTACCTTATCATCAGGTTGAATGGATAGTGGTTTCCTCGGGTTTTCACCATGCAAAACCACTTTCTGCCTGCTAATACCCCATGGTCTACGGTCAAAACCATTCTCCACGGTGATTTCATGGGCAGAACCGTCAAAAAACACCTTTTGACCGTCCAAACTCCATAGAACCTGGTCTTCACAAAGTTCCACGATGTCCGGGCAGTCAAACTCAGTGCAATCAACGGCACCACCGGCGGTAGCATCACCGTCAACATCATGACGGTAACAAATCCACCTGCACCTTGTGTGTAAGCTGTCAATGACCGCTTGACACACCCAAAGACAATAAAACAATACTGCCCACATGCAGAAAAAAAAAGATTCCCCTTTCGGGGCTTACTTTAGTCTTTCTGGCATCCAGTGATGAGTCTTTCTTTAGATTTCGCCCTTTAAAAAACGTTTTCTCTTAAAACTAACCGCCGGCGACCGTCTCTGTTTATAAAAATAAACAAGATGGCGCTTAGCCGCTACTTTTATCGGTTAACTTGTTAACAGTGGCAGCTTGGCGGCTAAAACACCATTAGCTGCTCCCCACTGTTTCCATAGAGATTCTACTGTTGTCTGCCTTTTTAGGGGCAGATACTCGGTGTGAAGCTCTACGAAAAGACTCAGGAGAGAGCTCCCGTTTGGAAATTTATCCTGCAGACTTAATATCAAGTCTGCAGCTGGACTTTATAGATTTCTCCACCCAGATCTCCCTGGGCGACCGCCATCTGTCCACGACAGACAGGCAGAGTCCCATCTAGGGGTCTCTGGGCATCCAGCTAGAGATAGTTTTTCCTCACCAGGCCATCATCCCATTTCAGGTATCGGCCCGATCTCTCAGGGCAGAGACTCATAGAGTCCCTGTATAATCCTGGTGCCTCCTGGTGCCTCAGAAGAAGCTTGCATCACCTCAAAAGCCTTCGGATTCCTCGGACGGAGGTTATACCAAGACTGAGGTGCTTCCTCTACCTCAGAGTCGGTAAACTCCTTTGCCAAGCCAGACTGACTGGACGATCCTGAAGGAACATTAACATCTTCCACCATCCTATCGGCCTGGGACTCAGCATCACTGGTTCCACTGGAGTTCGAAGAGGTGTCAGAGCCACCTAGGCCATCTTCCTCACAAACTCCACATGTGGGCACATACGGCTTCAGGTTATCAACATGAAACCGGTCCCGCACCTTCCAATCATACCCATCTATGAATTCTACCTCGTAGACTAGGTCGGAAACCTGCCGGACCACCGTACCCAATTCAGCCTTGTAAGCGAAGTTCCACTTCAAGGCTTGACCAAGCTTACCAGCCATATCCCTCATCCAGACCTTCATATCAGGCTGGTACAGGGGTGGCTTCACCAGGCCAGCATCATACCGGCTCTTCTGTCTTGTCTGAGCAGCCACCAAATTTTGACGAGCACGCTCCTCCACGGCTTGCTGGTCAGGCAAGTCGTGGACCAGACTGTTAGAAAGGAGATTATCAATCTGCAACCTAGGTTTGCGCCCAAACAACAATTGGTACAGAGACACTTCCATGCTCTCCTGCACCGCAGTGTTGTAGGCCCACACAGCAGGCCACATTTTATCCCTTCAATTGCATTGGTCCTTGAGGGGATCAAGGTAACGCTTGATGGTTTCCATCACGGTTTTGTTCATATCCTCCATAAGCCCATTAGCTTGCAGATAGTATGCTGTCGTGAAGTGCTGCGCTATATTATAGTGCTCCCGGAACTTTTGCAAATTCTTGCTACAGAACTGGGACCCACGATCCAAGATGAGAGTTGTTGGTGTGCCATACACCAACAAGATCTCATCCTTCAGGAACTGGACAACACTAGCAGCCGTAGCCCTTCATACTGCCTTCGCCATGCCGTACCGGGTGAAGTAGTCTACCATAATCAACACATAGGTGACTGCACACATAGATGCAGGAAACGGCCCAACGAAGTTCATTTCTCAGGCAAGAACTGGTTACTCTGGAACTATCGGTTGCAAGAATCGTTGAGCTCTTGCAAACTGTCATACTCTCTGACACACCAAGCATAACTCAGCATGACCTTACCATTCATACCTAACCAGTAGAAATGAGTACGCAACTGTTGGTATGTCTTGTACACTCCGAAGTGAAAAGCTTCGGAGCTATCATGCAACTTCCGCAAGCAGAAGGCTTGACACGACCTCGGCACAACCAACACAGTTCTAGTGTGATCCTGTATGGATTTGATGGCATACAACAACTTGTTTGCCACCACAAACTTGAACCGAATGTACGAGTCGGGTCGGTGAAGAGCTCACGCTACACCTTGGAGCACCAATTGTCAATGGTTTGCTCCATAACACAATCCACCTCAGACCAGATCCAGTAAATTACCTCACCCATGTCTGCCTCGACATGTTCAGGTAAAAAAGGATCGTCAACTTCACTTACCGTATACCGACTCAAACAGTCGACATCCTCATGAAGTTTACCCTCCTTAAACTGAATCTTATACCGGTACTCCTGCAAATGCATCTGCCAATGCCCCAACCTGCCTTGCAAGTTTTTGGCGGTCTGCAGATGACACAGAGCATGGTGATCTGTTACGATCACAAAGTCCTGGTTAAAGATGTAAGGTCAGAATTTACCCACGGCAAACATGATCGCCAAGCACTCCTGCTCGGTGACAGATTGCCGTGTTTCTGGTCCCTTAATGAGACGGCTAGCATAGGCCAGAACTTGAGGTAACTTTTGGTGTACTACGACACGTAGACTGTACCCACTTGCATCGGTGTGAATGAACACCTCACCACGTGGATCATACATGGTGAGTACCAGTGCTTCGGTTAAAAATGCCTTTAACCGCTCGAAAGCTAGACCACACTGCTCCGACCAGTCAAAGGACATGCACATCCTAATTAGATCATGCAGTGGCCTTGCAACCTTGGCGAAGTCCTTAATGAACCTACGGTAGTAGCTGGCCAGTTCAAGAAAACTTCGGATGGTGGTCACCGTTGTAGGGACATCGAACTCTTCAACTGCTCTCACGAGTCCCCAGTCCAGAGCAACTCCCTTGGCACTCACAATGTGACCGAGATACTTGATCTTGTCAAACGCAAAGAAACACTTCTTCGGCTGGAGTTTCAGCTCCGCCCTTCATAACAGTCCTAGGACAGTACCTAAGCGGTCGAGAAACTGCTCAAAGGTGTGCCCAAAGACGATAATATCATCCAGGTACACCAAGCAGCTCTCAAACTTATGTCCTGCCAACAAGAGGTCTAAAGCTCTTTGCATGGTGGCCGGAGCATTGCAGAGTCCGAAAGGCATTTTCCGAAACTCAAACAGACCTTGAGAGCAAATGAGTGCTGTCTTCTCAATGTCTTGCTCTGCCATCCTGACCTGCCAGTAACCAATGGCAAGGTCCAGGGTTGCAGAATACTTCGCTCTGGCAAGCAAATTGAGGGCATCATTGATGCAAAGTAGCGGGTACTGATCCGCCTTTGTCTGTTCATTCAGTCTCCGATAGTTCCCACAGAAACGAAAGCCGCCATCCTTCTTGCGAACAAGTAAGATAGGGCTTTCGTATGGACTATGCGAAGGTTGGATTACTCCTGCATCCAACATCTTCGCTACCTCTTCTCTTTCTCTGTCGTCTGTACACTTTTACGTCTAATTTTACATTCAGGGCTATACAGTGGGGTGGAAAATAACACAGTTTTGAAAGTAATCATTGCGAACAAGATTTCCCCCCGAAGTAGGGAAGAGATGCTAAGTGTCAGGAAGAAAACATTAATTTTACCATTGTCCTCGTTCTTTTTTATACTGTACTTTTCGAAAAAACCTACGTTTCTAGAAAAATTACAGTTTTTGTTTTTTTGTCGCCCACATAAACTTAGACATGTTTATTTGGCCTGTGTTAGCCTTTGAGTTTGACATGCTTGCCCTAAAGGGTGGTTGCCAGGGCGCCCAGGTACACTAATGTGGCAACCTGGTCTGCTCAATTTTTAAATTTTGGTTGAGCAGACGAATTTCCCTATGGTGGTCTGCCTGACAGCTACAGTAGGCTGTTAGGTCGGACGCCATTTTGGTGCCAGCAGACCTCTCACCATGAAGTCTATGGGTGAGAGGTCAGATGTGACCTCTGTCCCCTCCAGGTGGAGTTGCCTGGAAGTTTCCTGTGGCCTAGTCAGCCACAGGATCTGGGCAGTTGGTTGTAGGCTTCAAGTTTGACTAGACCTGTGGGTGGAGGTCTGATTGACCTCCACTGTCCAGCATCTATTGCATCTTCTTTTGTTTGCCTTGGCCATTAGGCCTTTTGTTGTGAATATCATTCTTGGCTGGAGGGAATTACCCAGCCAAGTATTTGTATATAATCACCATTGCCATCAATCATCGTAAGTGTGTAATAAAACACTTTTATCTTCATCACTTGCTTTGTGTCGTGTTGTTTATTTGGGGAGTACCGCGGAGGGTGGGTTTTCCGGTTGGGGACAACGCCACCATCCTTACCGTCTTGTTTCGGCCAGTGCTGGTGTCGGCTCGCGGTAGAACCATCGTTCTACCGCGATATTCTCGGCGTGGCGGCGTGGTTTTCGTCCGTGTCCGTCGAGGGTGGCTCCAGGGAGCCGACATGTCCCCAGGAACACCGTGTGAGACGGCTACGGGTACGGTCCCGTCCCCGTAAGGAGCCGGTAAGCGGTAAGTTTTACGTCCGTTTTGGGGGTGAATTTACCGGGGTATTGCAACGGTCCGGCGGGACGTTACACTAATTCCCTTTTTGGGTCATATTAAGTAATCATGCCAAGTTTCGTTCCTATAGGTCAAAGAGTTTGGGAATGTATAGTGGACAAACAGACAGACAGGAAGATATGTACTTGTGAAGATATTAGATATTAAAAAGAGAATAAATATGATTAAGTTGCAAGATCTATGGGCCCTTAGCGTAGAAACTAACGATGAAAAAATGGCTGCTGATTCTTCAGTTGCCCGGTACATTATACTCAGGTGTAGGCGTACCTCAAAGAGGACCCTAGTGGCCGGACACCTTTTCCTTGGTGTCCATCATCCCATCTCCACGTGGGGAACAAGGCTGGGAGTGGTCACCAACATATAAACTAGAGCACAGAAGTGGGATAGGTCCGTGAAGCACAAGTAAGTAATGGAGGGAGTAGCAGGGAAGCGGCCTTTTCAATTAGAAATGATAGCCCGGGGACACCCAGAAATGCACCGTGGCACATAGATGACGTCCGAGGATCGAAGGGCCGCTCATATGTACTATATAAATGGCCTACGTTAACGTAGGCCCTACCAAAAAGAACCCCAAATGAATTAATGTGTTAAAAGAAACTATAATAAATTGAAATTTCGGTATATTCAACCAACTAATTACTATATGTTCGTATTTTCCTGTGTGGGCATTTTTCCTTGTGGGCAATTTTTCGTGTAAACATTTTTCTTGTGCGTAATCTTCTTGCTGGCTTTTTTCATGAGGGGTTTTTTTTCTGGTCCCCAATCAAACATGGTTGTTTTTCAGGCATTACCCAGTTTATTAGCAAATAAAACACTAACATATGATAGAAAACGAAGTTGCTGCTGATTTTTTTTAAACATTTCTAACATGTTTAATTGCTAAAATTCATAACGAAAATATTTTTGAAGTCTAGCACATTAATTTTCATTGTCTAACATTTGACAGAATTATCGACAAGTTACCAGTAACTGCCTATAAAAACGTGACCGAACAACTTCAACTTGACTATTTTAACAGTTACCTGTCTCGGAATAACGATGAGAGCCACTACAACCATTACGATAACAAAAAGCTGAGAAGGCCATATGTCTGGAACCACATCGCCATATCCCACAGTAGCTAAACTAATTATTACAAAATAAATTGATTCGAGGATGTTGAATTGGTTCTTTCCTCCTCTTTGTATTTGCTGGAAGCCACAAGCACTATGGATATATGAAAATAATTAAAATTAGTAAAATATATTTATTGATTAATTATATATTCATGTTAGATCAACACTATAATGTGAGGTTTTTCCCAAGTTCATTTAAGATGGAACGGATAATTCAGTCCCAAGAATGAATACCTACCAAAAATTCATCCCATAACACAAAATAACAAGTTAAACTCGGGGTTTCCAAAAAAATGTGGCTATTGATATCTATGGAGACGTTTCTGGCCCTTATCGTTTTATTTTAAATTTATTTAGCGCCGTTTTATTTTGTTGGGCTCTGTACCAAGGTTAGCTTCTGGGCTACTCGGTACTGAATGTATCGATTGACCCAGATCCAATCGTATATGTTTAAGTATGAGTCACCCCTCTGCCCATTGTAATCCCTTCAGCTTGAGCAGAATTAAACAACTGATTGTGAAAAAACAGGTTTGGACAGATGGACCAATCCATTGATTGGTCCATTTGAGTCAAAAGTCTTAAATCAACCAATTAAAGAAAAGTGACCTGAGAATCCAACTTCCAACTTTTGGTGGATTCCTAAATCCTAATGGATTCCTAAAAGAATCCTAAATTACCAAACCTATGCCCAATTTTGACTAGAGTTCATTTCATTTTTGTGTACGTTATTTTTTTCCTAGTGTTGTGTGTTAAAACCAAGTTATTTCCTCTATTTTATATACGAAATAAATCTATATTTAATTTCAAACAGTGGTAATTTATCTTTACTATTTTCGCGACTGTGCTTTCATCATTTTTTTGTAACTACACCTTATCATCATCATCCAGATGATGATCAGACACATCCCTGCAACATAACAGCTAAGCAGTTCAATTTGATCTTCAGAGGTAAATTTATCAGACGGAAGTCCGACGATGTAGAGAAATAAAAGATCCGCAAGACTGTGAGAGTCTAGAACCAGACTAGTGAGGACGTAAATAGGTATTTTATTGGCCTAGTCCTCCAGGGCCAGATAAAGTAAATGACCTAGCCAATCACTTGAGACAGGTTTGCGAACTCGTCTTGTATCGATAATTAAGCTGATTCTATCAAGGCGAAAAAGGTCCGTCACACTATAGTATCTACGGCCACCCAAACCAATAAACTGATTATTTCGTATTATATGCAACATGAAAAAAAAAACAATAGAAATATTGAAAATAAATGTGTTTGAATGCAAAATTATAATCAATCTCCAAAAAATAAAGTAGAAATTACAAGTTTCCCTGGACATGACTACAAACAGATTTGTAGAGAACTGAGCTCAGTACATCCTTACCAGCTGCAGTAAGGTGAAGACCATCTCGCATATAATATTGCTCAGATGCCCTAAGGAGCTCTTGAGCAGCATCCACAAACGAGTATCATTAACGCACTCAACAATTAGGTCTGCTTCCCGATAAAACGGTGGCGGTGGAGGGTCAATCAATTTATTACCAACGTTTATCACTAATTCATCTTGAAAAGGAAATTGTCGTCTTGCTATTGCTATGTGTGTAAAAAATTAAAAATATAAATTTTGTGCTTTCCCGTTTTTCTCAAGTCTGACTTGGTCTGAGCAGCTTTGGAGAGTGGGGTGGGGGTGGGGCAATTGCCCTCCCCCAGATCATATGGCTGTATGTAATGCCTACACATTCTGTACCATAAATCGATTGTGAAACAAACTCCAAAAGCAAAAATTGGTAGTGAAAATCGGCATGATCGGCTTGGTTAAATCAATCGGCATGCCAACTTTTTTTTATGTGATCGGTTTGGTATTGGCTATGTAAAAAAAGTGTGATCGGTACAGCCTTACTAAATGTCATCATCATCATCATCATTTCCTGTACCTTATCCCGCAAGCAGCAGGGTCGGCCTTGCTGGTTCTAACTCTCCACTCGTTCCGATTTTGTACCAAGCCCCCAGTGACCCCACATGCCACCATATCCCGTTTTACTACCACACCCCAGGTTTGCTTGGGTCTTCCTCTACCCCGTTTTATTCCCAGGTCTAAGTTCATTGCCTGCCTCAGCAGCCCATCTTCTCCGCTCCTGAGGACATGCCCAAACCACCGCAGCCTATTTTCCTGCATCTTTTCTACTATATTTGTTACCCCTACACTACCCCTAATAAAATCATTTCTAATCTTATCCCTTCTGGTCACCCCACTCATAAACCTTAGTATTCTCATCTCAGCTACCTGCATTCTATCCTCATGCACCTTCTTGATTGCCCAACATTCTGACCCATACAACATAGCTGGTCTGACTACTGTTCTATAAAACTTTCCCTTCAATTTTATAGGTAACTTTCTGTCACATCAAACCCCACTAGCCTGCCTCCACCTATGCCAACCTGCTTTTATCCGGTTTGTGATGTCTAAGTCTAAGCTCCCATCATCTTGCAGCACAGATCCTAAATATTTGAAGTCATGCACCTGCTGCATTAAACTGTCCCCAAGTCTAATCCCCTCATTCAACTGTTCTTTCCCATCCCAATGAAATTGCATGTACTCCGTTTTTGCCCTAATTATTTTCAACCCCTTTGATTCCAAGGCATTCCTAGTCTCCTCTAACCTTATCTCGAGTTCCATTTTGGATTCCCCAACTAAGACTATGTCATCTGCAAACAGCATACACCAGGGGACCTCCTGCCTCACCCCTGCCAGTAACTCATCCAGGACCAAATTAAATAGATATGGACTAAGTGCTGAGCCCTGGTGCACACCCATCCTAACACGAAAACTGTCAGAGAACCCCCAGGCAGTCTTAACGCTTGTCCGTGCAGCCCTATACCCTCACCATATATATATAACTCTCACCCACCCCTTCTTCTGTAAGACCTCCCACAATTACGTCCGTGGCACTCTGTCATAGGCTTTCTCTAGATCTATAAATACCATGTGTAACTCTTTCTTGGCAGCCCGAAACTTCTCAATAACTTGCCTTACGGCAAAAATAGGGTGCATTGTGGATTTTACTGGCATAAACCCAAACTGGCTTCCCCCAATTGCAGTTTTACCCCGTAGTCGAGCTTCAATTACTCTCTCCCAAAGCTTCATCGTATGACTCATCAATTTAATACCTCTATAGTTCCCACATTCCTGAACATCACCCTTCCCTTTGAAAATAGGCACTAACCAGCTGTCCCGCCATGCACCTGGCATTCTATCCCCCATAGCCAATCTATTGAATAACTTTGTGAGCCAGAAATTGGCAACATTCCCCAAACCCTCTACACCTCTACTGGTATCCCATCTGGCCCTATAGCCTTCCCTAGCTTCATTTTTTGCAATGCCTGAACAATTTCCTCAGCCCTAACCTGCTCCACTTCTTCTCTATCATTATTTCTTCCAGTGAAAGGCTCGTGCTCTACCCCCTCATTCATAAGCTTACTAAAATATTCCCCCCACCTGTTCCGTACTGGCTCCCTACCCCACAATACTTTGCCCCCATTATCTTTGACACTCACGACCTTTTCAATATCCCTGCCTTTATTCTCCCGAGCCCTAGCTATTCTATATACTGCCATTTCTCCTGCTCTGGTACCTAACTTGGCATACATGTCCGCATATTTCTTATGCTTTGCTAAGGCTACCTGCTGTTTGGCCTCTACCTTGGCACGTTTGTATTCTATCTGGGCCTCCCTGCTTCCATTGTGCCACCAAGTCTTGAAAGCATCTTTCTTCTTTTTAACTGCCACTTGTATCCCCTCATCCCACCACCAAGTTTCTCTGTCTAATCGAGACCCCCTACTCGTACTGTCCCTAGTACCTTGTTTCCACAATCACGGATCTGTTGTGCTACCCTTGTCCACAGCTCTCCTGCAGTGCCATCTAAATCCCATGCTATCTTACCTGCCATTTTCTTAAACTCTTCCACCTTGTCTGGTAATGCCCACCACCTAATTGCTGTCTCTCCTCTATGTCTGACTACGTGTTTTGCACCTCTAGGTTTTAGGTCTAACACTACTAGCCTATGTTGTCCCGCTAAGTTTTCACTCGGTATCACTTTACAATCCTTGCACTTGTTTCTATCCTCACTCCGAATCATGAAGAGATCAGTCTGAGATTCTCCTGCCCTGCTCTTAAAAGTAATCAAATGTTCCTCTCGCTTCTGGAATAGTGTGTTTGCTAAAATTAACTTATGTGCCACTGCTGCCTCCAGGATACTCTCCCCTGCTTTATTTCGCTCTCCATAGCCCCACCCACCATGTACCTCTTCATATTCTTCCCCACCTCTACCTACATGTCCGTTAAAGTCCCCACCAATTATGACCCGTTCCTTCCTACTCAGGCCCAACATCAGGTCATCAAACTGTTCCCAGAATGCTAGCTTCCTGGCTGGATCTAATCCAACTTCGGGGCCATATGCACTAACTACGTTTATAACAATGCCACCCCAAACTACCTTTACTACTAACAGCCTACAATTTATCCGCCTAACCTCAACCACACTATGTCTGAGTTCCTGATCTAGGACACTTCCCACTCCATTTCTACCCTCCTCACTACTGGTATAAATTAATTTATACCCATCTCCAATGTCCCTGGATGTATCACCTTTCCATCTTGTCTCCTGCAGACATGCAACATTTACCCTCCTAGCCTTTAGCACACTAGATAACTCCCTAGTCTTCCCTGTCAAACTCCCTATATTCCAGGTGCCAAACCTAAGTTTAGTACCTCCACTTCTACCACTACTTCCAAGACCTCCTTGTTGTTGATGCTGGACTCGCTTCTTTAGCCCCACCCGTCCGCTGTGGGGTAGCCCTTGCCAATTTGTCACAGCCACCGGGCGTTGCAGCTGCGCATCGCTTATGGCGGGGGCGCCCTAGCCATATTCGGAATACTATTTAGAACCAACATTATATGTTTTGGCAAATCTTTACAACCGGCTGCCAACCTGACATCGACCCTCCACTTTTGCACCCGGGCTGGGGGACCGGCAATGGCGTGGTTTGGTTTTGGTCTGCCCTGAGTATTTTATGCCCTCAGTACCCTCCATATCTGGCGGGCATTCCCCTATCCGCCACCTGGGGAGGCACCCGATAGGGGACCAACAACCCCCACGGGAGCCTTACTAAATGTATGAAAAAGAATTGTATAAACCTTTTATTTACCTTGTAAAAACAAAACAAAATAATGTGGCCATCACCAACGTTACTTGTTTTGAAAATGAGGTTTGTGAGTTTTGAATTGACTGATGATTCTGTATAAATAAAATTTCAAAAATACGAAATATTGTATTATTAATTTCATTCTTTAAAAAGACCATACCCCTCTTCCCCCCAAGGATTCTTTTGTTGAAATATTGTTAAAACGTGCCCAACAATTGGCAAACTAATTTCTAAAATAAAGAAGTCATTAAAATTAAGTGACTTTTCATGAGTCACCACCAAACAACATTTCAAATTTAAAAAAACGAACGTCTATTCCTTAACCCATTGTGACACTCTGTATTTTTCCCTTTTGGGACAATGCTAGCTTTGGGGCCCAGGCCTAATTTTTTCCTTCTTCCACCTTTTATTTTAGGTCAAGAGGACCTAAATTACAATTTAATATCATGTAGTGTCGTGACTGCTGTCAGCAGTGTGATGAATACCATTTGATGCACATTCTCTTGAGCATGAGTAGACTGCGCAGATGTGGCAACCTGGTCTGCTCAAATTTTAATTTTTGAGTGAGCAGACGAATTTCCCTTTGGTGGTCTGCCTGACAGCTACAGTAGGCTGTTGGGACGGACGCCATTTTGGTGCCAGCAGACCTCTCACCATGAAGTCTATGGGTGAGAGGTCAGATGTGACCTCTGTCCCCTCCAGGTGGAGTTGCCTGGAGGTTTCCTGTGGCCTAGTCAACCACAGGATATGGGCAGTTGGTTGTAGGCTTCAAGTTTGACTAGACCTGTGGGTGGAGGTCTGGGTGACCTCCACTGTCCAGCTCTTGATCATCTTTGTTTGCCTTTAGCCTGTTGGCTTATTTGTATAAAGTGCCTTTGGGCTGGTCAATCGGGCCAGCCCTCATTTGTAAATATCACTGCCTTTTTCATCGTATCCGTCGTAAGTGTGATTAAACACTTTTTCATCACTTACTTGGTGTGTCTGTGTCTATTTCTTGGGGAGTTACCGCGAGGGGGGTGGGTTTCTGGTTTGGGGAAACTCCACCGTCCTTTACCGACTTGTTTCGGCCAGTACTCGTGTCGTCTCGCGGTAGAACCGGGGTTCTACCGCGATATTCTTGATGAGGCGGCGTGTCATCGTCGTGTTTCACCGTCGGGAGAGCTCCGCGTCGACACCACCCAAGGGGTGCACCGTGTGGAGAGGCGGCTATGGGTACGGTCCCGTCCCCATCGTCGGAGCTCTGGTACCGGTAAGTGTGAACGTTTTTGAAGTTTGTTTATCGGGTATTGTAACGGTCTGGCGGGACGTTACAATTGGTGGAGGAGCTGGGCACCTGTACCCCGCCTCTCGCACGGTGATTTACCGTGTATTCGACCGTTTAGTCGGTCGAATCACCGTGCGGTGAGAGTACGCCAATGGGCGCGGACTTTGGTCCGTGGGACAGTGGCGGAAACCACCGTTTCATCGTCGATTTACCGTTGCTCACCGTGGGGAACGAACTCCGGTCCGTTGTACCGTGGTGAACGGTAAATCTAGCGTCGTTCACCGGTAATTTATCGTTATTTACCGTGGGGAACGGACTGTGGTCCGTTGTACCGCGATTAACGGTAAATTTACTGTCGAATTATTGTGGGGCACGGACTACGGTCCGTGGTACCGTGGTTTTCGGTGGTGTACGGTGTTTTACCGCAAGTACACCGTGGTGTACGGACTTTTGTCCGTTGATCCGCGGTAGAAAGTGGTGAAAGGTCTTTTACCGAGAAGTACACCGTGGGAAACGGACTTTTGTCCGTTATACCGCGGTAGAAATCGGTAAAGGTAAACTCTGACCATACTTACCGTGGGACACGGACTTTTGTCCGTGATACCGCGGTTTCGCACGGTTCCATCTGTTCGTAACGGTATTTTGCGGACTTTTGTCCGTGAGTTTACCGTTTTCGACGGTGGAAACCCGATATCTGGTGGCTTTGTCCAGATTTTACCGTTCATTTACGGTGAAAAATGGAGCCAGCCCCAAAAGTACCGACGGGAGGTCGGGAACTTGGTGCAGATGCGAGTTTAGAGTTATGCGGCCGCGTAGTCGACCGTCCCCTTTGGGGGGCGGAAGGCGGGGATCCTCTGGAAACAGAGGAACCTAGCGCTAGTGTAGACGGAGATTTCCCGGAGGACTGGGTCACGGTGTGGAAACGCCGCCGTGACATTCTTCCGGGAGAATACCCGTTGGAAGACAGTGAGTCCGATGGTGATCTCACCGGGGAGGACGATCGGCCACGGCCGAATGTCCAAGTTTCCACCGTCGCCCGTCCGGTCGGACGTGGCGATCGGCCCCGTAGGGACATGGTGGAAATCCCGAATGAGACTGCACGTGAGGGCCGGGCCTTTTTGGCCGGGCTATCCGAGCAGCAACTCATTGAGATTGCCTATGGGATAGATGTCCTTCGTTTGGAAGGACGACTGTCCCGGTCAATGGTTGAGCTGAGGGTGGCACCTCGGTTTTCACTGTCGCCCGTGCGTGAAGGCGCACAGAGGGAGGAACCACCAGTACTACCCCGGTTGGTACCTCCATGGGAAGCACCCAGGCCATCTCCTCGGGGGATTGGCCGGGGAGTTCCTCCTGCACCCGGACAGCAGCCGAGGGTTCAGGTGATGATCCCCTCGGAAGCTGAGTCCGTGTCTGACGTTTCGGGGAACCGGAGCAGGCAGCCTCGCAGGGTTAGCGCCGCTGCTTGGATGCCCGCTCCAGCGGTTCCAGCGGAGGTTCAGGCGTTCGGGTTCTTTAACCCGGTCCACTCCTTTGCTCGTTACGACGGCAGAGAGGACTGGACGCCTTTTCTCCGCAAGTTCGACACGAAAGCCCGAGCTCAGCGCTGGACGGATGAGTCCCGATGCAGTTTCTTTACGTTTCTGCTGGACAGTCCGGCTGAAGAGTATTACGCCACTTTGGTGGAAACTCTTCCAGACCTGACCTGGACGGAGCTGAAGGATGCTATGCGTAGCCGCTTCAGCACCAGCAACCAGGCTCGCCTCTGTTTCGGAGAATTCGAATCGATAAAACAGGGGGCTACCGAGTCTGTGCAGGCATTCTACTGGCGGTTCTTGGAACTGTCCGACCGAGTGTCTCCGGGCGAAGACGAGAGCTGTAGGCTCATACGCTTCAAACGGAAACTCCTGACGGCCATCACCGATCAATTGATCGGTTGCAAGGCCGGTACGGTAGAAGCATATGCCCGAAAGGCACGGCTGGTTAAGGCCGATTTGCTTCTTGTAGGTAAATTACCTAACCGTACTAGAGGGGTTCCTCAGGACAGGGCTAACGCTCCGTCCTCCGGAACCATGGCTAGCTCTGGGAGCTCTGCCAAGGCTTCATCTTCGAGCCAAACGGGTGCGAAGGCTGCTGCACCGTCCAAGTCGGACAAAGCAGGAGCCAAGACCGGAGGCAAGAAGAAGAAGGCGGCAGGCTCTGGGGGAGGTCAGCTGGCGGCAACGCCTCGAAGTACGGACCGTACAGGAGATTTACTCCGGCGACTAGGTCCTTGTTTCGGGTGTAACCAGATGGGTCACCTGAGGAAGGATTGTCCGAAGGCTGCGGCCAAAGGGCAGGTAGCCAGAGTGGTGCCTGACGAGAGTCAGAACCTCCAGCCCACCGCTGGCATTGCGCCAGTTTGGCTGGAGGGTCGTAAGTACCTGGCCACCGTTCACGATGGCCAGTTCTACTATCGACTCGTAGAGGATGAGGAGAAATCCTCGTTAAACCGCCGCCGGTCGCCACCGAACTTGAGTGGTGTGCGACCGGTAAAGCTTCAAAACTCAAGTGCCTGTCAGGGCCTGGGTTCTGAACGAGGGACGTACCTCCGGGCGGTCTCCAAATATGTGGATGTCCTGCGTAAGGCAGGGGTGCCTCTGGCGAGGTCTGCGGACCCGGAAGTTACCCAGTGGGTATTTCCATCACCATGCTCCACATTGGAGGCCATGTGCAGCCAGCTGAATCGCTGGTTTGCCCCCTCACCCTACATGCCTAGTGGTGAGGTGCTGGATCGTGCGCTCATCGAGCAGGCGGGAGGAGTTGGTGTGCCCATACCTCCTGTTGTGCCTGGGGAGTCTCTGGTTTCTGAGACAGTTCCCCAGTCTTCTGCACGTCTGGAATTACCGTCCGGTGTGGACGGTAAGGTGGACGGGAGGCAGAAGATCGATGGTGGGAGCCCGGGGCCGGGCCTACGACGTAGGTTCCCCAAGGGTGTGGGTGTCGATTGGCGATCGTCTGATGGAGATGATCGTAGACACCGGGGCCGACGTGTCGGTCCTAAGCATTCCGGCGGCACGAGTGATGGAGTTCCCTATAGAGGAACTGGCGGTTCCTTCATTCCTTCTTGGAATGGGTGGGCACTCCATCGAGGTAGTAGAGGTCACAAATGTGGAATTGACCATCCACAAGAAAACCATCAAGGTGCCTCTCCTTTTGGTGAAAGGAGAGGGCGAAGCATTGTTGGGCGTTGATCACGCCTCACGCTTCGGCTTGATGGTGGATATCGTGCACCAGAAGGTCTACTTCCGGGAAGATGTCTGGACGGCACATCCAGATGCCCTCCAAGCTGCATTCACCGATCGAGCGCTTGCAGAACCTAGGGAGGTGGAAGCAATTCAATCACCGATACCAGGGGCTTTGCCTCAGGGATGGCAACTCCCAGTGGATCCGCCTGCACTCGAGAAGGTTGACGGGTGGGTGAACATTGTTTCACCAGAGCTGCCCGAGACCAGAACCTCTATCGGGCGCGGAGAAGTTTGTTCTCTGCGACTGAGGGAGAATGTCTGGCTACCAGCCCACGTACGACGTGTCGCATGCATGACGTTGGTAGAGCATGCCGGCCCTGGCCAGCTGCTTCTCGTGGAGCCGCACTGGAAAGCCCTAGGTGGACGTGGTGTGTTGGCAGTGGCAGGTATCGCCGCAGCTAACCGGCTTGGCACGTATGATATCTGGCTTGAGAACGTGGGAAATGCGCCTATTGCCCTGGAAACAGGAGAGGGTGTAGCCACGGCTCAAGCTGTGGAGGCTGCCATTGTGGTAGGGCTGGAAGAGCTGTCTAAGTTGAGAGGGGGAGACCCCACTCGGAAGACAGTTCGACCAGGGGAGGCCTCGTCTAAGTTGAGAGGGGCGTCCGGAAACGGACGCCAAGTGCTCAACGTGGCGATGGCTCCTACTCTTGAAGAGTATCTTAAGATTGGTCCCAATCTGAAGCCTGAAGAGGCGAGACAGCTTCGGGAGTTCCTGCTGGCACGCCGGGATCATTTCGCGTTCGACTTTACAGAGTTGGGGGAAACCTCTCTGGTCGAACATAAGATTGACACCGGTGGGCAACCTCCAGTGCGAGAAGGATTGCGTCGAACCGCTCCAGTGGCCAGAGCAGTCGAGAAAAAAGAGGTGGCAAAGATGTTGGATGCAGGGGTTATCCAACCTTCGCGTAGTCCTTACGCGAGCCCTATCTTGCTTGTCCGCAAGAAGGATGGTGGCTTTCGTTTTTGTGTGGACTACCGGAAACTGAATGCCCAGACAAAGCTGAATCAGTATCCGTTGCCTCGCATCGATGATGCGCTCGACTCATTGGCCGGTGCGAAGTTCTTCGCTACCTTGGACCTGGCTAGTGGTTACTGGCAGGTTCGGATGGCTGAGCCAGACGTTGAGAAAACGACATTTATTTGCTCTCAAGGTCTGTTTGAGTTCCGGAAAATGCCTTTCGGACTCTGTAATGCTCCAGCCATGATGCAGAGAGCACTAGACCTCTTGCTGGCAGGACATAAGTGGGAGACTTGTCTGGTGTACCTGGACGATATTATCGTCTTTGGGAACACTTTCGAGCAGTTTCTCGAGAGACTCTCCACTGTCCTTGGACTGTTACGAGGGGCGGAGCTGAAACTCCAGCCGAAGAAGTGTTTCTTTGGCTTTAACAAAGTACGTTATCTCGGTCACGTAGTAAGTGCCGAGGGAGTTGCTCCGGACCCGGATCTCGTGTGGGCAGTCCAGGAGTTTGATGTCCCGATGACGGTGACCGGCATCCGCAGTTTTCTCGGAATGGCCGGTTACTATCGAAGATTCATCAAGGACTTCGCCAAGGTGGCAAGGCCTTTGCATGATCTGACGAAGAAGGATGCGTCCTTCGAGTGGTCGGATCAGTGCAAACTAGCGTTTGCTCGGTTAAAGGCATTTTTAACCGAAGCGCCGGTACTCACCATGTACGATCCTCGTGGTGAGGTAATTATCCATACCGACGCTAGTGGGTACGGCTTGGGAGTCGTAGTCTACCAGAAGTTACCGGAGGACAGTGTCCCCCATGTTCTGGCCTACGCAAGCCGACTCATGAAAGGAGCGGAAACACGGTATTCGGTCACCGAGCAGGAGTGCTTGGCGGTCATGTTTGCCATGGGTAAACTCCGTCCTTACCTCTTTAACCGGGAGTTCGTGATCGTAACTGATCACCACGCTCTTTGCTATCTGCAGACAGCCAAAAACCTGCAAGGCAGGTTGGTGCGTTGGCAGATGCAGCTTCAAGAGTACCGGTTCAAGGTTCAGTATAGGAAGGGAACACTGCACGTGGATGCCGACGCGTTGAGTCAGTATCCTGTTCGTGATGTAGCGGACCTTTCCTTACCTGAATACGTCGAAGCCGACGTAGGTGAGGTTATTTACCACATCCGTTCCGAGGTGGATTGGGTCTAGGATCAAGAGGCCGATGGCTGGTGCTCCAAAGTGAAAAGTGAAATCTTCCGTGACCCCAACTCGAACCTCTGGTTCAAGTTTGTGGTGGCAGATGACTTGTTGTTTGCCATCAGGTCCATCCAGGATCGGTTGAGAACTGTTCTGGTAGTTCCGAAGTCATGCAGGACTTTCTGTCTAAGGAAGCTACATGATGTTCCCGAAGCTGGTCACTTCAGGATGTTTAAGACCTACCAGAGGCTGCGCTCACGCTTTTACTGGATCGGTATGAAGCGGGACACTGCCGAATATGTTGTCATGTTTGGTGTGTCAGAGAGTGCGACAGTTCGCTCGAAGTCAGGGATTTCTCAAACCGATTGTGCCGGAGTACCCAGTTGATACTTGGGGAATGGACTTCGTTGGACCGTTTCCTGCCTCCGTGGGTGGAGTCACCTATGTACTAATCATGGTTGACTATTTCACCCGGTACGGCGTGGCAAGGGCGGTACGAAGAGCCACGGCCGCCTGTGTGGTGAAATTTCTGAAGGACGAGATCCTTTCAGTGTATGGCACACCGAAAGCTCTTGTCTCGGATCGTGGGTCCCAGTTCTCCAGCAAAGTCCTGCTGAAGTTCCGGCAGCGCTATAATATAGCGCATCACTTCACGACGGCGTACCATCCACAAGCTAATGGGCTTACGGAGCGTACGAACAAAACCGTAATGGAAACCATCAAGCGGTACCTTGATCCCCTCAAGGAACAGCGTGACTGGTGTGACAAATTACGACCCGCCGTGTGGGCTTATAACACAGCTGTCCAGGAGAGTACACAGGTCTCTCCGTATCAGTTGTTGTTTGGCCGTGAGCCCCGGTTGGAGATTGATAACCTCCTTCTGAACGGTCCAGTTTGCGACTTGCCTGACCAGCAAGCCGTGGAAGAGCAGGCTCGTCAACGTTTGACGGCTGCTCAGAAAAGGCAGAAAGAGCGGTACGACGCTGGCCGTGTGGAGCCTCCTCTGTATCAGCCTGGGGATCAGGTGTGGATAAGAGATCAGGCTGGGAAACTCGGTCAGGCAAAGAAATGGAGCTTGGCTTATAAAGCTGAGAGGGGTACGGTGGTCACGCAGTATTCCGACCTGGTCTACGAAATAGAGTTCGTAGATGGGTATGGTCGGAAGTTGCGTGACCGGTTTCACGTGGATAACCTTAAACCGTACGTACCCACCTGTACCGTGAGGGAGGAAGATGGACTTGGGGTCTCTGACACCTCCTCCGATGCAGACAGCGATGCCACGGAGGCTTCAGGGCGGAGTGGATTGACTCCGGCGCTAAAGCCACCGTCCGTTTCTTCGCCAGAGTCTACCGACTCTGAGGCAGATAACCCCCCTCCACCTCGGTACAATCTCCGTCTGCGGAGACCGAGGGTGTTTGAGGTGAGTGGGTTTGACGCTCGAGTGGGAAGCCCCCCAGGGAGGCCCATATTGTGGGGTACTCTGGGGGAGTCCTTCCCATGGTGGGAGAGAGCCGGCTGGGAGAGGAGGCAGCCGGACACTGCGGTGTTTCGGGCCCGCCACGGTTTCGATAGAAACCAAGGGCAGCCCATCACCAGGTGTCCAGCCAAAGGCCCGACAAAATCGGTCCGTGGACAGAGAAATCCATCCGTGAAAACCTCCGTGAAATCTCCAATTACCGTCAATATAAGAGATGTCTCTACCCACCAGTTCCAGACTTGGTGCAGGAGAATTCACCGTATGTCGGCCCCTAGAAAGGCAGACGACGGTGAAATCTCCATGGTGACCATGCATGAGGTGGCTGATGACGTTTTAGCCGCTACTGCATGGCCATTAGCCGCTAAGACGGTGAATTTGGCGGCTAGGCGCCATATTGTTTGTAAATCTAGCAAACAAGGGACGCCGGCACCATGTGTGCTTTTAAAACCACGTTTTCACCGTCCAAGAGGCCAACCAAGCCTGGAAAAAGAAAAAATCGATAAAAAAGTAAGTCCCTCTAAGGGAATTTCCTTCTCCTGCCTGTTGGCAGTTCTCTTTTATTTGTTAACGGTGTGTTTTTCGGTCAATGACCGTATACACACGTGGTGGGAGTGGTTTCGCCGCCATGACTGTTGTCATGGTGGCGAAGCCACTACGGAAAGCACTTTTCCGGCGGGTTCAGCCCGTCCGAGCGCCGTTTCGCTTGGGAAGGCCCAAGTTCGACGGTGTTTGGACGGTAGAAGCCCGCCAGGGAGTGGTTTTCGCCGTCCGAAGGCGGTAAAACACGGTTTCGACCGTGAATTGCCGACTTTGGACGGTGATAACGGCATTTTGCACGGTAGAAGTCCGTGCAATGCCCTTTCCAACCGTCGGAACTCGGTGAAAGGGTGTTTTCACCGTCCGAAGGTGGTCAGCCATGGTTTTTACCGTGGTTTACCGACTTTGGACGGTGGAAACCGCGATTCGCACGGTGAAATCCCGTGGAATACCCTTTCTACCGGTTCCGAAAGGGAGAAAAGTGGTTGTCACCGTATGAAGGCGGTAAAACACGGTGTTGACCGTGAATTACCGACTTTGGACGGTCAAAACGAGAATTCTCATGGTGAAAGCCCGTGGAATTCACTTTTCCACGGTAAAAACTTATTTTTAACGGTTCTTTCTCTGTTTAATAGATCCACCCTGGAGAAGGAGAAGGAGGAAGGCGACGGGAGTGGCCGACGGTCCCCCTCCCTCAGCCCGCTGCGTCCTGGGGATGCAAGGCTGTTGGAGTCGGGATCGGAGGGCTCCCCATCATCTGGCGGACCGGAAACGGCTGACGCTACCATGGAATCAGTTGATTCCCCGGCGGCAGAGGCCGTGGAAGGTCCGGAGTCTGCCCAGTCGACTCCAACCGGTGTCGGAGCCTCCTGGGGCAGATACCTGCAGTCTCCCTCCAGGGATACTTCTGCTACCACCATTCAGTCGGTGGCGGCGGTAGTTTCTCCGGTTGCAGAGCCTGCAGAAGCAGGTGTTGATGGTGGGAAAGCGGCTACCGGTGTTGTCACCGCTAGTACTCCGGAACCCGAGTCTCCGGCTGTTCGAGGCCTCCTAGATTGGTCTAGGGTGGTCGAGGACAGTGAGGACGTCTCCTTGAGAGCGTATTTAGTCATAGACACGGAGATGGAGGTCGAAACCACCGTTGATTCGGTGGTTGACGCCTCAAGGCAGTGGCGGAGCCGTAACGCCTCTTCAGAGGGCTCTTCGGAGTCTGACGGGAGTAGTTCGGCCTCCGAGGGTAAACCGTCTGGGACGGGATCCCCCGGAGTTCTTCCCGCGATCCAATGTCTTTGGAGGCCGTGGCTGTGTCCTTGGCCGAAGAAGAAGGCCGCTTGGATCGGTTGGATGAAGCTAGACAGGACATGGTTCAGGAAGGTGGCTTCCTGGTCGTGGACCGTCGATTCTTCATCGGGGAGATTCCAACCGTGCAGGTGAAGAAGGATGGCGCAAAGAAGTGCAAGAAGAAGTCCGGAGCTGCACGGATCACTGCCAGAGCCAAGGCTCTCGCAGAGAGAGAGGCAATGCTCAAAGCTAAGGAGGAGGCATTGAAAAAGTTCACGCCTGCTGTGGGGCTTCGAGCAGAGACTCTCGCCCGCCCTGATGGTTGTTCAGGGGCTGCTTGGCCAGAGAAGCCAGCTGCTGGATCGGGTCCGCCCGAGGCAGTAGCTGGCCCCTCCGGCTGGCAGTCGGACAACCCGAAGAGGGACCGGCTAGCGGAGAAGAAGGCTACTCAGCCTCCAGTACCCGCTCCCGGTAAAACGGGGAAATCTGTGAGTGGTGGTGGTGGCAAGGGACAAAAAAGGTCCCGCCCTCGCACCCCACCAGTGGCTGAAAGCTCGCGGGGAAAGAAGGCCAGGTCCTCAGGTCGAGGAAAGGCCTTCGAACCTCGGAAGCCCGAGAGCTTGGAGGACAAGCTCAAACGGCTTCAGGCTCAAGCAGCGAGCCTGCACCGACAGATCGCTCGTGCGGTCGGTGCAGGTGAGCGGCAGGAGTTTGAGTGCCGGGCTGCGGAGTTCCCTCCCCTGCAGGGAATGCCCGCCCGGAGTCCGCTCAAAACAGGGGAACCTCTTGTCGGTCGTGGCATCCCGCCTATTTCGAGCACCACGACCATCGCTGGCCAGAAGCGAATCGCCGAGAGGGAGGCGATGCAGGCTTCCAATGCACCAGCCCATGGTGCGGAAGCCAAAGCTACTGGTGGCAAGAGTCAGCCGACTCTTGCACCGAAGAAGAAGTCTCTCCTTCGGGATGGTTGAGGAAGATTTGTCTCCGGACAATCATCCTCGGCTGTCGCATCGGCTAAGGGCACTTCTACGAAGAAGAGTACGGCCCCGGCCAGAAAACCTTCGAAGAAGGAGTCCGAGAAGGCGAAGGGGGCTAACCACCCGCCTAAGCCTGATCGGCCCAGTAAGTCGTCGGGGTCAGTTAAGTCTGACCCGATGCATGGTCAACCTTCCTCTCACGGGAAGAAAAAGAAAAGAAAAAAGGACCGTAAAAAGTCCAAGCATGAGAGGAAGGGAAGTCCGACACCCTCCAGTAGTAGGCGCCAGAGAGCCGAAACTGGAGGCGTCGTGGCGGAAAAGGAGTCCCGGCATGCTCAGGCAAGCACGCCGGCCGGGAGTCAACCGGTCCATACCCGTCCCTTTGAGGCGGCGCGGATGGATGGTAGGTCGATGCGCGACGTTTTGGTCAGCACGCCTCCATCCTCCCCGAAGGTGGATGCGGTCTCGAGCCTGCGGGTTTGAGCAGTGGGAACCCCGCACCGTGTGACTTTGCCTTCACCTAAGGGCGAAGGAACCTCGGTTGCAGGAGTCAGTGTTCCCACAAGACGTGACCCCGTGACCCCCAGTGGGGGTACACCCTTCTCTCCGGTTCATGGCGGCGAGGTATTTGATACCCTAGGACCTGAAACGTCAACCTCCCCTAGGCCTGAGGCTGAGGGACGGCGTATTGGCACATTGCCCCCGTATTCAGATGCAGAGGTGTATCTAAATAACCGGCTTGGTCTCTGGCAGGACCAGCCGGGAATGGAGGGTTGCCAATACCATGGCTACTACCGTCTGGATGAGCCACTTCCAGAGCCGTGGGTAGCAAGGGTACCGCCGTACAACATGCGCCATGTGGTGGCGTTTGGTTGTGGAGGTTTTCCGGTTGTGATGGTCGTAAACCCGGTCCAGCAAACGTTTGCTATTCTGGATGTGGTGGGGCTAGATGCCGGGATAGTTCGTCTAGCCTTGCGTGCAGCCCCATTCATCCAACGTTTGCTGGGATGCGACTTAGGAGGTATGGCTGGACAGTTTATAACTGAGTCTCTACCAGGGTGCGAGACCGAGCCCGCGGTTGCCCTGGTAGACCTCCTAACAAATCGGACGCTTCACACGCGTTCGCAACTCCAGGATATTTTTTTCGAGGAATTCCGAGCCCTGGAGGAAAGCCGTCTTAGGGGGACGGTCTTCGATACTGGTTTTGGGTGGCGTAACACCCAGATGTGCTTGTGGTGGGCACGTCGGTGGGCTGCGGAGTGGATGGGCTCCACTTTCACGACACCGTCAGAGAAGCCGTCCGGAACCTAAGAAGGTCAGGTTCGGGGAGCAATCCTGGCTGGCTTGACTGACCTGTTCCCGAGACAGAACAAGGATGTTGAGAGGATTGTGGCAACCTGGTCTGCTCAAATTTTAATTTTTGAGTGAGCAGACGAATTTCCCTATGGTGGTCTGCCTGACAGCTACAGTAGGCTGTTGGGACGGACGCCATTTTGGTGCCAGCAGACCTCTCACCATGAAGTCTATGGGTGAGAGGTCAGATGTGACCTCTGTCCCCTCCAGGTGGAGTTGCCTGGAAGTTTCCTGTGGCCTGGTCAACCACAGGATCTGGGCAGTTCGTTGTAGGCTTCAAGTTTGACTAGACCTGTGGGTGGAGGTCTGGGTGACCTCCACTGTCCAGCTCTTGATCATCTTTGTTTGCCTTTAGCCTGTTGGCTTATTTGTATAAAGTGCCTTTGGGCTGGTCAATCGGGCCAGCCCTCATTTGTAAATATCACTGCCTTTTTCATCGTATCCGTCGTAAGTGTGATTAAACACTTTTTCATCACTTACTTGGTGTGTCTGTGTCTATTTCTTGGGGAGTTACCGCGAGGGGGTGGGTTTCTGGTTTGGGGAAACTCCACCGTCCTTTACCGACTTGTTTCGTCCGGTACTCGTGTCGGCTCGCGGTAGAACCGGGGTTCTACCGCGATATTCTCGACGAGGCAGCGTGTCATCGTCGTGTTTCACCGTCGGGAGAGCTCCACGTCGACACCACCCAAGGGGTGCACCGTGTGGAGAGGCGGCTACGGGTACGGTCCCGTCCCCGTCGTCGGAGCTCTGGTACCAGTAAGTGTGAACGTTTTTGAAGTTCGTTTATCGGGTATTGTAACGGTCCGGCAGGACGTTACACAGATGTACACAGGCAGAAGGGAAGTGGGACATTTGCCCTAAAGACACCTGCCCTACGAACACTTGCCCTACGAACACTTGCCCTAAAGACAATAAACCGTATGAAAAGAGAACAAAAAAGTGGCTTTAGAGAAAATGTCCTTTAGGGAAAATGATTTTAGAGCAAATGTCCCTTTAGAGCAAATGGTTTAGGGCAAATGTTCCTTTAGGGCAAATGGTTTTAGGGCAAATGTCTCTTTAGGGCAAATGGTTTTAGGGCAAATGGCTTTAGGGCAAGTGTATCTAGGGCAATTGTCTACATACCAGACCCAAGGTATAAAGGCCCGTGTCTTAAACGACTCATTATCCATTCACTTACAAAACTCTTGCCCATGTATATGTTATGTATTCAATAGCTGAGAATGCAATCAATGGTATTTTACATCAGATAACATTCGTCTCTTGTTAACTTATTTCTTCTCGGCAAGACTGCTATATCAAGGGATACACGAGAACGATCCTCCAGCACCAAGGATCAGGTAAAAGGGAAAGAGGTAGCATTCGCAACCACTTCTCAGAAGATAAAGACCGTTTCCGCTCTAAATCCGAGAAGTGTCCTGGACTCTGTACACCCTAAAATCAGCTCTGACAGCTCAAGAACCACGTGGCAGGTGGTATAATTTAAATATCAAACCCATAGTACTTTAATATAAATACGGAATACATTTATTTGAATTGAGAATGAAAGTAACGTGAGGCGACAACATCATCATTTGAGTAGATAGGTATATTTTGTTAGCTTTTTATTGCCAATGTCTATGGTTCGGTGGCGCATCTATCTAATGAAGTCCATTTATGCAAAGTCAATTGATTTTTAATTTTTTGGAATTATATTGATGACTTGTTTATTTTAAAAATCATTCTGGCAATTGTTTGATAAGTCACAAATGATAGACCAAGAAATAATGAAAAAGGTTTGTATGAGGAGGGAGAAACATTGGTTGTTATATATTAATTAATTTAGATTTAGATTTCTATATTATTAAAATTGCTGATTTTCTTTTGTAGTCAACATAGTATAAACTATTTTAAACTACTCGAATTGTTAACTGCTTAAAATTTCAGTTTACCACTGTTTACCATATTTTATTTCAGTAATAACCACATTTAAAGTAGTTGAAACTAACTTATGTTAAAAATATTTATAATTGAACTAGTTGTTGAATTGCAGCCCAATTCTGTTTACCAACCATTACACAGCAGTTGTGAAAGAAGCAGTTGGAAACAGCATGAGGTGATATGTCCCGCCCTTTAATGAGGGACAACAATTTCTAATTGGTTTGATGAAAAATCGTTCATGCTGTCTCCAATCGCCTCGTATCAACAAAAACAGTTTAATTAAGGGACCCAATAATCGGCCTCTATATTTATCTGTGGAACAATATGATTAAAATTATTAAAAGTTTTTCTTGTCATTCTTTTACAAACCCCTTTGGCTTCAACTGTGGTTTAATTGTGTTTTTTTAAAATCATTTTTAGGTATTTTTACAAGCATTTTCATGGATTTTTTTGCTTACGAGCGCGTACTTAGGAGGTAACATAAGAGTTAGAAATTCGCGATTTTGAAATAGTTTTTAAAAATATAACCGCACTTACCAATTTTTTCTCATTATATCACTCGATCAGCATATATTTAAGGTGCACATTGCACTTTGAAAACTTAATATTGGACAACTTTAAATATAAAAAATAAACATTGCCGCGACTGTGTATTTTAAAAACTAACGTTTCTTCTATAACATTTGGGTCTACGGGCTCCATAGAAAAACAATGCTAGCGCTCTTTGCGGATACTTCTCGAAGTAGTTTGGTGATGTAACCTCTTAAAAATTAATGTTCTTTCAAATAAGTTTGCAATAAATTGTGGATGATTACATCTTAGCAAATTTTACGGATACTTTTAAAACTTAAAAATTATATTTCTATTAATAAACTGGATTAACTCCAACAAAATAATTATACTTACAAATATATCAGCTAATAAGGTCTTCGCAAGCCAACAATTAAGGAACACGGGTATAAATACATCTTTCCATGACATATTAAAAACCTACAACAATGAAATTAAAGGAGGCGATTATCTCTTAAATTATTATATAACACTGATACGGTGGCCACGTTTGGAACAAACAGCGATTAGCTTCATTAGTTACAATAATGAGAAGACTTTTGAAAACGATTTGTAGTATGTTTCTAAATTACATGAGTATTCATCAGAGGTCTGCACAGTTAAGCTGTTACCCACTGGTCGAAACAAAACCGGCATCGAACAAAACATTTTGTTCGACGAACGAGAACAACTGTTCGACGAACTGTTTTGCGTTTATTTCAAATTAAACCTTTCCCACAGAACAAAACTTTTGTTTGAAACAGGAAATCTGCACGTCGAACATAGAACAACAGTTTGATGAACTCCTGCAGTACAATGTTTGATAGAGATGTTTGGCAAACAAACCATTCTGAGCATGCTCGAACCAGAGACGTCATTTGGGGGGTGCAAGGGGGGTATTTGCCCCCCCCCCTTTCCTGAAAAACAATTGTGTTATTACAATCAGTATATATATATATGTTATAACTAGAGTTTGTGCATATTTTTTCAAATTTCTTGCAAATATAAATAAATCCATCAAAACCTAATTTAATTTGCCCCCCCCCTGGAAAAAACTGGTAATGACGGCCCTGGCTCGAACGCCTATCACCATGTTTTCTACCAGAGGGAATTTTGTTTTGTTCCATGAATATATTTTGTCTGATGATGATATCCCATAGCATAAAACAGTTTATTCGATGCATTAATCGGAAACAATGTGTTAGAAATAAATTGTTTCTACCCCGTGGGTAAGCGGCCTTAGAATACGGAACTTTTACCAATTTGAACATGCTAGAGATCATTGAAAACATCTTGTCCAGCCAAGTATGAATATGCAATTTTTTTTAGCACAAACACCAACCACGCTCAAAAAGCGTGTGCAAAAATAAGAATTTACATGGTGGTCTATGTTATTTAAAAAAAAAAGTTTTTTCATATACATTGTACTGGTAGGTTGGTTTAAGTTAGGCTTAGTTCTGGTAGGTTCTGTTAGGTTGGTTTAGGTTAAATTAGGCTTCTTGCAGGGGGTCTGGAAGCACAGACCCCTAGTCTATAAAAATCACCTGATTTCATTTAAAAATTATTAGGTTATTTCGCACTCATGTTAAAATAGCCAAAAACGTTTTAAACTGCTATATACCTACCTTCATGTCAATTTTAACTATTGGACGTCTTTTTAAGCGTGTTTCGTATTTGCACCAAAAACATTTGCATAGTCATACTCAGCTCAATAAGATTATTTAAAAAAAACTATTTTATTCTATTTGAGAATTAATGGTCTAGTATTATAGGCTTGTTCCGAATATGCTTTCAATAGCCTATAAAATGTCGCTTTGCATAACACCAGCAATTACATGTATATGGAATGATTACCCGGTGGTTGTGGTTGTTGGATTGTTATTGCTGGTGAGTGGTTATAGTTATCAAATGGTTATATTTTAACATTCACAGTTACAACAAGCGTGTTACTTCAATTTACGTTATTAAAACAAAAGTAAATTTACCACTGCAAAAACTTTATTTAACTGATCAGTAGACCTCCAATCAGCTCGAAAGCAATATCACAGAATAAAGAATACATATGAATTTTCTATTTTGTTGCCATGTTGCAGGGGGATATGATCCCCAATAAGTGATTGTAGTTTAGACAAAGTGTAGCCATCATCATCAAATTGAATTCCAACTAAAACAGAACTACAACTCGCATGTACTGGAAGAGAATTCTTTACATAAAGGGACTTTTTACATGAGGTCATGACTAATTATCGAAGTGTTTTAGGTCCTCTACTGTTTCATTTATTTATTAATCATCTCAGTGATAATATTTGCTTTATGGCAAATAGTTTTAGGGCAAATGTCCGTTTAGGGCAAATGGTTTTATGGCAAATGTTCCTCTAGAGTAAGTGGTTTATGGCAAATGTCCCTTTACGACAAATGGTTTTAGGACAAATGACCCTTAAAGGTAAATGGTTTTAGGGCTGACATGCTTTTAGGGCAAATATCCCTCTTGTTTAGATATAATGGATACTGTATATATATACTTTAGTATAAATGTGTGTGTGTGAGAGAGAGAAAGCTATGAGGACAAGTGTTAATAAGTTAATCCTCCTGTCTTGCACGTGCAAGGTGATTGCCAGAGTGCCCAGGTACCCTAATTCCCTTGTTGGGTAATAAGAAGTGTTCCTGCCAATTTTGGCTTCTACAGGTAAATGGGTTTGGGAATGCATAGCTGACAAACAGGCAGATAACCCACATCCAAAAATATAAATATAGATATAGATATACTGTAGATAAGATATAAAACCGAAATTCTGTTTGTTTTTTGCACAATAGTGTGTTAATGTACTACAGGATGGAGCCACATATTTTCATTTATACTTTAACTTATTTTTGGAGGCGGGTTGCTCTGTTTGTCCACTATAGATTCCCAACCCCTTTCACCTGTAGGAACCAAATTTGGCAGGAATATTTCATATGACCCAAAAAAAGAATTAGGGTACCTGGGTGTGCTGGCAACCACCCTTAAAGGCAAATGGTTTTAGTTTTAAACATTTTTAGTTCAAATGGTTTTAGGGCAAATGCCCCTTATGACAAATGGTTTTTGTTTCAAACATACTTGCAGGGCAAATGTCCCTTTAGGGCAAATGATTTGTTTGAAACATGTTTTAGGGCAAATGGTTTTAGGACAAATGGTTTTAGGGCAAATGTTCCTTTAGGGCAAATGGTTTTTATTTCAAACATACTTGTAGGGCAAATGGTTTTATGGCAAATGGTTTTATGGCAAATGTCCCTTTAGGGCACATGTTTTTTGTTTCAAACATACTTGTAGGGCAAATGTACTTTAAGGGCAAGTGTTTTTATGACAAATGGTTTTAGGGCAAATGTCCCATTATGGCAAAGTTTTAGGACAAATGGTTTTAGGGCAAATGGCTTTAGGACAAATTTCTATATATCAGATGTGACATATATATTTATATCTATGTATTCATGAAAATAAAAGTTGTATGCATTATTCATATTCAAGCAAGAAGAATGTGGTGGAAGTGGTATATCTTCATATTTTGCCCTGGTAATTCAGCTAGTATATTGTAATGTCTAATCCACTTCTTTCAGTTGACTCATAAATATTTGTGAATTGAGCTTACAAGTAAACTAAATTGGAAGCTTCATATAGAAAAGGTTGTTTCAAAGACTATGCAAATGTTATGGTTTAGTCAGTTGATCTTAGGAGAATAGATAAGATGTATAGCTTATAAGTCATTAGTGCATCCCCATTTGGGTTGAGAAAGGAGATTTTTTCACAAACTGACTCTTTATTTTTGGTCATTTCTTCCTAGGGTTACTCAACAATGAAACTTGTTACTAGATGATGTTGTGCATGGGGAACTTTTCATTTTGGAGAGTTTATGTGTCTTTCCAACAATGTAGGTATTGTTAGTTATTATAACAAAGCAATTTTTATGCTGCTTTTGGACTTTGTTGTTCCTCTGCCATATGCCATTTGAGCTGCTTGCAGAGTATTAATTCAAATTCAAATTATTTCAAATTGCAACTGGACAGTGTTTTTCATTTTTGAATGAATTTGATGCTGTTTAGGAAGGGCACATCATTTCTAAGTTGTTATCAAACTGGATATGAATTTGATTTAATTGTTTTGAAAGTAAAAACAATGTGTGGTAGAATAATTTGGCATAAATGTTTTGAGCTGATCATGAATGCACAAAAACACAACATTCTTCTACAAGTAAGAAGCTTTGTTGGAGTTTTGTCTCCTTAAAGTATATTTTCAAAAATAAAATACGATTGAATTATTCTTATCTTGAAATATAATAGACTGAAGACTGAAAATTCAATGAAGAAAAACAACAGTCAAAATTAAACTTCGAATAGAAACATACAAAAATACTATAAAGGCAAAATCTTAAAATATAATTGTACACATGGAAGCCAGTGGCGTAGCTAGGAACCCGCCTGACCCGGAACTGCGGGGGAGGGGGGGGGGTGCAGGGGTTTGGGGGTGCAAAAAACGAAATGAAAGTCGAAATATTTTCTTTTATTGTGCATTGAATTTTTTTTAGAGTGTACTATTTTGATGAACAGCGGAAGTGGAACCAGGGCCGGTTTAAGGCGTAGGCGACGTAGGCAGCCGCCTACAGGCGCCAGGGCGCACTGAAAAAAAGGGCGCCAAATCAGTGAGTCACAGCCTCACCCACAGTAACAGGCTCTGATAATCTATTTACAATCCACATTTGCAGGGCACTATACTTCAACACTAAAATCAGGGATGGGGGGACAACTCACATTTGGCCTACAGTAGAAATTAACCTTAAACCGGCACTGAGTGGAACGGTCCGAACAATGGTACGAACAGTCGGAAAAATAGTAGAAACAGTCCGAAGGTTTGGTTTAGTAAAAGTAAGTTGTTGCAGGGAGTATGGGGGCGCAGACCCAGACTTTTTTTTAAGTATAGTTAAATCAAAGTAGTCCATTGTTCCGACTGTTTCGTAATTTGTTCAATGGGAGGAACACGGTCGGAAGAATGGACAAATTTGATTTAATAATGCTAAAAAAAATGGGGACTGCGCCCCCAGGCCCTTGCAACAAGCTTCATTTTACTAAACAACCTTCATTTTACTAAACAACCTTCATTTTACTAAACAACCTTCCAACTTTTACTACTGATCCGCCATTCATCAAAATAGCACCTCCCCCCAGTATGAGGCTAAGTGTAGGGGGACTTAAAGGGAGCGCAACGTTTTAAGCAGCCCGGGGGGGGGGGGCGGAAAGCACAACCAAGCCTAGCTACACCACTGATGGAAGCTCTGTAAAATATACATCAAGTTACTCAGCCAATGCCAGAATGTCGTTCCGCCCCAAACAGAAAAATTGATATTCTGTGGCGAGTTTTCTCTATCAAGAAAAAAACTGTTTCTAAGCATCTGTTGATGAAAACAATGTATTGAACACCATCTTACTAGTCCAGTAGCTTGGTGCAAAAAAACGGTTGACTTGTGCACATTGTGATAAAAGCATCAAACTTGGCAGATGTGAAGAACAATGTAAAAGACTTGATTTCAGATATGGAGGCACTTCGGCATGACGCCACTTTGGCGGCCATCTTGAAAAATGGCTGACTTTCGTTTTTTCTTAACAATACCATGCACATATTTGATGTCATACATAATTAACATAAAACAGTAGTATGGTACACCCGCCTGGTATGGAAGTGACATCATGAGGAGGGCGTGTCCTGTCATGACATCACTTCCGTAGCCAGGAGGGTGTACCGAGGTTTTGTGAATTATCTAGGTCACCCCCGCCCCACTTTCAAATTAACAACATGTTGGTAAAAGGGGTTGGCAAAATTTCTATTTTGGTGGGACCAATTATGCTTGTGGCTGTAACTGTTATGAAATGTTATTAATTAAATGAATTTTCCCCAGAGCAGTTATGAATTTGAAGTTATTGTTTTGTGCATGAAAGCAAGATGGTGGCTGATTGATTAAATCATACTTGCAGCCCGCGAGTCATAAAATGTGGCCCCAAGCTGTTTGAGTGATTTTTTTGAAATTTGTTATTATTTGTGAAAAAGGGGTGAAGTGAGGTGGAATTTGAAGTTATTGTTTTGTGTATGAAAGCAAGATGGTGGCTGATTGATTAAATTATGCTTGTGGCCCACGAGCCATAAAATGTGGCCCCAAGCTGTTTCGAGTGTTTTTTTTTTGGATTATTTGTGAAAAAAAGGGGTGAAGGCTTTTCTGAGTAATTTCTTTGGAATGTCTGCATTTGCATTAATGTATATAAAAAAATTTCTTGCCTGACTTTGGTGTTTACTTTGCTGCTAGTACCAAAGTTGATGTTAAGTTTAGGGCAGGGCAGGGCACTCCCCGGCTTATCACTAGCTAAATACCAGTAAACTTTTTCACAAACTACATCAATTGTGGAGCACTATGTTGCATGGTTAAAACTTCATTATTTAATGATTGCCTTATGTTTTTAAAGGTAGAGGGCACTGTTCAAACTTGTTTTACCCCCTTCCTCCTGCATGTGAAAATTCAATTTTCTGTCCACACCTGTTTGACCTACATTTAATTAAAATTAATTTCCCTTACCCCAAACTTGTTCAAACTTGTTTGAATGCCTCCCCCTATATGTGAAAATTCAATTTCCTGTTCACACCTGTTTGACCTACATTTAATTAAAATTAATTTCCCTCACCCCAAACTTGTTCAAACTTGGTTGAACCACCTCTCTTATATGTGAAAATTCAATTTCCTGCCCGACACCTCCTTGACCTACATTTAATTAAAATTAATTTCCTTAACCCCAAACTTGTTCAAACTTGTTTTACCCCTTCCCCCATACATGTGTGACTTCAATTTCCTGTCTGCACCTGCTTGACCTACATTTAATTAAAATTTATTTCCTTCACCCCAAACTTGTTCAAACTTGTTTTATCCCTCCCCCATACATGTGTGAATTCAAATTCCTGCCCATCATCTGTCCAGTCTTGTTCTTGATCTACATTTATATCATATAAGTTGCACAATATTTTATTTTAAGTCTGAAATAAAATTTCAATTTCATATATCTATTTATATTATATATATATTATATATACATATATATATATATATATATATATATATATATATATATAGAGAGAGAGAGAGAGAGAGAGAAAAAATATTCTCTCTCAGCAGCAGCAGGTGATGGCGATGGTGCGGAGGTGACAGGAGAGGTCTTGGGGGTTGTGGTGTTGGCACGGGCTTCGGTACCAGAGTTTCCATCAAAGTTCTGACTGGTGGTTGCACAGAGCCTTGCGGATGATGGTGCGGCTGGTGGCGGAGATCTAGGGTCCAACGGTGGAACTCCTGGTGGCCCTGATAGAAATGGTCAGCGTGCTGTTGTGGAGAGCAGCATCGCCTCGGAGACGGGTTCCTCCTGGGTTTGTTGAGATCTCGAGGGGGTTGTTACTTTTGGCGGTGGCTTGCTTTGAGGTGAGGTCGGCTTGGTTCTTGGAATGGCCCCTTGCTGGGGTGCTGGTGGAGTTGGTTGGAGAGTCGGTGGTGTCATTGGAGGTGGTGGTGTTGGCGGTAAGGAGCGCCCAGTCGTGGCCATCGTGGCTGGTCATTGTTCTGCTTCAAAGAGTGCCTCGATCTTTGCTATTTCTTCTTGTGGGAGCAGGGCCATGTAAGGCAGGCCCAGCCCCACTAGTTGAAGGCAGGCCTGCTGGAGATAGCAAAGGTCCTGCTTACCCTTGATGAGGTCTTCTTTCTGTAGTCACCATCATCACTCCTCTTCAAGGTGTTGTGTTTCTTTTTTGGCAGTGGTCAGCAGGGCAGGTCCGGAGGATTTCTTCCCCAGGGCACAGCTCCTCCTGGAATCATTTGGCCAGGGGCCAGGGGCCTCATCCAAAAGTCTTTGGGAGGACCCAGGGGCATCATGGAGACATCGATCCTATCTTCTTGATTCTCAGCCCAATGCTTTGAGGTGGCGGCGGTGAGGGCAACCATGAGGATGGGTTCTTCTAGCTTTCCCTCCTGACCCACGTTGGCTGGGTGTCGGAGCAATGTTTTTAGGCATTTTTCTCCACACTGTTGGAAATTCTCCGGGACAGAGTGGCGCCGATGTTTTGAGTCATGTCCGTGTGATGATGGTCTTGTGACAGGCTCACTGGCAGTCCCCACTCGAAACTGCACAGTCATTGTAGCAGTTTCAGTAGTTTTAGTGGGTGGTGGGGCGGTCCCTGCCTGTTCAAAACCCACTTCCATGGCAGCTACTGTTGGGATTAAAACAGTTTTGTTAGAGGGGGGATAACCACCGCCACTTTTAAGACTTATGATTCTTGGTGTCGCAGATGATGACTATTTGTTCGCAATTTTCGTCCAGTCTCCAGCATGGTCTTCTGGTGAATATGGATCGCTGGATTTTTTGAAGATGGCAAATTCCTTCGTTTGATTTTGAAAACTCTTTGTTGTGAACGGGTTTTTTACAGTAAATTTGAAGTTGGGTCAGCCCTCTTGGTGGGGCCACTATGAAATTTGTTTGGTGATTGGGCCCCTTTATGATGTAGTAGGTGTCCTGATTGGCCCAATTAATTTTCCAGATTTGATTGATGTGGGGCTTTGTTTTGATGTCTTTTATGGCCCCTATTTTGTGGTTTAATTCCCATCGGTGATGACGTCACTCCATTCCTTGCATTAGGGTGTGAAGAGTTAGTTGTTTGACTATCCCACCGAAGATTCGAACTTAAAACCTTAAGTGTTTCACTGAGTTCACTTTCTTTTTTTGATGTGATGTCATGGGAGGGGGTTTACGATGCGTTAGATAGTTTTCCAGGTCCACATGGTTTTTATTGTGATTCCAAGTGTGGGTGGCAGTTACCGCCACCATTTTGATTCTGTTTTCAATTGAGGACGTTAACCTTGCCGATTCCATGTGCTGAACACGTGGGTGTCTGTCCTCAATCATGTAGACGGTCTTAATGGTGAGTTTTGCTTTGTTTTTTGTAAAATTCCATCATTAATTTTGTTTTTTATTTCCGTATTTTGATTAGCGGTTGGTATTAATGATGAATTTTGCATTTTTAATTTCAGTCTTTTCTTTTTATTTTGGAGTTTCGAATTTTCAGAGGGTGTAGAAGTTTTGGTGGGTGGTTCTTTTGTGGGTAGTGTTTCGGAGGATGTGTTTTCGGAAAAATTTTGAGGTATGGTAGGTTGTAGAGGTTCATTAGGTTGTAGAGGTGGGCTGATGTCCACATCTATTTCTCCCCCTCCTTTTCTAAAATACCCGTCCTCGAATGTTTGGGTTTGACATGTACGATGTTCACCGTGTCTCGAATGATCCTTCCAAAGCTATCCTCGTGTTCCAGTTCCAGAACCATATCACTAACGATTTTAGAGATGGTATAGCCATCTCTGTAAGCGTACCGAAGCTTCTTGGTCTCATCAGGTACAATCCTATGGTCTTTAACCAAGACCTGATCCCCAATTTGATATTCATGGGGCGTTTTTCTTCTGGCATCATAGTATTTTTTCTGCCTGAAGGGCGCCTCATGAAGATTGGATTTGGCGGTTTCCAATTCATCAGCAGTTACCGGTTTGTCAGGAGCATCATATTGACCCACGGAATCAAATAAAAAATACTTCATGTCTTTATCTCATTCCGTTCTTGAGTTGTTCAACCCACAAAATCGTGGTTCCGTACACACGGACACACATACAGACATCCTTTTTTGCCCCTTTTTTGCACGATCCTATATAAATCCATTGCTCTAAAGAGCAATGGAGGTCAAAAATGGATGAAATCGAAATGAAATTTGTTTGGAGACGTCACAATTACCATTGATATTAAGAGTTTGTCATCTGCAAAAAAATCAAAATGGCGTATATATGGAAGTCACCTAGACAATATTAGTATCCTAAATAAAAAAAATGTTTGGCATTATTTGCACACAAATAATGCCAAATAAATTTTATTTAGGTTGCTAATATAACTCATGGCATTGTCACAGAATAAAAAGTTATAACTTTTATTCTGTGGCATCGTACAGTATATACTGTATGTTACTGTCAAAATCAGTGAATCTGCAGATCTCCTAGACAATCTTCGAAACCACCAACCTGCTAGTGACTCTGCAAAATTCAATACATTTTAGGCAATTTGCATTATTACTAAAACAAACAGGCAATATGCCTAAAGTCCAAAACACTAGACAATGTGCAGAATAAATATACTTTTAGGAAATGTGCATAATGCTTACATTAAACAGGGAATATACATGTATATGCCAATTCGCCAAACAACTAGGCAAAATGTGAATAACCAACTAAAATTGCAAAAAAACTTTCAGTCTTTGTGAAGATTGCCTTAGACCACTAGGAAATTTACAAAAAAACTAGCAGTGTGCACAATGGCATGCTAAAATTTCAGGCAATGTATAAAATTCTAACTCTTCATTATGAGGGGAGAAAACCACCAATATTAACATGCACATGCACTGGCATTTACCACTGGCATTTACCACTGGCGTTCACCACTGGCATTCACCACTGGCATTCACCACTGGCATTCACCACTGGCATTCACCACTGGCATTCACCACTGGCATTCACCACTGGCATTCACCACTGGCATTCACACTGGAGTACACACTGGCGTTCACCATTGGAGCTCACCACTGGAGTTCACCACTGGAGCTCACCACTGGAGCTCACCACTGGAGCTCACCACTGGAGCTCACCACTGGAGCTCACCACTGGAGCTCACCACTGGAGCTCACCACTGGAGCTCACCACTGGAGCTCACCACTGGAGATCACCAAAGCAGTTCACCACTGGAGATCACCAAAGCAGTTCACCACTGGAGATCACCAAAGCAGTTCACCACTGGAGATCACCAAAGCAGTTCACCACTGGAGCTCACCATTTTTTGTCTGAAGAGAGTTGATCTAAGGGAAAATTCAACAGCCATTTTTTTACTTATGCTTCCTTAGTAGATCACGTCATTTATTTATAAAATACGTTTTTTAATAAAAAACACGTCATTTATTTAAAAACACGTCTTTTATTTAAAAACACGTCTTTTGTTTAAATACACGTCTTTTGTTTAAATACGTCTTTTGTTTAAATACACGTCTTTTGTTTAAATACGTCTTTTGTTTAAAAACACGTCTATTGTTTAAAAACACGTTTTTATTAAAAAAAAGTTTGTTATTAAAACCACGTTTTCTATTTAAAAACACGGTTTTTTTATTTAAAACACGTCTTTTCTTTAAAAAACACGTCTTTTATTTAAAAACACGTCATTTATTTAAAAAACATGTCTTTCATTTAAAAACCAGTAGTGAACTCCAGTGGTGAACTCCAGTGGTGAACTCCAGTGGTGAACGCCAGTGGTGAGCGCCAGTGGTGAGCGCCAGTGGTGAACGCCAGTGGTGAACGCCAGTGGTGAACGCCAGTGGTGAACGCCAGTGGTGAACGCCAGTGGTGAACGCCAGTGGTGAACGCCAGTGGTGAACGCCAGTGATGAACGCCAGTGGTGAACTTGGGTAGTGAGTGTTATAAAATGTAAGTGCATGTGCATGTTAATATTGGTGGTTTTCCCCCCTCATATTTTTGGCGTATGTCTTTTGATTTGAGTTGTCAACTCTAGCTCGATACGTCCAAAGGCAGATTTATCAGAATCAGTCTGACAAATTGATAAAAATCGGATAATCTGCAACCCCTTTCCAAGGGCCTAAAGAATGGATCTGTCACACTATCTTATGAGGTTGTACCAAGAAACCGCTTGATTCGTCCTTTTCAATTATATTAAAAAATGTAGGTAAAGATTGCTGTTCTGTTTGCATACTCATAATTATAAGTCATTAAAAATTAAGTTAGTTTTGAAATTACAATCATTTTAATAAGTGTAAATACTGAAAATCCCAACCACGGTTTTATATTAACCATCAGGAACATTTACATGTAATGTGTAGTAGACATTTTACTGTAGTATGTCACTGAGACATGCTACGTAGTAAGATGGAAACGTATAGTAAGATGGTCAATCAAAGATAGTTAATATAACAAGGTTTTACATTTACTTTTGTACGAATTCAATTTGACGTGATGTTTAAATCTTGTCTCAGTGAAAATCATTTATGAATGGGAATTATCTCTCAAGCTCTTGAGCTCATTGCAGGTGTACTGAGTCGAATTGAATTGTGTTCCATGCCACGTTAATTAATACTGTATATTATGGTGAGCTTATGTATGTACTCACCGTAATGATGAAAGGCACAGTGTTGACTAATTCTAGAAAAAAACTGAAGGTAAGTAGTTTCCATATTGAGCCCTAAAAATATTTTTAAAGCATGTATATTAAACACTTATCCGAATTCAGTAAATTTTATATAAAAAAAACTTCTCCCACATTGGCATTTAGAAAAAGACTGTAATGCTTATGGCTGCTGTGCAACATAATGGATCGTATAAATAAACTGAGCATTACCCGTTATTGGCCCAACGTAAGGAAGCGTCCGAAATTGGTTGGCATAACAGTGGAACAGCTATGTTGTGCCAACAGTATTCTTACCAATTTTGGGCCAATGCCAATCTGCCAACTTTCGGCCAACCAAATTCTGTCAACATTGTGCCAACAATTGTTAGCAACTCCTTAAAATATCTTTTAAAATATCTTTTAAAATACATTATACCTGATTTTGTACCTGCACAAATCGCACCTCAGCTAAATAGTGCCATAACTAAAACAAGGGATTCAAGGAACCCTATAGACCCCCATTGCTTTATCAAATAACCAACTTTCTTTCATTGATACATGTGTATGCATATGTGTACACAAATATAAACACTTGTGCACATGTGTAATATTGTGTATGCACATGTACACACTTGTGCACATGTGTACATACACTTGTTCGCATGTGTATGCACATGTACACACTTGTGCACATGTGTACGCACATGTACACGCTTGTGTGCATGTGTACGCACATGTACACACTTGTGCGCATGTGTACGCACATGTACACACTTGTGCCCATATGTACGCACTTGTACACACGTGTGCGCATGTGTACGCCCATGTACACACGTGTGCGCATGTGTATGTCGTCCTAGACATGCTTTCCACAACATGTATAAACACTGGCAGAAAAAGAACTATTAATCTTGGGATATAGACATTTGTCCTATAGACACTTGCCCTATGGACACTTGCAATAAAGCCATTTGCCCTAAAGGGACATTTTCCCTAAAGATACTTGCCTTTAAGGCCCATTTGCCCTAAAACCATTTGCCCTAAAAAGATGTATTCACCAAAACCATTTGCCCTAAAAAGATGTATTCACCAAAACCATTTGCCCTAAAGCGCCATTTTCCCTAAAACCATATTTTTGTTCTCGCTTTAGTGTCTTTCGGTGAAATATGTTAAATAGGGTCTGTGTGCTACAGGTGCACAAAACACGCCAAATGACTTAAATTTACAATGCTTATTAGAGCAAATAGTTTTAGGGCAATTGTTCTTTAGGGCAAATGGTTTTATTGCAAATGTTCCTTTAAGACAAATGGTTTATGGGCAAAGGTCCTTTTATGGCAAATGACTTCAGGGCAAATATCCTTTCAGGGCAAATGATTTGTTACAAATGTCTCAATGGGCAAATGTCTTTTTAGGGCAAATAGTGTGGCAACCTGGTCTGCTCAAGTCAAAAATTTTGATTGGGGCTTGGCTGGTGGAATTCACCAGCCAAGTTGTGTGGACATTACCCTCCACCAGGTGACAATGCCCTTACCGATGGGTGAAGGAACTGTGATGGGAGGAGTTAGTGTTCCCCCAATGTGTGATCCCGTGACCCCCAGTGGGGTACACCCTTCTTTCCGGGCCGCATCGGCAGGGTCTTTGAGACCCTAGGACCAAAAATGTCGACCTTTCCTAGGCATGTGCCTAAGGGATGGTGTATTGGTGTGTTGCCCCCGTATGTAGCAGGACCAGCTGGGAATGGAGGGTTACCAATACCAAGGCTATTACCGTCTGGAAGAGCCACTTCCAGAGCCGTGGGTAGTGTGGCTACTGCCATACAATATGAAGCATGTTGTTGCATTCAGTTGTGAGGGTGTACCGGCAGTAGTGGTCGTGAACCCAGTCTGACAAGCATTCAGTATTGTGGATGTCATGGGACTAGATGCCGAGATAAAATGGCTATCCCCGCATACAGCCCCATTCATCCAACGCTTGTTGGGATGTGAGCTAGAAGGTATGGCTGGACAGTATGTTACTGAGCCACTACCAGGGACTACAATCGTGCCTGCAATCGCCCTGGTAGACCTTCTAACGAGCCGGGTGCTAAGAAGGTGCCCACAGCTCCAAGAGATTCCTTTTGAAGAATTGCGAGTCTTGGAGGAAACCCGTCTTAGAGGGACGATCTTCTATCCTGGACTTGGGTGGCATGACACCCAGGTGTGCTAGCAGTAGGCACACTGGTGGGCAGCGGAGTGGATGGGCTCCACTCATGCTCCACTGCCAGGGAAGCCGTCTGGACCATAAGTGGTCAGGTTTGAGGGAGCAGTCCTGGCTGGCTCGACCTGTTCCCGGGGTGGAACAGGGAAGTTGAGAGGATTGTGGCAACCTGGTCTGCTCAAGTCAAAAATTTTGATTGAGCAGACGAACTCCCTATGGTGGCCTGCCTGACACCTTGCAGTAGGCTGTTAGGTTGGATGCCATTTTGGTGCCAGCAGACCTCTCACCATTGGAGTCAATGGGTGAGAGGTCAGAAGTGACCACTGTCCCCTCCAGGTGGAGTTGCCTGGAGGTATAAATGGTCTAGTAAGCCATTTGTTCCGGTAAGTGTTTTACGATCTGGACTCAAGAAGACATCCAAGCTGGAGGCCAGGGTGGCCTCCATTGTTCCTTTGTTTGGAGTTTGTGCTTTTGTTTTGGCTTTGTGCTTTTCCATGGGGGGCTTGGCTGGTGGAATTCACCAGCCAAGTTGTGTGGACATTAACACTGCTATTTTAAACTGTGTAAGTTAATAAACATATATTCATTATTTTAACCTTACAACCGGTGTCGTGTCATTTATTGGGAAGTACCACGGGGAAGGGGGAATTCACAGGGGATTCCACCGTCCATCATCCGTCATTTATCGGCCGGTACTTGCATCGGCTCACGGCTGAACCACCTTGTTGTGGTAGCGGACCGACCATCATGTTCGGCGAGGAAGACTCCGTGGGAGTTGATACGACCCAAGGTTTACCATGGAGAGGACTGCTACGGGTGCGATCCTGTCCCCGTAATCGGAGTCTGAAACTGGGTAAGTTTCGTAAAGTGCTTTGGACGGTGCGAAAGTTACCCAAGGTATTGTGACGGACCAGTCTGGTCGTTACAATAGTTTCATGACAAATGTTCTTTTAGGGCAAATGTCCCTTTAGGGCAAATTGTTTTAGGGCAAACGTCCTTTTAGGGCAAATGTCCTTTTAGGTCAAATGTTACTTTAGGGAAAATGTCCCTTTAGAGTAAATGGTATTAAGGCAAATGTCTCTAGGGCAAATGCTTTTAGGGCATATGTTCCTTTAGGGCAAATGGTTTTAGGACAAATGGTTTTGTGGCAAATGTCCTTTTAGGGCAAATGGTTTTAGGGCAAATATCCCTTTAGGGCAAATGGTTTTATGGCAAATGTTCTTTTAAGACAAATGGTTTTAGAGCAAATGTTTTAAGGGCAAGTGGTTTTATGGCAAATGGTTTTAGGGCAAATGTCCCTTTAAGGCAGACATCCTTTTAGGACAAATTTCCCTTTAGGGCAAGAGTACTTTTAGGGCAAATGTCCCTAAAGGCAAATGGTTTTAGGGCAAATGGTTTTATGGCAAATGTCCCTTTAGGGGAAATGGTTTAAGGTAATTGTTCCTTTAGGGGAAATGGTTTTAGGGCAAATGTCCCATTTAGGTATTAGTCACCCCTCTGCCCATTGTATTCTTCTTCTGCATGAGTAGATCGAGTCATCGTTTTTTAATGTGATTCTGTTTACGTTTTGATGTTCACACCTGATTGTGAAAAGTTTTGAGTTTTGGACCAATCAATGGACTGGTCCATTTGGGCCATCAATCCTAAATCAACCTATTAAAGAAAAGTGCCCTGAGAATCCGTAAATTGTAATTGCAATATTTGAGTTCAAATTTAAACAACGAATTTATTCCCAATTTTGTCCAGATTCCTAGATTCAATTTTTTTTCAATTTTTGTATACGAAATTAAATTCTAAAAAACAGTGGTGAATTACTTTAATTATTACTTGGCAACTGTGCTTTTATCATTGTGGCTCTACACCTCATCGCATTTTACAAGACAACGATCAGGCGCAAACCTACAACTTTAAGTCAAAAGCAGTCCAACACCATCTTTAAGGGTAATTAATCGGACAATAGTCCAACGACATATAGAAATAAAAGATCCTCAAGACTGTGTAAGTCTTTAACCAGACTAGTAAGGACGTAAATAGGTATTATATTGGCTTAGTCCTCCCAGGCCAGATAGAAATAGTGACCTAGCCAATCACTTAAGTTACGAGTGAAAACTCGCTTCATATCGAATATTAAGCAGAGTCTATCAGGGCGAAAAATGTCCGTCACAATAGAATGTCCTGGGATCATATATTACAAAGAGATGTGCATTTTGGATTGAAGGAATGAGATCTATTTCTAAGAAATAGAAACTCTTGTATAAACATGCTAATCTATCGTGGCAATCTCTTTATAATTAGGGGTGAGACTGGGAGAAAAGGGCCCAGGCCCCAGCGAGGTGCGAAATAAAAAAAAGGTCAGTGCTAGGCGCAAATTGAGATGCATATGATGCGTGTGAGGCGACACAGCACTGCACGCTCTTTTGTAACCAACGAAAATTTATAGGACGGCGTAAATTGGTGACACGACGCTACACAGCGCTGCTCTTGTCTGTTTACAGACGCGTGGCGCTATGGTCGAGACATAGTTTTTCGTGCCTCGTGTCATTCATTTCTATTCATGAGGCGTGTTCGCGTCAAGGCGCTCGTGTGGAAATACAGATGTCCGAAACTGGGTAAGTCTCTGTACAGCGGTACAGACAGAGGACAAAACTTCACACGGCGTTTCAAAAAAAACGCGCCCGGATTGTTTTTGCTCGGTGCACCTAACGTTTCAATATTGAATTTATTTTCTTCTTCTAATAGAAATGCATTAGCACATTTTTCCATAGTAAACATTGTTATTTTTCAACAGTTGAAATTTTCAGGAAGCACAAATTTTCGCCATAGTTGAAACAAGCTCATGATGCATTTTCTCTTGCTACTAGCATATTAGCTATGGGGCGCCCCATTGACAAATCGGTTCATATATAATTATCATGTATGTAGAGTTGTAGACTAAGTTTCTTTGTCGTTTTGCCAAATCCGTTTTATTGCAAACACTTTTATTTTTCTACCCATGCGAAAAATACGGTAAGCTTAATAAAAGAAAAAGCCTTGGGGCCCCAGATTTTTCTGGATTCCAGGCGCGCAAGTGCTCTATTGTTTCAATGTAAATCTGGCCCAGTGCCGATGCGTATCGAGACATGATCCTCAACACACCGAACCATAATAAGTCCGCCTTATCTTAACTGTATTTGTGAATGTCTCATCAGAAGTTTCCCATTTTAGAAATAACTTGATGCAAATTATTGCATGTCAATTGTGACTAATGTTCATTCAACACGATTCAATATGCCTTTATTTCTTCGTAAATGATTCCCAAATGATAAATAACAAACAGTTTGGTGTCAGCACATAAAAAGTCACGCATTAGAACCAAATATGCTTATGAATGTTTTTTTCCGCCATTATTCATTACATAATGTCGATTCGTTCAAAGTGTAATAGGTTGATGCTGTCTAGAGGGTGGGAGGATGAGTACTTACTTTGTAATGAAGGTAGACCATCAATAATGTTTGTAGTAAAGTGTAGCATGCAATCGCCACCTGTCAGAAAAGTGGAGAAAAACAGAAACATTAAACGGAGAAAGGTGAAGATTGACTAGATAATTAATGGGGGAGGGGGCTCCCACATTGTGAAGTGCGCTATTCCCACAGTCACCTAATTTATAATTCAGTTTCAGAGTTTCAAATGAAAAGTAATGTTAGACCTCGTGCCTATTAATTACTTCCAAAATAGCAAACAAGAGTCCAATTCGTGAGAAATTTACTAATTTGCACTTGTAATGTCACAATTATTGTTTTTGAGTTTATACAGGATGTTTCTCGAATTTTTCTCTAGATCAGAGCTAGATCCTCAGAATAAACTTTCAATTAGAGAACTACATTTTATATAAAAAAAATAATAAGGCCTGGTCTTTGACCACAAAACGTTATAGTAAGCTCAGTCTACCGAGCCCACGAGGTTAATGACTCCCATGAATCCCATGAAGCCCATAAAACCCATAAGGTCCATGAGGCTCACAAACAAATGGTTTAAATTTTTGTGTTTTATGAACTTGGAAGTATAGGCCTACATATTTTTTTGTTTTAATAATTTTTATAGTGGATTCGTTATATTTCTACAGAGACTTTTGTAATTTATTTTCTCCCTTTCATGTTGATATAAATTCATTACAATCAAATGACGTAAAATAGCTGCTAATATACTGCATGTAATGTATAGATTTAACAGCCTAGACTAGTGGTTTCCAATCTTTTGTTGTCTGGAGAAATCGCGGCACACCTAACAAAAGGTATGGCACACTAGTGTGCCACAGCACACCATTTGGAAACTACTGGTTTAGTGTGTAATAGTTAAAATGGTGCAGCATATAGGGCAGCAAGATTTGTCTGCGGCAGATTAAGCATACCGATAGTGTTATTGAAATGATGGTGGGGCTTCATTGGAATAGTTTAGCTCATCGTAAATCAAAAATTAGTTTATGTATGTTTTAAGAAAATTGTACGTGGTCAATATCCCAAACCAGTCAAGTGATATATGCAAAGCATTGTACGTGGAGAGGAATGACCAGTCCGAGAGTTATACGACAATGGAATGCTCTTCCTAAACAGGCTATTGATGACGTCATTAATGAATTATGGGTTTAAATTTTCGTGAAGTCTGCATTTATATTTTTTATATTTGCAATATAGGTTATTTTTTATAGTTAAGCTCGTATTATACATTGACAATGCATCTTGCAGCACTTCGATCTTAAGATCCCTCTGCCATAGGCCAACCGGCTTTGTAGTTGTAATGGTAAAAAAATTAATTGAAATAACACATTCAGTACGAAATGTCATGAATAGGGGAGAGCACGGGAGTCCGCAGTAACAATTCTAAGAGGGGGCAAGGGGGTATTTCCAAAACCGATTTGACTAAACTCACTGATGAAAATAATGTGATGTAACTCTAAAACCCGACACAGAATACATATAGAATTGGACGAACACTATACTTATTTTATATCAGTGTTTAGGTGCGGTTCTTGTTGTAGGGGGTCCGCCCCAGAATGTAAAAAAAATCACTTCATTTGATTTAAAAAAAATGATTAAAGAATTCTGCACTCATGTTAGTACCGTGTTCATGCAATTCGACATGCATTCTGTTTGAGATTTTAGAGTAATCCCACAACATTAATCCTTTTATCCTCACACAAACTTAGGTAGATTATTTATTTTTATTGCTTCATTCAAGGAAACTTTTCAAATTTTCAAGGGTTGCTTTTCAAAATTTCGCAAATTTCAAACATTTGTAATGATATAATATATAAAATACATGAATACAGTGTGTGTGACAGTTGCCTTAAAGACAGACGCTCTATAATGTAACGAACTACATTCGGGGTGAATAGTATTTCCCAAAACTTCGTAGTGCTTTTTCGAGCGATCAGAAAGTGGTTGGCTAGGCCACTAATTCTATTCTGGTTCGGGAAGAAGGGAACAAATTAATCCCTTCCCACACGGCACAATGACGTCTGTTGGACATCCAATGGGTTTAGTCAATGGATTATCATAATATCCAGTGGACCTCCATGAATATCCCAATTGCCTTTATTAGATGTCCTGTGGACGTCCGTATGTCCCACCTATGGATGTAGATAGAACATCCATTATGGATGACTGTGGATATCCAGTGTGCATGTCATGGATGTAGGTAGAACATCCATCATGGATTACTGTGGATATTGTGGCAACCTGGTCTGCTCAATCAAATTTTATTGAGCAGACCAACTCCCTATGGTGATCTGCCTGGCAGCATATAGTAGGCTGTTGGGTCGGACGCCATTTTGGTGCCAGCAGACCTCTCACCATTGAAGTCAATGGGTGAGAGGTCAGAAGTGACCACTGTCCCCTCCAGGTGGAGTTGCCTGGAGGTTTCTTTGGCTTGGTCAGCCATTGAATCTGGGCAGTGTGTTGTGGGGAGTTGACTGGACAACATCATCTTTGCTGGAGGCCAGGGTGGCCTCCATTGTTCCTTTGTTTGGAGTGGTGTTTGTTTTTCACCTTTTTGTTTATTTCCATGGGGGCTTGGCTGGTGGATTGCACCAGCCAAGTTGTGTGGATAATATCATCAACCACTGCTTTTTAAGTTCATATTCTGTAAGTTGAATAAACAACCTTTTATTCTTTTAACTCACATCTGTGTTGTGTGATTTATTGGGGAGTACCGCGGGGTGGGTGGGGACTCTGTGGGGATCTTCACCATCCATCTCCGGCCTTTTGTCGGCCGGTACTTACGTCGGCTCGCGGTGAGAGAGGTCTCACCGCGATATTCTTGTTGTGGCGGCGGATCGTCCGTCGTGTCCGGCAAGGGAGACTCCGTGGGAGTCGACGTGTTCCCAAGGCTACCGTGCAGAGGACTGCTACGGGTACGATCCCGTCCCCGTAATCGGAGTCTGGAGCCGGGTAAGTTTTATTGGTTCTCGGTGACCGTACAAAGTTTGCCCGAGGTGTTGTGACGGACCAGTCGGGTCGTTACAATTGGTGGAGGCGCCCGGTACTCGTACCCAGCCTCTTGCACGGTTTTAGACCGTGGATTTGTCCGTTTCGACGGTCAAATCACTTGGCGACGGTAGTACGCTGCTGGGCACGGATTTTGGTCCGTGGGACGGCGGCAGAAACCGTTGGTGAACCTCACAAACCTTGTGAACCGTAATTTCACCGTGGGTTTCGGACTTTTGTCCGTTGTACCGTGGTGGAACACGGTTACGAAGGTTTGTAACCGTAATTATCCGTAAGTACACCGTGGGTTTCGGACTTTGGTCCGTTGTACCGTGGTGGAACGCGGTTATATGGTTTTTGACCGCGATTACACCGTGGGTTTCGGACGGTTGTCCGTTGTACCGTGGTGGAAAGTGGTTGGAGAGGTTTTTACCGCAATTACACTGTGGGGTGCGGACTTTGGTCCGTGGAACCACGGTAGAGAGTGGTAAAAGTCGTTGTACCGTGAAGTACACCGTGGGGCACGGACATTTGTCCGTGGGACCGCGGTAGAAACCGGTAGGTGAGAACTCTGACCGTTCTTTACCGTGGGACACGGACTTTTGTTCGTGATACCGCGGTTTCGCACGGTTCCATCCGTTCGTTACGGTATTTTACGGACTTTTGTCCATGAAGTTACCGTTTTCGACGGTGGTAATCCGCTATCTGGTGGCTTTGTCCAGATTTTACCGTTCATTTACGGTGAAAAATGGAGCCAGCCCCAAAAGTACCGACGGGAGGTCGGGAACTTGGTGCAGATGCGGGTTTGGAGTTACGCGGCCGCGTAGTCGACCGTCCCCTTGGGGGGCGGAAGGCGGAGTCCCCCTGGTGACAGGCGGACAAGGCGGTAGCGTGGACGGGGATTTCCCGGAGGACTGGGTCACGGTGCGGAAACGCCGCCGTGACGTCCGTCCGGGAGAATACCTGCTAGAAGACAGTGGGTCCGACGGTGATCTCACCGGGGAGGACGAGCAGCCACGGCCGCTTGTCCAAGTTTCCACCGTCGCCCGTCCGGTTGGACGTGGCGATCAGCCCCGTAGGGACATGGTGGAAATCCCGGACGAGACTGCACGTGAGGGCCGGGCCTTTTTGGCCGGGCTATCCGAGCAGCAACTCGTTGAGATTGCTTACGGGATAGATGTCCTTCGGTTGGAAGGACGACTGTCCCGGTCATCGGTTGAGCCGAGGGTAGCACCTCGGTTTTCACTGTCGCCCGTGCGTGAGGGCGCACGGGGAGAGGAACCACCGGTACTTCCCCGGTTGGTACCTCCGCGGGTAGCACCCAGGCCAACTCCTCGGGGACTTGGCCGGGGAGCTCCCGCTGTACCCGGACAGCAGCCGAGGGTTCAGATGATGATTCCCTCGGAAGCTGAGTCGGTGTCTGACGTTTCGGGGAACCGGAGCAGGCAACCTCGCAGGGTTAGCGCCGCTGCTTGGACGCCCGCTCCAGCGATTCCAGCGGAGGTTCAGGCGTTCGGGTTCTTTAACCCGGTCCACTCTTTTGCTCGTTACGACGGCAGAGAGGACTTGACGCCTTTTCTCCGCAAGTTCGAAGCGAAAGCCCGAGCTCAGCGCTGGACGGACGAGTCCCGATGCAGTTTCTTCACGTTTCTGCTGGACGGTCCGGCGGAAGAATATTACGCCACTTTGGTGGAAACTCTTCCTGACCTGACCTGGACTGAGCTGAAGGATGCTATGCGTAGCCGCTTCAGCACCAGTAACCAGGCTCGCCTCTGTTTCGGCGAATTCGAGTCAATGAAACAGGGGGCTATCGAGTCTGTGCAGGCATTCTACTGGCGGTTCTTGGAACTGTCCGACCGAGTGTCTCCGGGCGAAGACGAGAGCTGTCGGCTCATTCGCTTCAAACGGAAACTCCTGACGGCCATCAGTGATCAATTGATCGGTTGTAAGGCCGGTACGGTGGAAGCATATGCCAGAAAGGCACGGCTCGTGGAAGCCGATTTGCTTCTCACAGGTAAATTACCTAACCGTACCAGAGGGGCTCCTCAGGACAGGGCTAGCGCTCCGTCCTCTGGAACCACGGCTAGCTCTGAGAGCTCTGCCAAGTCTTCCTATTCGAGCCAAACGGGTGTGAAGGCTGCTGCACCGTCCAAGTCGGACAAAGCAGGGGCCAAGACCGGAGGCAAGAAGAAGAAAACGGCAGGCTCTGGTGGAGGTCAGCCGGCGGCCACGCCTCGTGGTACGGACCGTGGATCAGGAGGTTCACTCCGGCGAGTTGGCCCGTGTTTTGGGTGCAACCAAATGGGGCACCTGAGACGGGACTGTCCTGATGCTGCGGCAAAGGGACATGTTGCCGTAGTGAAGCCTGGCGCAAGCCAGAAGCTCCAGCCAACTCCAGGCTTAGCGCCGGTGTGGCTGGAGGGTCAAAAGTACCTGGCCACCGTAATTGATGGCCAGTTCTACTATAGACTCGTGGAGGATAACGAAGAGACATCTTCGTTAAACCGCCGCCGGTCGCCACCGTACTGAGTGGTGAGCGACCGAAAATGCTTAAAAACTCAGGTGTCCGACCTCGTCGGCACTGTGATGAAGGGACGTACCTTCGGGCGGTCTCCAGATATGTGGATGTCCTGCGAGGAGCAGGTGTGCCTCTGGCAAGGTCTGCGGACCCGGAAGTAACCAGGTGGGTTTTTCCGACGCCATGCTCCACATTGGAGGCCGTGGTATCCCAGTTGGATAGCTGGTTTGCCCCCTCACCCTACATGCCTAGTGGTGAGGTGCTAGATCGTGCGCTCATCGAGCAGGCGAGAGGTGTTGGTGTGCCCATACCTACTGCCGGGCCGGGGGAGTCTCTAGTTAGTGAGACTGGACCCCCGACTTCTGCTCGTCTGGTGTTACCGTCCCGTGTGGATGGTGATGTGGACGGGAGGCAGAAGTTCGATGGTGGGAACCCACGGGTTCCCATTCCTGAATTGCAGAGCCGGGCGTATTCTCAGGTTGCACCAAGGGTGTACGTGTCCATTGGGAATCACCTCCTGGTGGAGATGATTGTGGACACGGGAGCCGAAGTCTCGGTTCTGAGCATGAAGGCGGCACGAGCGATGGGGCTACCCATTGAGGTACTGGAGGTACCGTCATGCCTTTTCGGCATGGGTGGGCACACCATCGTAGTAGAAGGTGTTGCACTGGTAGACTTGACCATCTACCATAAGACTGTCAAGGCATCTCTTCTCCTTGTGAAGGGGAGGAGCGAAGCAATTTTGGGCGTTAATATCGCCGCACGCTTCGGCCTGATGGTAGATATCGTGCACCGGAAAGTGTATTTCCGGGAGGATGTCTGGACCGCACATCCAGATGCCCTTCAAGCCGCTTACACTGATCAAGCGCTTGGGAAACCTGTGGAGGTGGAAGAGGTTCCACCGCCGATACCAGAGGCTCGGCCTCAGGAACGGCAAATCCCAGGCATCCCACGGGCGCTTGAGAAGGTTGACGGGTGGGTGAACCTTGTTTCCCCGGAGCTGTGCGAGACCAGTGTTCCTATCGGGAGCGGGGAAGTGTGTTCCCTGCGACTGAGGGAAAATGTCTGGCTACCACCCCACGTACGACGTGTCGTATCGGTGGGATTGGTAGAGCATGCCGGCCCTGGCCAGCTGCTTCTCGTGGAGCCCCACCGTAAAGCCTTGGGTGGACGTGGTGTGTTGGCTGTGGCTGGAGTTGCCGAGGCCAACAGGTTGGGCGAGTACGATATCTGGCTCGAGAACGTGGGAGAGGCACCCATAGCCCTGGAGACAGGGGAGGGTGTGGCCACGGCTCAAGCTGTGGAGGCTGCTCTAGTGGTAGGGCTGGAAGAGCCGTCAGAGTTGAGAGGGGGAGGCCCCACTCATGCGATGGTTCGACCAGGGGAGTCAAAGTCAAAGTTGAGAGGGGCATCCGGATGCGGACGCCAGGTCCTCAACGTGACGACGGCTCCTACCCTCAAAGACTGTCTTAAGATTGGTCCCAATCTGAAGCCTGAGGAGGCGAGGCAACTTCGAGAGTTCCTGCTAGAGCGCCGGGATCATTTTGCGTTTGATTACACCGAGTTGGGTGAAACCTCCTTGGTGGAACATACGATTGATACCGGTGGGCAACCTCCAGTGCGAGAAGGATTGCGTCGAACCGCTCCAGCGGCCCGTGCGATCGAGAAAGAAGAGGTGGCAAAGATGTTGGATGCACGTGTCATCCAACCTTCGCGTAGTCCGTACGCGAGCCCTATCTTGCTTGTTCGCAAGAAGGATGGTGGCTTTCGTTTTTGCGTGGACTACCGGAGACTGAATGCCCAGACTAAGCTGGATCAGTATCCGTTGCCTCGCATCGATGATGCGCTCGATTCGTTGGCCGGTGCGAAGTTCTTTGCAACCTTGGACCTGGCTAGTGGTTACTGGCAGGTTCGGATGGCTGAGCCAGACGTTGAGAAGACAGCATTTATTTGCTCTCAAGGTCTGTTTGAGTTCCGAAAAATGCCTTTCGGACTCTGTAATGCTCCAGCCACGATGCAGAGAGCACTAGATCTCTTGCTGGCAGGACATAAGTGGGAGACTTGTCTGGTGTACCTGGACGATATTATCGTCTTCGGGAACACATTCGAGCAGTTTCTTGGGAGACTGGCCACTGTCCTGGGACTGTTGCGAGGGGCGGAGCTGAAACTCCAGCCAAAGAAATGTTTCTTTGGCTTTAATAAAGTGCGTTATCTCGGTCACATCGTGAGTGCCGAGGGAGTTGCTCCGGACCCGGATCTCGTAAGAGCAGTCCAGGAGTTCGATGTTCCGACGACGGCGACAGGCGTCCGTAGTTTTCTCGGACTGGCCGGTTACTATCGGCGGTTCATCAAGGACTTCGCCAAAGTGGCAAGACCGTTGCATGAACTGACCAAGAAGGATGCGTCCTTCGAGTGGTCAGAACAGTGCAAACTAGCGTTTGCTCGGTTAAAGGCATTTTTAACCGAAGCACCGGTACTCACCATGTATGATCCACGTGGTGAGGTAATGATCCATACCGACGCTAGTGGGTACGGCTTGGGTGTCGTAGTCTACCAGAAGTTGCCGGAGGACAAGTTCCCCCGTGTTCTGGCCTACGCAAGCCGGCTCATGAAAGGAGCGGAAACACGGTATTCTGTCACCGAGCAGGAGTGCTTGGCGATTGTGTTTGCCGTGGGTAAATTCCGTCCTTACCTCTTCAACCGGGAGTTTGTGATCGTAACAGATCACCATGCTCTTTGTGCTCTGCTGACTGCCAAGAACTTGCAAGGCAGGTTGGGGCGTTGGCAGATGCAATTGCAAGAGTACCGGTTCAAGGTTCAGTTTAAGAAGGGAACACTCCACGTGGATGCTGACTGTCTGAGTCGGTATCCGGTGCGTGATGTTGAGGACCTTTCTTTACCTGAATACGTCGAGTCGGACGTAGGTGAGGTGATTTACCGAGTCCGCTCGGAGGTGGATTGGGTCGAGGAGCAGGCAGCCGATGGCTGGTGCTCCAAGGTGGTGAAGGAAATCACCACTGACCCCAACTTGGCCCTCCGGGCCAAGTTCGTGATGGCAGACGACATGTTGTATGCCATCAGATCCATCCAGGATCGGTTGCGAACCGTACTGGTAGTGCCTGCGTCATGCCGGGCTTTCTGTCTGAGGAAGCTGCATGACACTCCCGAAGCTGGTCACTTCGGGATGTTTAAGACCTACCAGCGACTGCGCTCACGCTTCTACTGGATCGGTATGAAGCGTGACACTGCCGAATACATTAAGTCGTGTTTGGTGTGTCAACGAGCGCGACAGTTCGCAAGAAGTCAGGGATTTCTGCAACCGATTGTGCCGAAGTACCCAGTTCACACCTGGGGAATGGACTTCGTTGGGCCGTTTCCTGCCTCCGTGGGTGGAGTCACCTATGTATTAATCATGGTTGACTATTTCACCCGGTACGGTGTGGCGAGAGCGGTGCGAAGGGCCACGGCTGCTTGTGTTGTGAAGTTCTTGAAGGACGAGATCCTTTTGGTGTATGGTACACCGAAAGCTCTTGTTTCGGATCGTGGGTCCCAGTTCTCCAGCAAAGTCCTGCTGAAGTTCCGGGGGCGCTATAACATTGCGCATCACTTCACGACGGCGTACCATCCGCAAGCTAACGGGCTTACGGAGCGTACGAATAAGACCGTAATGGAAACCATCAAGCGGTACCTTGATCCGCTCAAGGAACAGCGTGATTGGTGGGATAAATTACGGCCCGCCGTGTGGGCTTATAACACAGCTGTGCAGGAGAGTACGCAGGTCTCTCCGTATCAGTTGCTGTTTGGCCGTGAGCCTCGGATGGGTGTTGATAACCTCATTCCGGATGGTCCGATCCGCGACTTGCCTGACCAGCAAGCCGTGGAGGAGCAGGCGCGTCAGAGATTGACCGCTGCTCAAAGGAGGCAAAAGGAGCACTATGACTCCGGCCGAGTGCAGCCGCCCCTATACCCGCCTGGAGCGCAGGTGTGGATTAGGGACCAAGCTGGGAAGCTCGGCCAGGCGAAGAAATGGAGTTTAGCATACAAGGCTGAACGTGGTACGGTCGTCTCGCAATACTCCGACCTAGTCTACGAGGTAGAATTCGTAGATGGGTATGGTCGGAAAGTGCGAGACCGGTTTCATGTGGATAACTTGAAACCGTACGTACCCACCTGCACCGTGAGGGAGGAAGATGGACTTGGAGTCTCTGAAACCTCCTCCGATGCAGGCAGCGATGATACGGATGCTAACCCGGAGGTTTCGGCGGGGAGCAATGGTACTCCAACGCCAAAACCACCGTCCGTTTCTTCGGAGTCTACTGACTCGGAGGCGGAGGACCCCCCTCAACCTCGGTATAATCTCCGTCCGCGGAGACCGAGGGTGTTTGAGGTGAGTGGGTTTTCTGCCAGAATTGGGCATGAAACAGTCCAGGGTACGCTCAATGAGCCCCTGCCCTGGTGGGAGAGAGCCGGTCGTCCGTTAGTTTGGGCGGATGGCTGGGAGAGGAGGCAGCCAGACTTGCCTGCGTGTTGGGACCGCCCGGTTTCCGAGGAGGAAACCCGTGGGCGACCCACTGTAGGTTGTCTGACTGAGGGCCCGAAGAAGTCGGTCCCTAACCGGACGGAAACGTCCGGGAAGACCTCCGTCTCTGTTCACGTTAGTATTAACGTGAAGGCTCCTCCAGGCCAGTCAATTCTTTCGTCGACTCACAGTGTGTCTACCCCTAAAAAGGCGGACAATGGTGAGACGTCGGAGGTGACCGGGGTGGTGGCGGCTGAAGAAGATTCAGCCACCCAACCACGGTCGGAAACCGCTCCTACAGTGGAGAAGAATCGACCGGCTACTGTAGATGCCTGTGCCGCTATGTGCCAGTCTGTCTTGGACCGTATGGACACGTGGTGGGAGTGGTGGAACCGTCATGGATGTTGCCATGGGGGTTCTGCTGGATCGGAAGGCGCTCTTCCGACGGGTTCGAACCGTCCGAGTACCGTGGCGCTTGGGGATGCCCAAGATCAGCGGAATTTGGACGGCAGGAACCCGAAAAAGAGCGGTTGCTTCCGTTTGAAAGCCGTGGATCATGGTGATGACCATGACTGTCCGATTTTCAACGGTCGTAGTGGAAAAAGGCAGCAGTGGTGGAGTCGTCACCATGCTACAGAGGATTCTTTGGAGTCTGACGGGCATGGTGCGACCGCCGTGAGTAGACCGTCAGTGGCGGGAACCCATGGTGTTCTCCTGCAGGAGATTCCGGCCGTGCGAGCGAGGAAGGACTGTGCCATGAAGCGTAAGAGAAAGTCCGGAGCTGCACGGATGGCTGCCAAAGTGAAGGCTATTGTAGAGTGGGAGGCCAAGCTGAAAGCCCGTATGACTGCTATGAGTATACTTACTCCGGCGGTGGGTCTTCCAGCTGTAGCTCTCGCCCACCCTGATGGAAGGGACCGGCGAGTGGAGAAGAAGGCGAAGCAGCCTCCAGTATCCGCTCCCGGTAAAATGGGTAAATCTACAAGTGGTGGTGGTGGTAAGGGACAGAAGTTGTCCCGCCCTCACACCCCACCAGTGGCCAATCACTTAAGAGGGAAGAAGGCCCGGCCCTACGAGCAGGGACAGGCCTTCCCACCTTGCAAAACGAAAAGCCAGGAGGATCGAGTTCGAATCCTCCAGGCAGGCCAGCAGCAAATTGCCAGGAGGGTGGCAATGCAGTCCATCAGGGCATCAGCCCATGGTGCGGTGGACAAAACTGCTGGTGGTAAGAGTCTGCCGACTCTTACACCGAAGGGAACTGTTCTCCTTCGGGACGGGCGGGAATGGTTTGTCTGCGGACTGCCTTTCTCGGCCGCCAAGTCGGCTAAGGGTGTTTCACCGAAGCGAAGTACGGCTCCGGCCGGAAAACCTTCGGAGAAGAAGTCCGAGAAGGCGAAGGGGGCTAACCACCCGCCTAAGCCTGACCGGCCCGGTAAGTCATTGAGTGCGGTTAAGTCTGGCTCAATGCACGGTAAACCTCCCTCCACGTGTGAGAGGAAGGGGTGTCCGACACCTTCCATGAGTAAGCGCCAGGGAGCTCAAAATGGAAGCGTTGTGGCGGAGAAGGAGGAGTCCCGGCATGCTAAGTCGAGCATGCCGGCCGGGAATCAGCCGATCCATACCCGTCCTGTAGAGGCGGCGCGGATGGATGGTGGGATTATGCGTGACATTGTGGTCCGCATGCCTCCATCCTCCCCGAAGGTGGATGCGGTATCGAGCTTGCGAGTTCGATCGGTTGGAACCCTTCATCAGGTGACTACGCCCTTACCGATGGGCGAAGGAACCATGTTGGATGGAGTTGTTCCGCCAAAACGTGATCCCGTGACCCCCAGTGGGGGTACACCCTTCTTTCCGGGCCGCAGCGGTGGGGTATCTGATACCCTAGGACCGAAAACATCAACCTCTCCTGGGCTTGTGCTTAAGGAACGGTGTATTGGTGCGATGCCCCCGTATTCAGATGCAGAGGTGTATCTGAATAACCGACTGTGTCTGTGGCAGGACCAGCCGGGAATGGGTGGATACCAATACCATGGCTATTATCGTCTGGCAGAGCCACTGCCAGAGCCGTGGGTGGCGAAGCTACCACCGTACAACATGAACCATGTGGTGGCGTTCAGTTGTGAGGGTATACCGGTAGTAGTGGTCGTGAACCCGGTCCAACAAGCGTATAGTTTTGTGGATGTGATGGGACTAGATGCCGAGATGGGATATTTATCTCGGCGTGCAGCCCCATTGATCCGACGCTTGTTGGGATGCGACCTAGAAGGTATGGCTGGTCAGATGGTTTCTCAGCCACTACCAGGGGCTACGATCGTGCCCGCGATCGCCCTGGTAGACCTTCTAACAAGCCGGGTGCTGAGAAGGCGCCCGCAGCTCCAAGAGATTCCTTTCGAGGAATTGCGAATCTTGGAGGAAAACCGTCTTAGGGGGTCGGTCTTCGATCCTGGACTTGGGTGGCATAACACCCAGGTGTGCTCGTGGTGGGCACACCGGTGGGCAGCGGAGTGGATGGGCTCCACTCGCGCTCCACCGCCAGGGAAGCCGTCTGGACCCTAAGTGGTCAGGTTTGAGGGAGCAATCCGTGCTGGCTCGACCTACCTGTTCCCGGGACGGAACAGGGAAGTTGAGAGGATTGTGGCAACCTGGTCTGCTCAATCAAATTTTATTGAGCAGACCAACTCCCTATGGTGGCATATAGTAGGCTGTTGGGTCGGACGCCATTTTGGTGCCAGCAGACCTCTCACCATTGAAGTCAATGGGTGAGAGGTCAGAAGTGACCACTGTCCCCTCCAGGTGGAGTTGCCTGGAGGTTTCTTTGGCTTGGTCAGCCATTGAATCTGGGCAGTGTGTTGTGGGGAGTTGACTGGACAACATCATCTTTGCTGGAGGCCAGGGTGGCTTCCATTGTTCCTTTGTTTGGAGTGGTGTTTGTTTTTCACCTTTTTGTTTATTTTAATGGGGGCTTGGCTGGTGGATTGCACCAGCCAAGTTGTGTGGATAATATCATCAACCACTGCTTTTTAAGTTCATATTCTGTAAGTTGAATAAACAACCTTTTATTCTTTTAACTCACATCTGTGTTGTGTGATTTATTGGGGAGTACCGCGGGGTGGGTGGGGACTCTGTGGGGATCTTCACCATCCATCTCCGGCCTTTTGTCGGCCGGTACTTACGTCGGCTCGCGGTGAGAGAGGTCTCACCGCGATATTCTTGTTGTGGCGGCGGATCGTCTGTCGTGTCCGGCAAGGGAGACTCCGTGGGAGTCGACGTGTTCCCAAGGCTACCGTGCAGAGGACTGCTACGGGTACGATCCCGTCCCCGTAATCGGAGTCTGGAGCCGGGTAAGTTTTATTGGTGACCGTACAAAGTTTGCCCGAGGTGTTGTGACGGACCAGTCGGGTCGTTACAATATCCAGTGTGCATGTCATGGATGTATATATAAAAGCCATCATGGATGACTGGATATCCAGTGTGCATGTCATGGATGTATATATAAAAGCCATCTTGGATGACTGTGGATATCCAATGTGCATGCTATAGATGTAGATATACTATCCACCACAGATGACTGTGGATATCCAGTGTGCATGTTATGGATCTCTAAAGAATTTCCCCCAGAACATTGTTATTACATCCAGAAGATGCACAATGGATGTCCAAGGCTTCATGTAGAGCAGTGTTTCTGAAACTGTGGTCTGTGGCCCTCCAGTGGACCGTGAGGTTCCTTCGGGTGGGCTGCAAACAAATCCAAAAAATGATCAACGTAAGTTGATCAATTTTTGGATTCTTCTGCAGCCGAATGAATATATTTATTGTGAGTGTAAATTGTCAATGAAAAACATTTGATACATGAATTTCACACTATAGTAAAATTATTCACCTTATTAAGTGATTAAGATACTCCTTCTGGTTTCTAAAATAATTTCAAGCTTTTCTTAATTTTACTCCTGAAAGACAGAATAACCAGATCGAGTTTGGTTGGTGTTCAGTTTAAAATAACAACAAAAGGGAGAAAAACTAGCTAGCACAAAGAACTGACAATGTTCCCTTGAACTTTTAGACTTTTAGCATAAATAATATTCTCATATAAAGTACTGTGTATTTCTTCTGGGAAATTCAATTTTAAAAAATTTTCCTAAGTTCGATTTTTAAGATTTTCTACTGCCATTGGCCAAGCACATTGAGGTACCAGAATGTGCTTGACCAATGTGTTTATAAATGCAAGGAATTTAGTAATCATAGCACAATATGGGAAGCAAAGGACTTAATAAAGAAACTGAAATACAAATGAATAATGAATGTCAACTTACACATGAAATTAAGAGACTTTTTCCATGAACCATCAATATGTAAAACCATTTAAAATGCTTCTTTTTTAAAAGTTTTAAAAGTTTGCAAACTTTGAAGTCACTTCTGTGCTCTTTTAGCAAACATACACCCTTTTATGATCCAACATTCCAAAAGCCTTACCCAAACCCTCATTGCTTTTCCAAAACAGGATTATAGGGTAGTACAGGTGGTACTTTTGCCACCCACTTAATGAAAACTTCCTTTTACAATCCTATATTACCTTATGCCATGGTCAACATGTATATACACTATACTTGTATAAGCAGTTGCTATACATATCCATAAGACATCTTGTGGATATCTTCTAAAATGAATATTTAATATCCAGAAGATGTCCTTTAGATATCATAACGATGTACACTTTTGATATTCACAGGATGTCCTGTGGACATGCTGTGGTATATACATAAAATTAGTGTAATATTTAAATCACTATGATATAAATAGTTACATATTTTATTATAATCTTAAAATTCATTAATAATGATATAATTAAGTAAACAATTTTAAAATTTGATTTTTTTTATGATATCAGTGGGATGTCTTAAAAATGTCTAAATTATCCCAGGACGTCTTGGACTTATTGTGGACAAAACAGGACGTCCTGTGGATATTTTGCGCTGTGTGGGTTTTGTTTCCCCACAAGTTCCTCTCTCAAGAACCTTTACATGTAAGTCTTAAGAATCTTTTGGTGTCTGCTATTCCGTGGGCTTTCGCCCGTGAAAAGCTGGCTGATCGTGTTGTCCTCTGAAGTTTCATCTAGTTGTGAGCTTTTGGCATCGACACTATAATTTTACCAACTTGTAGATTGTTTTCTGCGACTCGTTTCTTCCTTTAATCGTGTGGTGCCCGCACAAGCAAGATCCGAGTCACAGAAGTAGCTGGATGGAGTCGGATTATGATCGTCCTCCTTCATGGGGGTGAAATAGATGCAGAAGGATGGTGGCCATCCTGCTCTCTGTCGATGCTGATATACATCGTGAGTCAGGAAATCTGGCACCCTTTTTAAACATTTAATAACTCTGTCAAAAATCATCCGATTATTATGAAATTTGGCACAACTGTAGATGAGAATGCCTTCTTTTAGAATTTAAATAAGCGCGCCTTTAATTTCTCACCACAGAGGTTTTTGGTCTGCAGAGGGCGCTGTAGCACAGCGGCGTAATTACCAATTGGTTCGTCTGCTAGCTTGAAAATGCCGTTCACTGAAGAAGACAAAATTGCCATCAAATTTCTTCGTGAAAACAAAAATTATGGTGCTAAACGAATTCTTAAAGAATTTCCAAACAAAAGATGGAGTTTATGCAGACTGAACCACCTTCTTCAAAAGATAAACGAAACCGGCAGTGTTCTATGTCGGAAAGGCAGCGGGGGAAACCGGACTGCGCTCATTGACGATAACATCAACGCCGTTAATGAGCTCGTTTTGAGTCAGGAAGAACAACCGCAAACACATCGCTCCCAACGTGAAATTGCTCATCTGACAGGTGTTTCGCAAAGTTCTGTGTCCAGAATAATCAAAAAAGAACTCAACTTAAAATGTTTGAAAAAATATCGGGCAACGGAATTAACTGAAAGTAACAAAGTGTACATCTCCTGAATGTAATTACCGATAGAAGATGTTGTAGCTGCATCAGGATCATATGTCTCCTGCCTTATGGTGTCTCTGACCTCTGTAGAGAAGTGGTTAGTTACTGAACATAAAGACAACGCAGTTTCTCATTGTAACACTTTTATTCATCTTTGTCAAGAAACATCAAGATTACAGAGATGAACAGTTTAGATCAAAGGTACGTCCTCGTGCCCATGATGTGGTACGGATAAGAATCTATGCAATGCAACAAAGTTGAGCAAAAGACAAGGACGATGAACAAGGAGGAACACGGTCCTTTTATACCTTGGACCTGTGTACACCTACGAGGTGTAACCAGGTCTAAGTGACCGTGGTCCTAAGTGTATCACTCCGCCACTTCGATGTGCATCAGAAGTGTGAGTCAGAGATGAGGGAGGGACAAGCAGGAGTTGGTTTGGTTCAAAAAGAATAAAATCAGACTTGGCAACTGCTTTAAGTATAATAAGTTTATTTACATCATTCGTTATTTCTTGGACAAACTTGAGCATAGTGACAGTGGCTCAAGAGTTCCAAAGAATCTTCTCTCTTTTACATACAAAATACACGGCCTTTTATACCCAAAAACCCAAAAAAAACAAAAATAAGAACCAGACTGGCCAATCAACATGATTGACAAGCGGTCAACAAAAATATAGACAAATGACTCATTGCAATCAAAACAAACTTATAATAGAAAGTTTTAACCCCATAGACCTAATGCTGAGGCTTATTAGGACGATCTCTTTGTATTAAGGGGTGGGACTGGGAGGAAAAAAGACCCAAAACAGGATATTGGCATCGTCATCAGCTGATAAAACTAGGTCAATCCTCTGTACGTGAGTACAGAGGGTTGACAAAGTTCTACGCCAATATTAGGCAAAAATAAACGAGCCAGGATCGCTCCTGGACTTATCGTTTCAATACACACTTGCCCTAAAAATATTTGTCCTAAAGGGACATTATCCCTAATCATTATATAGTGTAAATATAAGTTAATTACACTAAACCATATTAAAAGAAAAAAAATTAAAATTTCAAAAATATTTGGGTTTATCTTTTGAGCATAATTTTAGGGCAAGTGGTTTCAGGGAAAATGTCATTTCAGAGCGAGTGGTTTTAGGGCAAATGTCCCTTTACGGCAAATGGTTTTAAGGTAAACATCTCTTTTGTGCAAGTGGCAATAGGGTAAATGTCTATGTCCCATGAACGAATACAGAACACACAACGTAATTACATAAATACATTATTTATGTACAGTAAGTTGAACAACATGGAATTAAATAGTATTTTTAATTTTGAAAAAAAAAAGCGATTCATGCTGTTTTTCAATAAGTTTAACTTCCCCTTTTTAGTTTTACAACAAATCTGTCCATCTTAAAACAAACTTGAAAATTACCCATCCACATTACCCTCCACAGGTCAAAAACTATAGATAACATAGGTCGATAGACGACTGGTTCAAAATACAACTGGGTTGCAAATTTTAAGTATTACGTAAAGTACCCAAGGGTAAAAATTTTAAGCCTCGCCTAGGGCACATTTAAAACCTTAAGCTTGCCCTTGGAGAGTGGTGCAATAAATAACAAGTGCCAAAAAAGGACATTTCGCACCTCGTCTGGAAGTGTGGTACAACTCAAAAACCACTTTTTTGGGGAAAATGAGTTTAAAGTTAAGAAGATTCATGGCTTACTTTGCTGAGCAAAAACCGTATTAACTATTCGCAATATCGGTTTATTTGGCTCCACTACAATAGATTACAATAAAAAACTGCAACTTTAAAGTAATTTTTCAAAAAAAAAGTGTTTTTTTAGTTGTGCCACGCTTCCAGCAGAGGTGGTATTTGTTTTTTACATTTTTATTCTAATATTGATCCAGTAATATTTTTTTTCTTTCTCTGTTTATGCCCAAAATAGTAAAAATTTGTACGTGTCCATTTTATAAAATGTTATTACAATAAAATTAAATTTATGCTCAGAAAACTTTATTTAACTTAACTTTAAAGTGTGGCAGAATAATTTTGAGCCAATATTTTGAGACTGCCATGGAATGCAACAATAAATTTCAGTTATACTTAGGAATAGCTTTGTTTGTGTTGTAATCAATTGAATTGCACTGTGATATGGAATCTTCTAACATGTGTTATGTGGGCATAAAAAAGACACCTCCCCTTTGTGCCTCATTCATAAACATACCGATAATATGTTTATTAAAGTTATCGAGGTGAGACCATGGTGAATAATGCTAGACTTGACCCTGTTGTGGTTGTGCATGCTGGCACTAATAACTTCAAGATAGATGCACCAAAAAGAAAAGCTGAGTGACTCAAATACTTTTTAGGGAGATTAAACATGTCAGACCACATGCAAGAATGTGACTTCCACTGTTCTGCATTAGTTTCAGCATGATGCCAGGGATTCTTTTCACCCGAACTCTGCAGTACCGCAGATTTCACGAGGTATATATCCATTGCCGTGGTGCTTTTTACTCGTTTGTTGGTGCTTCTCATGAGTTTCTTAGATCACCAGAACAGTAGATGGCTCAAAAATGGCCTTCACTAGACTGCAGCTGGTAAGGATGTTTTCAGCTCTGTTCTCTAGAAATGTTTGTAGTCACATACGGGGAAACCACTAATGCTAAATGCCGTGCCTCTAGGAAGAAATCTTGTACAGCTAGCACAAAAATAATTAATCTATCCCAAAAGAAGCCTCATCTTCTAGTAAACAATGCAAAAAAGAACTACATTCCTGATATTATATTTGGTGTGTTTCCCCCCATCAATTTAACGTATTTTGTAAATATAAGAACATAAAGGGTGGAGGAGTATACATGTATGTGGCTGTCAACAAAAATCTTGTCAGAGATTTTTCTTTTTGAGGGTGACTGTGAGGCTGTTTGTTGTAGCATTCTATTGTCCACCATCAAATGACGAGGAATTACTCCAATTAAAAAATATCTTCAATTTAATATCATTTCAATTAATTGTTTCTTCTTAATGAATAACATAGGATTTTTATATGAAGGATTCGAGATTTGGGAGATTCGAGAACCTTTTTTCGATAACATTTACGATTCGTCCCACCTCTACATTTTACTATTCCGATAAAAGTTAAAACATAAAAATTATCTATGATACAACCCCTTTCTCCCCTCAGCATATTAAAAAGTGAGGGATTGATTTTATGGCGAATTGGAATGCCGTATTTTATTCTTGCAGCATATAAAACTTGCTCTTCAGAATTGATAGTATACTAAACTTACATAGGACAACTTCAAATTCTCATAACTCGAGAACGACTTAAAGTAGCAAGCTGAACGTAGCACCGTTGACCTCAGAAAGATCTGAATTCAATAGATGAAAAAAAAGGTTCAAAATGTTCCAAACAATGTACACAAATGTGGATGACCACAGAAGACAGAGTCAAAACATGTGTGATGAACAAAGAACAATGAAGAACAAAAAGAGAAAATCCATGTTGATACAGCCACTGGAAAAAGAAGTCAACATTGAGGTGCTCGAACTGAGCAAAAAACTGCTTACAGATGGTGTTCTTGGAAGGACGTTGAAGGAAGATGGCGTCCAGCTGGCTTCAACAATGTCCCAAGAAAATACAGCTGGTTCAAATTCACTGAGGTGATAATGATGAGTTGTACAACTGGAATTCACTTGAACGACGCGGTCAACTGTTGATGCTATCTAAAGTGTCTTTCAACATGTTCCACGCAAAACAAAGATGGATCGACACAAACAATCAGGCAGAATCACGACACAAACAATCAGGCAGAATCACGAGTCTCAAGACAAATGATGCTCCTCACAATAATTGATGTCACTACATCGAAACATTACTGGGAGGAACAAGAGGACCACATTAACATCAGCACGATGGCATTGGGTGTGAATCAGGCGTTCAGGAACAGCCTTGCCCCTGGACAAATAATTCCTGGTGGAGCTACACCAAAAAGGAAGCATGGGGGTGGTGGAACTGTACCCACCCCCTGAAAGAAGAGCAGCAGCAGTTGCAACAACAGGCCCTGCACGCCAGGTAGAGAAGGATCCCATTCGCAGGGAGGAGGACCTCGAATATCTCCGTATGGTCTGCCAGCATTTCGGAGAGTTGGGCCTCCCATGTTCGGGGCAACTCCCAAAATAGGAGCTCCGCCTAATCGAGGCTTGTTTCCAAGAAAGGAAACAAACCGCATCACCAGCCGTGTCAATGGCACCAGTCTCGCAAGTCGCGTTGCCACCACGAGTGGTCTCTACACCTGCACCGGCAACTCTGCTGACCACGCCTTTCTTTTTCTATTACACCACCAGAGCCAATTTGGAACATTGAGTCGATGTCCACACCAATCACGCCAGTCAACTCCTGTTCTCTTGACAACTTTCATTACACAGTCATCACCTCCTTCACATATGCCACTCTCCACACCATCTGCAATGCGACGAGTTACACCACCTTGTGAAGTGCCCAATGCAAAGCAATTGAAACCTTCCATTGTGGTAATTCCGGGACCTGCTGCTGCAAAGGCTTCACAAAGGCCTGCCCCAAGGAGACACAGCAGCTCTGTTAACATCACCACCTACATTGCCACCCTCAGTTGGATCACTTTCAGCCAAACTACTCTCACCACCAACACGATTCACACCAAACACGATTCACACCAAACACGATGCCAACCCGAAGGAAGGAGCCACCAGGACCACCATGGCCCCTCAACACGTGACCCTCCTTCATGTGACGACTTTTTTCATAAGGTCGCACCACCACACCAGGACCTTCTTGTACACCTAGACCACAACCACCATTGCGTATATCCGGGTCCACCACACTCGACTCCACTCCACTTCTCAGCCTCCTCCGGTCTGCCCTCCTGGAAGGACCACACAGGCACCTACTGCATCTCCAATCTCTACCGACCGTGCAACCTTTCTGCAAAAACAAAAGGCCATCATGGACCTCTTGCAGAATGTGATGCAAGATGGAGGTGATCCAAGAGAGGCACTGGGTCTCCCAGAAGGTTCTGCTAGACCACCAGCATCACGAGCTAAAAGTAAGAGAGGGAGATCAAAGCGAATTTGACAACGAGCTTGAGACATGGCCCGGTCTGCACTATACCATGCCGGACAGACCAAAGGTGCCACCAGTAGTGTGGAAATCACAGCTGCTGCAGCCCCAGAGCCAAAACAACCAGCCACACTGCCCACAGTGTCCATAACTAGGACCACTATGGGGCGGTTACCGTTGGATCATCCTCTCCGTATAGCCACCTTCAGCAAAAGACTGCTCAATAACCGGTGGGTGACTTGGCAGCGTAAAGTGCATTCTGCCAACATCCTCTGTTGAACGCTTCACTCTGGAGGAAGGGTTCCCTCATTTAGAGCTTCCTCCCAGGAAGTGATATATCGTGGAGATCTCCCGAGGAACAGGGCTCTTCATTGTGATAGTGTTCCCCAACTGGCAAATCATCGATATTCTGCACTTTCCTAGGGAATCTGCTGACAAAGCCAGTCTACCCTTCTGGAAGCCTTCATCAACTCCCTCTTCGGGGCCCCTGCTGGAAGGCCATTTCGCACTAACCGCCACTACATTCCAGAGCCCGATCTGCACTACCATGTTGCCATTTTATAGGATGCCACCTGGGCGACCATCTACGACAAATGCTTGTCAAGAAGATCATGAGGGACCGGGACATCAACAAAATCTTTCATCAGGACCTGCTGGACAACCAGGGTCAACTATTGTTAGGACCAGTCTCCCGTGTACCGATGCCCTTCCCCTGCAGCTGCATGGCTGTGAACCCACATGTACTCATGGTGGTGACTACCCCTTGGGGGTGGTAAAATCGAAAAAAATCAACAAAACAAAATATGTTATAAACACAATGTAAAAATCTTCTTTCTCGTTTTCAGTTGCATTGTATGTATTACATTTTTCCAATAGGTGTTTGCCAACTTTTGGCAAACTTTAATCATGTTCATTTGTTATTTTTCAGCCTTCCTATATGTTGGAGGACATTGACACTTTTGTGCCAGTGCCCTCCTCAAATCTACCTCATGTAAATGGTGCATGCACATGCCCAATTTCCCTCACTTGCGTAACTTGACCCTGCTGCCACTTGGTCAGAGTACGAGGATGTACTCCAGGCAAAGTTGGGGGTATGTAACACCCAGTGAGTCATGCTCCTCCCAGATTGCTAGTCTGGGGGTGCGTGACTCATATCTGTCGTTCCCTCTCTATATTTAGACCTAATTGGTGGAGTGATAACTTTAGGACCATGGTCACTTGGACCTGGTTACATCTCGTAGGTGTACACAGGTCCGAGGTATAAATGAACCATGGTCCTCTTTTTTTCTCGTCCACTCTTTTGCTCAACTTTTTGTACTATGTCGATTCTATCCGTATCACATCATGGGCACGTGGATGCACAATTAATTCTGAATATTCATTCTTGTACTTCTTGATGTTTCTGGACAAGGATGAATATGGTAGAAGGAAGAAGAAAGAAAAAGAAACACTGGTGATTAGAAGTGGATGGTAACCATCCTTCTGAGAGATTTCACCCTACTCAGCATGTCCACATTCTATCACCATCTGCATACTTGAGTAACTCCAATCTTCCTCGTCTGGTTACTACACGATAGGGGAAAGAGATGAGCTACTGATTTAAAGGTCAAAATCGCCACTCACACTCACAAAAGTCTGATACAGAATTTGTTAGATTCAAAACAATGTTTTTAGAAACCTCAAATTTCACTCAAAAATGTTTGTTAAAATATTGTCTAAACTGTGTGTGTGACATTTTCCCTAAAGGCACTTGCCCAATGGACACTTGCCCTAAAGCCATTTTCCCTAATGGGATATTTGCCCTAAATCATTTGCCCTAAAACCATATGCCCAAAAGGGACACTTGCTAGAAAACTATTTGCCCTAATGGGACACTTGCCCTAAAACCATTTGCATTAAAGGGACATTGCCCTAGAACAGAACCAATTTAACATACTCCACCGAAAGACACTAAACCATATGAAAAGAGAGAACGAAAAAGTAGCTTTAGGGCAAGTGTCTTTACAGCAAATGTCTATATACCATCTAAACTTATTCAACAATTGCCAAATGATTTTTTAAATAATAAATATCATTAATATAATTAAAAAAATTAAAAATTAAGTTTTCTTATAAATGGATTTTATCAGATAGATGCAACATTAAACAACGGACAATGGCAACGAAAAACAAAAGTATAACAGTCTACTCAGATGCTGATGTTGTCACTTGTGACAACCTGGTCTGCATCAACCGCCAAAATGGAGGGTACAGACCAGATCCTGGTGGTGGTCTGTTTCAGTGCTTGATAGGCAATAGCAGACCACAATGTTGTGTCCAGTCTGGACTTCTCAAAAGGTAACCTAATTGTTACCAAGTTGTGAGGTTGTTTTTTACAGGTATTCCATCAGGTGGTGTCATGGGACAATGACATCACCCGACCTGGTATAAAGTTATATGCACAGGCTGCTCTGGAAGACGTCTGACGTGGTTTTTCGTTGTGGCCGGAGGCTCTGCTCCAGTCAAAAGTCACCATTTTGCTACGAGGGCAATTGTAAATAAACACTTGTATTGAAACCTTCCTTTGTCTCGGGGTCAGTTTTTAGACGTGGGGTCGCGAATTGCACGTTTTGCGCTGTGTTGTAACCTTTAGGATGGTTTGGACCTGTCCCCGACGTGTTATTGAGTCACCAGTATGTTTGCCTTGTTTCGACGAGGGACTCCTCACGTACAGCAAATCGTGTTGTACCGCTTTTCACTATGGGACACAACACAGTATGATCACGCGCACTGTAGGAGTCAGTAGTTAACAGAGATTCATATCAAATTAGTATTGGTTTGATTGGTTTGAATTATCCCACCTCGTAAGTCTCTCTTGAGCTGATTGCAGGGTGTACGATAGTGAATATGAATACGGGGCACATGTATTTGATTAAGAGACAACATGACAAAATTACTTTGAGAAATCTCCGCAAAGAGTGCTAGCATCGTTTTTCTATTGAGCCCATAGACCCGATGTTTTTAGAATACATGCAGTCGCGGCAATATGTTTATTTTTTCTATTTAAAGTTTTCCAATATTAAGTTTTCAAAGTACAATGTGTACCTTAAATATATGCCGATCTAGTGATAGAAAGACAAAAAATTGGTATTTTTCTATTTTTAAAAACTATTTAAAAATTGCGAATTTCTAACTCTAATGTTAAACTCCATTGAGTACGCCCAAATAAAAAACAACATCCATTTAAATACCTAAAAATACCTTTGACCTTCTAAAACAAAACAAAAAAGAAAGCAACCTGAAGGTGAAAGCTTAGACTATTACTCTACTGGACTGGCAACTCCCGAAATTTTGTGCTGGACAGTTTTCAATCGTCGTGACGTCGTTTTTGAAGTGGCGCCTCTAGCGGGACTATGGTATATGAACATTACTGTCAAAGCAAAACTTTGGACGAGTTTATTTTGTAGTTATATAGGGTGGATTTTTTATATATATTATAAAAAGTATGGCCAATGAAGAATTACAGTGAATAACTTGCTGGTAAAGGGTCAGGATTTTCACGCGTGGGTCCGTTTTCACCAACAAAATGTAGCCCACAAACGTATGTAAATGACTTCACATTAGCTATTGTAAAATTTTTTCTGCTGCAAGCAGCAACCCACCTTCCACATTTTAAGGGTTCCTTTTTAGGATTAGGTAATTTGTAAAATGTTACCTGTTTTGGTTGTGGTCTATTATCAGGAAAACGCGAGTCACAAACACCGTAACAACAACGTTTTCCAACCATTTTTTGCTTAGGAGACGAAACGACAACTGGGCCGACATTAAAAAAAAATGATTTACGAGATTCACTAAGATTTACACAAATTCACGGCAGAATATCACATATGGAAATTCATTTTACTTTTTTATCCGCATTCTACTGGATTCCTAGAATAGAATTAAAATTGGAAAATCCAGTGAAACGTGAAAAAACTAAAATTTACCATACAGTACATGATTCACCCCCAATGTCTTCCCGTTTGCAAAAAAAAAAAAAAAAAAACAATCTATCCAACGATTTTCTTTTAAAATAATGCCACCAGGCGGAGCTGCGTCACTTTGCCTTATTTTGCCTATGAACATGCTTTTAACGCTTTAACATCTAGAAGATAGGGAGTTGCCAGTCCAGTAGAGTAATAGTCTAAGGTGAAAGTACTAATTTCGTTCCTCTCATTCATACTCCTCCGGAGAGACGCCAAAATGTCAATCCGGAACCAGATATCGTATACAATGGGCCGGCAAGAGATCCTGCGTTGCAGTTCCCAAGACCCCCTGAGGAGATGGATACTCCTCCAGGACAAAGAATTGGCAGCCAGAGGACAGTCTCCGATAAAAGTTCCGGAGGTGGAAGAGGCTCTACCCAAGAAGAAAACGTTGAGGGCTCTCTCTGCAGCCAACAGCTGGGTCACCGTGGACCAGCAGATTGTTCGTGGGTATGTCCATAATCCTAAGCGACCCCTTAATTTGCCCACAGCTATGTAGAAAAATTCCATTTCGTCGAAAGTCGTGGTTCCTGCGAGAGAAGTTCACCCTCCTGTGGCGAGCAATCCTGCTAGGGCCCAACGAGAGAAGTTTGTCAGTGAGAGGCCTACTGATCCCAGGCACTATCCAGATGTCATCAGGAGCCGGCCTCGTGAGGAACCACGGAGGAAAGCGAGACATCAACCAGCCCGAATCGAACCAGTCAGAAGCCAGCCAGGTCGTCATCCTCACGTACCTGGACAAGCCCGGAAAGGACAAGGTGCTACAAAGAAAAGGAGGCAGCAACGAGATATGATCTTCAAGAGAAAACATGGCCATCCCAGCAAAGTAACACCTGGACCAGTCACAGGAGCTATCCCGAAGGTCTCACGATCACCACCCCCTCAACAATGGCAGAAAGAGAAGCTGGATATGTCCGATGGGAAATTATCAAACCGGCAACAGTTTCGGCTGTTGCGTAACGGTTTAGTGTCTTTTGGTCGTTGTTGTGGGAGAAATGTATTCAGATATTTAGGTTTCTTTCGCAGAGATGATGGCATCAAAGAGGACAGAATCCGTCCTCGATTGGACCGGCCCTGGACTGCAGCGATCATATAAGTTTTGGATCACTGGCCCGTCGTCGTTCTTCACAACAGCGCCAAAGCAGGGACTCTTCAGCTGATATATCCGCAGTCCTGGGACAAGTCAACATGCAGTATCCTGGAGATAGTAATTTCTTCAATGGTGGCCACCTTAATTCCAAGCAGCAGGGGACATCGTAACGTCGTCCACAGTAGATTGACCGAGCAGGATGGGAATGCACACTTGGCCATGCAGCAACTCGACTTTATGGAATCAATCGTGTTGGGAGCAATCCCATGGTCCCAAGTTATACCATTACGTATGCTAGAGGACCTAAACATCTAGTCGACGGAGGCAGAACCCGGAACCAGGGCCATCTGGAACCAGATCATTAGAGGAGGACCAGGAACGACAACGGATCGACGTGGACCAGTTCCGACCCACGCCGAAGAAACCGGAGGAACGAGATGCGGCGAGGAAGCGTATAATCTAATTTATTGATTTTATTATCATTTTCTTGGGGATTAAAAGGGTTTTTAACTTGGGTATTTTTAGTCAAGATTTTTGGGAAAAGGGGATTTAAATTTAAGCTAAATTATTTCTCTTTGAAGTTTTTTTAAGTCAAATCTGCCTTGTACATAAAAGGGGGTTTCTTTTAAATTATTGTCTCTAAGCTAAGTCAAGTTTGTGGGAAAGGCGCTTGTGATTCCTTTTAAATGTTTATTTTAAAGAAGTATTTTTATTGTGTTTAACTCCTTGTTTGATTTTATTTTTGGGGAGGTTTTCGTTGTTGTATGGGAATTTTAGTCATTTCAAAAATTTGGTGGGATATTCTAGTCCGGCAGATTAAAATATTAATTGGGTAAAACGGTAATTTAAGGGTTTGGGTTTTAATGGAAATATCCTTCTGTGATCAACTCTGTGGCAACCTGGTCTGCTCCAATTTTAATTTTGATGGAGCAGACGAATTTCCCTATGGTGGTCTGCCTGACAGCTACAGTAGGCTGTTGGGACGGACGCCATTTTGGTGCCAGCAGACCTCTCACCATGAAGTCTATGGGTGAGAGGTCAGAAGTGACTTCTGTCCCCTCCAGGTGGAGTTGCCTGGAGGTTTCCTGTGGCCTAGTCAACCACAGGATCTGGGCAGTTGGTTGTAGGCTTCAACTAAGACTAGACCTGTGGGTGGAGGTCAGGTAGACCTCCACTGGCCAGTGCCTTTTCATCTTTTGTTTATTTTGCCTTCTGGCCTTTTGTTTGTATATTTATGGGTGTTGGCTGGACAAGGAGTCCAGCCAATGTGTAAATATTATCACTGCCTTCAATATTCATCTTATGCGTCGTAAGTGTCCATTAAATACACTTTAATCATCACTTGCCGTGTCTGTGTCTATTTCTTTGGGGAATACCGCGAGGGGGGTGGGTTTCTGGTTGGGGAAACTCCACCGTCCTGTTTCCGACTTGTTTCGGCCGGTCCTTGTGTCGGCTCGCGGTAGAACCGGTGTTCTACCGCGATATTCTCGGCGTGGCGGCGTGGTCTTTCGTCGTGTCCGTCGGGGGTGGCTCCTGGAGCCGACACAACTCAAGGAGCACCGTGCGGGAGACGGCTACGGGTACGGTCCCGTCCCTGTGAGGAGCCGGTTGTGCGGTAAGTTTAACGCCGTTTTTGGGGTTTTGCTTACTGGGGTATTGTGATGGTCCGGCGGGACGTTACAATTGGTGGAGGCGCCGGGTACCTGTACCCCGCCTCTCGCACGGTTATTTACCGTGTATTCGACCGTTTAGTCGGTCGAATCACCGTGCGGTGAGAGTACGTCACTGGGCGCGGACTTTGGTCCGTGGGACAGCGGCGGAAACCACCGGTTCACCGTTAATTTACCGTTGGTTACCGTGGGGAACGGACTCTTGTCCGTTGTACCGTGGTTAACGGTAAATTTACCGTCGGTTACCGTATTGGTACCGTCGAATTACCGTGGGGCACGGACTACGGTCCGTGGTACCGTGGTTTTCGGTGGTGTACGGTATTTTACCGCAAGTACACCGTGGTGTACGGACTTTTGTCCGTTGGTCCATGGTAGAAAGTGGTAAAAGGTCTTGTACCGTGAAGTACACCGTGAGAGACGGACTTTTGTCCGTTATACCGCGGTCGAAACCGGTGAAGTCAAACTCTGACCGTTCTTCACCGTGGGACACGGACTTTTGTCCGTGATACCGCGGTTTTGCACGGTCCCATCCGTTCGTAACGGTATTTTACGGACTTTTGTTCATGAGATTACCGTTTTCGACGGTGGAAACCCGAGATCTGGTGGCTTTGTCCAGATTTTACCGTTCATTTACGGTGAAAAATGGAGCCAGCCCCAAAAGTACCGACGGGAGGTCGGGAACTTGGAGTAGATGCGGGTTTAGAGTTACGCGGCCACGTAGTCGACCGTCCCCTTGGGGGGCGGAAGGCGGTGTGCCTCTGGAGACAGAGGGACCCAGCGGTAGCGTGGACGGGGATCTCCCGGAGGAATGGGTCACGGTGCGGAAACGCCGCCGTGACATCCGTCCGGGGGAATACCCGTTGGAAGACAGTGGGTCCGATGGTGATCTCACCGGGGAGGACGAGCGGCCACAGCCGCTTGTCCAGGTTTCCACCGTCGTCCGTCCGGTTGGACGTGGCGATCAGTCCCGTCGGGACATGGTGGAAATCCCGGAGGAGACTGCACGTGAAGGCCGGGCCTTTTTGGCCGGGCTATCCGAGCAGCAACTCATTGAGATTGCCTACGGGATAGATGTCCTTCGGTTGGAAGGACGACTGTCCCGGTCAACGGTTGAGCCGAGGGTGGGACCTTGGTTCTCACTGTCGCCCGTGCGTGAAGGCGCACGGGGAGAGGAACCACCGGTACTTCCCCGGTTGGTACCTCCGCGGGTAGCACCCAGGCCGTCTCCTCGGAGACTTGGCCGGGGAGCTCCTGCTGTGCCCGGACAGCAGCCGAGAGTTCAGATGATGATCCCCTCGGAAGCTGAGTCGGTGTCTGACGTTTCGGGGAACCGGAGCAGGCAACCTCGCAGGGTTAGCGCCACTGCTTGGACGCCCGCTCCAGCGGTTCCAGCGGAGGTTCAGGCGTTCGGGTTCTTTAACCCGGTCCACTCTTTTGCTCGTTACGACGGCAGAGAGGACTTGACGCCTTTTCTCCGCAAGTTCGAAGCGAAAGCCCGAGCTCAGCGCTGGACGGACGAGTCCCGATGCAGTTTCTTTACGTTTCTGCTGGACGGTCCGGCGGAAGAGTACTACACCACGTTGGTGGAAACTCTTCCCGACCTGACCTGGACTGAGCTTTAGGATGCTATGCGTAGCCGCTTCAGCTCCAGTAACCAGGCTCGCCTCTGTTTCGGCGAATTCGAATCGATGAAACAGGGGGCTACCGAGTCTGTACAGGCATTCTACTGGCGGTTCTTGGAACTGTCCGACCGAGTGTCTCCGGACGAAGGCGGTAGGTTCACCAAGGATGGGGGTGTCGATAGGTGATCGTCTGTTGGAGATGATCGTAGACACCGGGGCCGACGTGTCGGTCCTAAGCATTACGGCGGCACGAGTGATGGAGTTGCCTATAGAGGAACTGGCGGTTCCTTCATTCCTTCTTGGAATGGGTGGGCACTCCATCGAGGTAGTAGGGGTCACTAATGTGGAATTGACCATCCACAAGAAGACCATCAAGGTGCCTCTCCTGTTGGTGAAAGGAGAGGGCGAAGCATTGTTGGGCGTTGATCACGCCTCATGCTTCGGCTTGATGGTTGATATCGTGCACCGGAAGGTTTACTTCCGGGAGGATGTCTGGACGGCACATCCAGACGCCTTCCAAGCTGCATTCACCGATCGAGCGCTTGCAGAACCTAGGGAGGTGGAAGCAATTCCATCGCTGACACCAGGGGCTTTGCCTCAGGGACGGCAACTCCCAGTGGATCCGCCTGCACTCGAGCAGGTTGACGGGTGGGTGAACATTGTTTCACCAGAGCTGCCCGAGACCGGAACCTCTATCGGGCGCGGAGAAGTTTGTTCTCTGCGACTGAGGGAGAATGTCTGGCTACCAGCCCACGTATGACGTGTCGTATCCGTGACATTGGTAGAGCATGCCGGCCCTGGCCAGTTGCTTCTCGTGGAGCCGCACCGGAAAGCCTTAGGTGGACGTGGTGTGTTAGCAGTGGCAGGTATCGCCGCAGCTAACCGGCTTGGCACGTATGATATTTGGCTTGAGAACGTGGGTAACGCACCTATGGCCCTGGAGACAGGAGAGGGTGTAGCCACGGCTCAAGCTGTGGAGGCTGCCATTGTGGTAGGGCTGGAAGAGCTGTCTAAGTTGAGAGGGGGAGACCCCACTCCAAAGACAGCTCGACCAGGGAAGTCCTCGTCTAAGTTGAGAGGGGCGTCCGGAAACGGACGCCAAGTGCTCAATGTGGCGACGGCTCCTACCCTCGAAGAGTGTCTTAAGATTGGTGACAATCTGAAGCCTGAAGAGGCGAGACAGCTTCGAGAGTTCCTGCTGGCACGCCGGGATCATTTCGCGTTCGACTTCACAGAGTTGGGTGAAACCTCTCTGGTCGAACATACGATTGACACCGGTGGGCAACCTCCTGTGCGTGAAGGATTGCGTCGAACCGCTCCAGCGGCCAGAGCAGTCGAGAAGGAGGAGGTGGCGAAGATGTTGGATGCAGGGGTTATCCAACCTTCACGTAGTCCCTACGCGAGCCCTATCTTGCTTGTCCGCAAGAAGGATGGTGGCTTTCGTTTTTGCGTGGACTACCGGAAACTGAACGCCCAGACAAAGCTGGATCAGTATCCGTTGCCTCGCATCGATGATGCGCTCGACTCGTTGGCCGGTGCGAAGTTCTTCGCTACCTTGGACCTGGCTAGTGGTTACTGGCAGGTTCGGATGGCTGAGCCAGACGTTGAGAAGACAGCATTTATTTGCTCTCAAGGTCTGTTTGAGTTCCGGAAAATGCCTTTCGGACTCTGTAATGCTCCAGCCACCATGCAAAGAGCGCTAGACCTCTTATTGGCAGGACATAAGTGGGAGACTTGTCTGGTGTACCTGGACGATATTATCGTCTTTAGGAACACTTTCGAGCAGTTTCTCGAGCGACTCTCCACTGTCCTTGGACTGTTACAAGGGGCGGAGCTGAAACTCCAGCCGAAGAAATGTTTCTTTGGCTTTAACAAAGTGCGTTATCTCGTTCACATAGTAAGTGCCGAGGGAGTTGCTCCGGACCTGGATCTCGTGCGGGCAGTCCAGGAGTTTGATGTCCCGACGACGGTGACAGGCGTCCGCAGTTTTCTCGGACTTGCCGGTTACTATCGAAGGTTCATCAAGGACTTCGCCAAGGTGGCCAGGCTTTTGCACGATCTGACAAAGAAGGATGCGTCCTTCGAGTGGTCGGATCAGTGCAAACTAGCGTTTGCTCGGTTAAAGGCATTTTTAACCGAAGCGCCGGTACTCACTATGTACGATCCGCGTGGTGAGGTAATTATCCATACCGACGCTAGTGGGTACGGCTTGGGAGTCGTAGTCTACCAGAAGTTACCGGAGGACAGTGTCCCTCGTGTTCTGGCCTACGCAAGCCGACTCATGAAAGGAGCGGAAACACGGTATTCGGTCACCGAGCAAGAGTGCTTGGCGGTCATGTTTGCTGTGGGTAAATTCCGTCCTTACCTCTTTAACCGGGAGTTTGTGATCGTAACTGATCACCACGCTCTTTGCTATCTGCAGACAGCCAAAAACCTGCAAGGCAGGTTGGGGCGTTGGCAGATGCAGCTTCAAGAGTACTGGTTTAAGGTTCAGTATAGGAAGGGAACACTGCACGTGGATGCCGACGCTTTGAGTCGGTATCCTGTTCGTGATGTGGTGGACCTTTCCTTACCTGAATACGTCGAAGCCGACGTAGGTGAGGTTATTTACCACGTCCATTCCGAGGTGGATTGGGTCAAGGAGCAAGAGGCCGATGGCTGGTGCTCCAAAGTGAAGAGTGAAATCTTCCGTGACCCCAACTCGAACCTCCGGTTCAAGTTCGTGGTGGCAGATGACTTGTTGTTTGCCATCAGGTCCATCCAGGATCGGTTGAGAACTGTGTTGGTAGTTCCGAAGTCATGCAGGGCTTTCTGTCTAAGGAAGCTACATGACATTCCCGAAGCTGGTCACTTCGGGATGTTCAAGACCTACCAGCGACTGCGCTCACGCTTCTACTGGATCGGTATGAAGCGGGACACTGCCGAATATGTTAAGTCATGTTTGGTGTGTCAGAGAGCGCGACAGTTCGCTCGAAGTCAGGGATTTCTCCAACCGATTGTACCGGAGTACCCAGTTGATACCTGGGGAATGGACTTCGTTGGACAGTTTCCTGCCTCCGTGGGTGGAGTCACCTATGTACTAATCATGGTTGACTATTTCACCCGGTACGGTGTGGCAAGGGCGGTACGAAGGGCCACGGCCGCCTGTGTGGTGAAATTTCTGAAGGACGAGATCCTTTCGGTGTATGGCACACCGAAAGCTCTTGTCTCGGATTGTGGGTCCCAGTTCTCCAGCAAAGTCCTGCTGAAGTTCCGGGAGCGCTATAATATAGCGCATCACTTCACGACGGCGTACCATCCGCAAGCTAATGGGCTTATGGAGCGTACGAATAAAACCATAATGGAAACCATGAAGCGGTACCTTGATCCCCTCAAGGAACAGCGTGATTGGTGGGATAAATTACGGCCCGCCGTGTGGGCTTATAACACAGCTATCCAGGAGAGTACGCAAGTCTCTCCGTATCAGTTGTTGTTTGGCCGTGAGCCCCGGATGGAGATTGATAACCTCCTTCCAAACGGTCCAGTCCGCAACTTGCCCGACCAGCAAGCCGTGGAAGAGCAGGCTCGTCAACGTCTGACGGCTGCTCAGAAAAGGCAGAAAGAACGGTATGACGCTGGCCGTGTGCAGCCTCCTCTTTACCAGCCGGGAGATCCGGTGTGGATAAGAGATCAGGCTGGAAAACTCGGTCAGGCGAAGAAATGGAGCTTGGCTTATAAAGCTGAGAGGGGTACGGTGGTCGCACGGTATTCTGACCTGGTCTACGAGATAGAATTCGTAGACGGGTATGGTCGGAAGGTGCGCGACCGGTTTCATGTTGATAATCTGAAGCCGTATATACCCACCTGCACTGTGAGAGAGGAAGATGGACTTGGTGTCTCTGACACCTCCTTCGATGCAGACAGCGATGCCACAGAGGCTTCGGCGCGGAGTGGAGTGACTCCGGCGCTAAAGCCACCGTCCATTTCTTCGCAGGAGTCTACCGACTCCGAGGGAGATGACCCCCCTCCTCCTCGGTACGATCTCCGTCCGCGGAGACCGAGGGTGTTCGAAGTGAGTGGGTTCGACCCTCGGGTAGGGAGCATCCGGTTGTGGGGAACCCTGTGGGTGCCCCTACCGTGGTGGGGTAGAGCCGGCAGTCCGCTGCTATGGGCGGACGGCTGGGAGAGGAGGCGGCCGGACATTGCGGTGTTTGGGGCCCGCTACGGTTTCGGTAGAAACCCAGGGCGGCCCATCCCCAGGTGTCTGGTCCAAGGTCCGACGAAATCGGCCCGTGGACGGAGAAATCCGTCCGTGAAAACCTCCATGAAGGCTCCCATTACCGTCAATATAAGAGAATTGACGGTAAAGGTCTCTACCCATCAAATCCAGTCTGGGTGTAGGAGAATTCGCCGTATGTCTGCCCCTAAAAAGGCAGACGACGGTGAAATCTCCATGGTGACCATGCATGAGGCGGCTGGTGATGTTTTAGCCACTACTGCACGGCCATTAGCCGCTAAGACGGTGAATTTGGCGGCTAGGCGCCATCTTGTTTGCAAATTAAACAAACAAAAAACGCCGGCACCACGTGTGAAAAGAAAAACACGTTTTCACCGTCAAAGAGGCCACCAAGAGCTGGAAAAAGAGGGCAACATAGAAAGAGTAAGTCCCTCTAAGGGAATTTCCTTCTCCTGCCTGTTGGCAGTTCTTTATTACTTGTTAACGGTGTGTTTTACGGTCAATGACCGTATACACACGTGGTGGGTGTGGTTTCGCCGCCATGACTGTTGTCATGGAGGCCAAACCACTGAGGAAAGCACTTTTCCGGCGGGTTCTGCCCGTCCGAGTGCCGTTTCGCTTGGGGAGGCCCAAGTTCGACGGTGTTTGGACGGTCGAAGCCCGCCAGGGGGTGGTTTTCGCCGTCCGAAGGTGGTAAAACACAGTTTCGACCGTGAATTGCTGACTTTGGACGGTGTTAACGGCATTTCGCACGGTAAAAGTTCGTGCAATGCCCTTTCCAACCGTCGGCACTCGGTGAAAGGGTGTTTTCACCTTCCGAAGGTGGTTAGCCATGGTTTTTACTGTGGTTTACCGACTTTGGACGGTGGAAACCGCGATTCGCACGGTGAAAACCCGTGGAATACCTTTTCTGCCGGTTCCGAAAGGGGGAAAAGTTGTTTTCACCGGACGAAGGCGGTAAAACACGGTTTTGACCATGAATTACCGACTTTGAACGGTGAAAACATGAATTCTCACGGTGAAAGTCCGTGGAATTCACTTTTCCATGGTAAAACCTGGTTTTTAATGGTTCTCTCCCTGTTTACTAGGCCCATCACGGAGAAGGGGAAGGGGGAAGGCGACGGGAGTGGCCAACGGTCCCCCTCCCTCAGCCCACTGCATCCGGGGGATGCAAGGCTGTTGGAGTCGGGATCGGAGGGCTCCCCATCAACCGGCGGACCGGAAACGGCTGACGCTACCGTGGAATCAGTTGATTCCCCAGTGGCAGAGGCCGTGGAAGGTCCGGAGTCTGCCCAGTCGACTCCGACCGGTGTCGGAGCCTTCTGGGGCAGATACCTGCAGTCTCCTACCAGAGATACGGCTGCTACCACCGTTCAGTCGGTGGCGGCGGTAGTTTCTCCGGTTGGAGAGCCTGCAGAAGCGGGTGTTGATGGTGGGAAAGCGGCTACCGGAGTGGTAACCGCTAGTACCCCAGAACCCGGGTCTCCGTCTGTTCGAGACCTCCTAGATTGGTCTAGGGTGGTCGAGGACAGTGAGGACGTCTCCTTGGGAGCGTCCTTAGTCATAGACACGGAGATGGAGGTCGAAACCACCGTTGATTCGGTGGCTGACGCCTCCAGGCAGTGGCGGAGCCGCAACGCCTCTTCAGAGGGCTCTTCGGAGTCTGACGGGAGAAGTTCGGCCTCCGAGGGTAAACCGTCTGGGACGGGATCCCCCGGAGTTCTTCCCGCCGATCCAATGTCTTTGGAGGCCGTGGCTGTGTCCTTGGCCGAAGAAAACCGCTTGGATCGGTTGGACGAAGCTAGACGGGACATGGTCCAGGAAGGTGGCTTCCTGGTCGGGGACCGTCGATGCTTCGTCGGGGAGTTTCCGACCGTGCAGGTGAGGAAGGACGGCGCAAGGAAGCGCAAGAAAAAGTCCGAAAGCCGCACGGATCACTGCCAGAGCCAAGGCTCTCGCAGAAAGAGAGGCACTGCTCAAAGCTAAGGAGGAGGCGTTGAAGAGATTCACGCCTGCTGTGGGGCTTCGAGGAGAGACTCTCCCCCGCCCTGACGGTTGTCCAGGGGCTGCTTGGCCAGAGAAGCCGGCTGCTGGATCGGGTCCGCCCGAGGCAGTAGCTGGCCCCTCCGGCTGGCGGTCGGACAACCCAAAGAGGGACCGGCGAGCGGAGAAGAAGGCTATCCAGCCTCCAGTACCCGCTCCCGGTAAAACGGGGAAATCTGTGAGTGGTGGTGGTGGTAAGGGACAAAAACGGTCCCGCCCTCACACCCCACCAGTGGCTGAACGCTCTAGAGGTAAGAAGGCCAGGTCCTCGAAAGGAAAGGCCTCCGAACCTCGGGAGCCCGAGAGCTTGGAGGACAAGCTCAAACGGCTTCAAGCTCAAGCAGCGAGCTTGCACCGACAGATCGCTCGTGCGGTCGGTGCAGGTGAGCGGCAGGAGTTTGAGCGCCGGGCTGCGGAGTTCCCTCCCCTGCAGGGAATGCCCGCCCGGAGTCCGCTCAAAACAGGGGAACCTCTTGTCGGTCGTGGCATCCCGCCTATTTCGAGCGCCACGACCATCGCTGGCCAGAAGCGAATCGCCGAGAGGGAGGCGATGCAGGCTTCCAGTGCACCAGCCCATGGTGCGGAAGCCAAAGCGACTGGTAGCAAGAGTCAGCCGACTCTTGCACCGAAGGAGAAGTCTCTCCTTCGGGATGGTCGAGGAAGATTTGTCTCCGGACAGTCATCCTCGGCTGTCACTTCGGCTAAGGGCACTTCTTCAAAGAAGAGTACGGCTCCGGCCGGAAAACCTTCGAAGAAGGAGTCCGAGAAGGCGAAGGGGGCTAACCACCCGCCTAAGCCTGATCGGCCCAGTAAGTCGTCGGGGTCAGTTAAGTCTGACCCGACGCATGGTCAACCTTCCTCTCACAGGAAGAAAAAGAAAAATAAGAAGGACCGAAAGAGGTCCAAGCGTGAGAGGAAGGGGAGTCCGACACCCTCCAGCAGTAGGCACCAGGGAGCCGAAACTGGAGGCGTCGTGGCGGAAAAGGAGGAGTCCCGGCGTGCTCAGGCAAGCACGCCGGCCGGGAGTCAACCGGTCCATACCCGTCCCGTTGAGGCGGCGCGGATGGATGGTAGGTCGATGCGCGACGTTTTGGTCGGCAGGCCTCCATCCTCCCCGAAGGTGGATGCGGTCTCGAGCCTGCGGGTTCGAGCAGTGGGAACCCTGCACCGTGTGACTTTGCCCTCACCTAGGGGCGAAGGAACCTCGGTTGCAGGAGTTAGTGTTCCCTCAAAACGTGACCCCGTGACCCCCAGTGGGGGTACATCCTTCTCTCCGGTCCATGGCGGCGGGGTATTTGATACCCTAGGACCTGAAACGTCAACCTCCCCTAGGCCTGAGGCTGAGGGACGGCGAATTGGCGCATTGCCCCCGTATTCAGATGCAGAGCTGTATCTGAATAACCGGCTTGGTCTCTGGCAGAACCAGCCGGGAATGGAGGGTTGCCAATACCACGGCTACTACCGTCTGGATGAGCCACTTCCAGAGCCGTGGGTAGCAAGGCTACCGCCGTACAACATGCGCCATGTGGTGGCGTTTGGTTGTGGAGGTTTTCCGGTGGTAATGGTCGTAAACCCGGTCCAGCAAACGTTTGCTATTCTGGATGTGGTGGGACTAGATGCCGGGATAGTTCGTCTAGCCCGGCGTGCAGCCCCATTCATCCAACGTTTGCTGGGATGCGACTTAGGAGGTATGGCTGGTCAGTTTATTACTGAGCCTCTACCAGGGTGCGAGACCGAGCCCGCGGTTGCCCTGGTAGACCTCCTAACAAGTTGGACGCTTCGCACGCGTCCGCAACTCCAGGATATTCCTTTTGAGGAATTCCAAGCCCTGGAGGAAAGCCGTCTTAGGGGGACGGTCTTCGATACTGGTTTTGGGTGGCGTAACACCCAGATGTGCTTATGGTGGGCACTTCGGTGGGCTGCGGAGTGGATGGGCTCCACTTTCGCGACACCGCCAGAGAAGCCGTCCGGTCCCTAAGAAGGTCAGGTTCGTGAAGCAATCCTGGCTGGCTTGACTGACCTGTTCCCGAGACGGAACAGGGAAGTTGAGAGGATTGTGGCAACCTGGTCTGCTCCAATTTTAATTTTGATGGAGCAGACGAATTTCCCTATGGTGGTCTGCCTGACAGCTACAGTAGGCTGTTGGGACGGACGCCATTTTGGTGCCAGCAGACCTCTCACCATGAAGTCTATGGGTGAGATGTCAGAAGTGACCTCTGTCCCCTCCAGGTGGAGTTGCCTGGAGGTTTCCTGTGGCCTAGTCAACCACAGGATCTGGGCAGTTGGTTGTAGGCTTCAACTAAGACTAGACCTGTGGGTGGAGGTCAGGTAGACCTCCACTGGCCAGTGCCTTTTCATCTTTTGTTTATTTTGCCTTCTGGCCTTTTGTTTGTATATTTATGGGTGTTGGCTGGACAAGGAGTCCAGCCAATGTGTAAATATTATCACTGCCTTCAATATTCATCTTATGCGTCGTAAGTGTCCATTAAATACACTTTAATCATCACTTGCCGTGTCTGTGTCTATTTCTTTAGGGAGTACCGCGAGGGGGGTGGGTTTCTGGTTGGGGAAACTCCACCGTCCTGTTTCCGACTTGTTTCGGCCGGTCCTCGTGTCGGCTAGCGGTAGAACCGGTGTTCTACCGCGATATTCTCGGCGTGGCGGCGTGGTCTTTCGTCGTGTCCATCGGGGGTGGCTCCTGGAGCCGACACAACTCAAGGAGCACCGTGCGGGAGACGGCTACGGGTACGGTCCCGTCCTCGTGAGGAGCCGGTTGTGCGGTAAGTTTAACGCCGTTTTTGGGGTTTTGCTTACTGGGGTATTGTGACGGTCCGGCGGGACGTTACAACTCAGATAATGAAAACCTGTGATATTGTTATTGTGATATTTATATTTTCAGATTACGAAAACTTTATTTATCGTTGTTTTGGAAATGCAAATTGTGATATTGTATTTTTGGGATTTTGCAAAATAACCTCTTGCGGTGGCTTATCGGGATAACCTAGTTTATTTGACGTAAGTTCAGGGATGAACTTCCATCATAGTTGGGGGGTGAAACGATAAGTCCAGGAGCGATCCTGGCTCGTTTAGTTTTTTCTGGATTATTTTTATTTTTGGATTGGCATGGAACTTTGTCAACCCTCTGTACTCACGTGCAGAGGATTGACCCAGTTATATCAGCTGATGATGATGCCAATATCCTGTCTTGGGTCTTGGGTCCTTTTTCCTCCCAGTCCCACCACTTAATACAAAGAGATCGTCTTGATATGCCTCAGCATTAGGTCTATGGGGTTAAAACTTTCTATTGTAATGTTGTTTTATTCCAATGAGTCACTTGTCTATATTTTTGTTGAGCACTGGTCAATCATGTTCATTGGCCAGTTTGGTTGTTACTTGTGTTTTTACCCAATCAGGGGCTACTGAGAAAGTGTTCTCAGTATCCTCTTTTTGGGTATAAAAGGCCATATATTTTGATGTTTGTTAAGCGCTCTTGAGACAACGAATCTATGCTCAAGTTCTGCTAGGAAATAATGAGAAATGTAAATAAATTGAAATTTATATTTAAAAAGTTGCAGAAGTCTTATTTTTTATCTTTTTAAAAACCAAACGAAGAACTTCAACATTTTGCCATCTAGCACTGTCAACCCAGGTGTAAACCTGGATCTCCAGCACTAGATGAGTCTTCAGAAGACATCACGATCAACCAGCTTTTTACGGGCAAAACCCGGGAGTAGCAGACAACAAAAGATCCTTAAAACTGTAATGGTTCTTGAGAGAGGAACTTGAGAGGAAACATATGGGACTAATTTGTTCCCTTCCTCCCGAACTAGAGTAGAATTAGTGGCCTAGCAAACCACTTTCTGATCGCCCAAAAGAGCACTACAATACTTTTTGACAATTCTATTCACCCCATGAATGTGGTTCGTTACACAATATAAAACCGAAATTTTTTTGTTTGTTTGCACATTAATGTTAATGTGTTACAGGATGGCAGCACATACTTTCACACTTCAACTTATTTTATTTTAGTTTCAAACATCCTTTTAGGACAAACAGTTTTAGAGCAAATGTCCCTTTTGGGCAAATGGTTTTAGTTTCAAACATTCTTTTAGGGCAAATGCACCTTTAGGGCAATGGTTTTAGTTTCAAACATCTTTTTACGGAAAATTGTTTTAGAGCAAATGTCCCTTTCTGATGTATGGTTTGTTTCAAACAATGTTTTAGGGCAAATGGTTTTAGGGCGAATGTACCTTTAGGGAATATGGTTTTAGCTTCAAGCATCCTTTTAGGGCAAATGGTTTTAGTTTCAAACATTCTTTTAGGGCAAATGATTTAAGGCAAATGTACCTTTAGGGCAAGTGTTTTAGTGCAAATGCCCTTTTAGGACATATGGTTTTAAGGAAAATGTCCCTTTAGGGCAAATGGTTTTAGTTTCAAACATTCTGTTAGGGCAAATGATTTAAGGCAAATGTACCTTTAGGGCAAGTGTTTTAGTGCAATTGCCTTTTTAGGACAAATGGTTTTAGGGCAAGTGTTTTTAGAGCAAATGTCTCTTTAGGGCAAATGTCCCATTAGGACAAATAGTTTTAAAGCAAATGGCTTTAGGACAAATTTCTATATACTGAATGTGACATTTTTATATCTATGTATTCATAAAAATAAAAGTATGCATAATTCATATTCAAGCAAGAAAAATGGCATGTCAGTGGTGCCTTCATATTTTGCCCCAGGCAATGCTGGGTAACTTAGCTATTGATGAATACAAATAAAATTTTGTTTATTAATTTATTTATAATACAATTATAACTCCTACTAATTTTCTATAAAGAAGCTTAGTAAACTATATATTGAGGAATTATTAAGACATGAATGAAAAATTAAAACATTTTACCTGAGCTGCCCAAAGATGTATTGGCTGATAGTTCCACAATATTAATTTCCTACATAATGAGAATTAGAGATACGTTTTATTAGTTTGACCATGAACGAGTTAAATATTTTATTTCATTGAATACCAATTAACATGTCCATCTTCGGATTTCTTCTGTTGATTTGTTGACATATTGAGCGCTGTTAAAATATAATCTTCACTGAAATTTAATTGCAGATCATAGTGAGTTAGAAAATACCATTGTAAATTTTTATTAATACTTTTTATATTGAACAGTTATGGAAGAATCACACATGCTGGAAAACACCAAAAATAGAAATAGAAATAAAAATATCAGAATATTTCTGAATTAAGTAACATTTTATTCAGTGCACATGTGTGGTTCTTTCTTTAGGAAAAAAAATATATAAGTTTGATGCTGGTGGATACACAGGCAGTTTTGCCAAGCACTAAAATTTCGTTTGCCCTGCTCTTTTATGAGCGTAGTCAATTTCTAGGGCAAACGCAATTTTATTGCTGGGCAGAACTGCTTCTAATAGATCTGTGAAGGAAGATAGCGTTGTAGATGTTAGTGTAGTTCAGGAGGAGTTCGGAAACTAATATGGATGTTTGAAACGATACGAAGAAGGCTGTTAGATAGGGTAAAAAGGAGGAGGTTAGTAAGCCTGAGGAAAGCTGTGAGGGTGGATATCTCTAGAAAGGCTCAAGAGTAGATCAGTGTTTTTGTGGGTGATGATAATGTGAAAAGGTTTCATAAGTGGCTTGTAGGTAAAATAGAAAGATAGTGTAGCTTTCTTACTTGGGGCTTAGAGTACGGCTATCAAGGAACGTATGAAAAGTGGTGTGTAGGGGCAAAGCCAAAACAAGGGATTCAAGGAACCCTATAGACCTCCATTGCTTTAATATATGCTTTCATATATCAAATAACCAACTTTTTTTCATTGTGCGCATGTGTATGCACATGTACACACTTGTGCGCATGTGTACGCACATGTACACACGTGTGCGCATGTGTACGCACATGTACACACGTGTGCGCATGTGTACGCACATGTACACACGTGTGCGCATGTGTACGCACATGTACACACGTGTGCGCATGTGTACGCACATGTACGCACATGTACACACGTGTGCGCATGTGTACGCACATGTACACACGTGTGCGCATGTGTACGCACATGTACACACGTGTGCGCATATGTATATAGATAATCACACATGTATGTACTCATGTACATGACATAGTTACATGTGATGCGCATGCGTCATTCATTTGTAATAATATGGGTTTAAAATGAAAATACGTCACATGTATTCTAATATACAAAAATAATAACAGAACATAAAAAGGAACACCCCTCCTAAATAATAGAAAAGTCCCCCCTTTCGAATGCTACAACTGGAAAGAGGAAGAATCTCGATTTTTTGAAAAAAAAATTACGTTTTTAAAAAATCGAAATTTTATATATCGAATCGCTCTAAAATTCCAATTTTTTTCCAGTTTCATCGTCAGAATGTTTACATCATTTTAAGTCTGATGACATTTTATTGTAGGTGGCCCCGTTTTCGAGTTGACCCACAAAAAATTATGACCAAAAACTCAAAATTTGTTTCTAAAAAATTCATAAAAAAATAACCCCTTGGTAAAATTTTCTAATTTTTTGTCAGGAGCTTCATATTGACCCACGGAATCAAATAAAAAATACTGCATGTCTTTATCTCATTCCGTTCTTGAGTTGTTCGAGGAACTAAATCGGGTTCCGGACACACACACACATACACACATACACACAGACACACAGACATCCTTTTTTTTCCCTTTTCTTGCATGATCCTATATACCTCCATTGCTCTTTAGAGCAATGGAGGTCAAAAACACTTAGTTGTTGTGCAGGTCTGGGTTATTGATGTCTGTAGACAGTATGGAGGGGAAGTTTTAAATGGGATAGCTGAACTTATGGTTAAAGTTTTACTCCTGAGAAGTGAGATAGGGGTGAACTAGTTACTCATCAGAGGGCCTGGACTGGACTCAAAATAGAAGCCATCTGGATAATGTAACAAATACTACATAACCAGCATGACAGGATTTTGATCTCCACCACAGGTGAGCAACAATCCCTTAAGAACCTACTTTTGTCCTGGGAAAAAATCGGTTGAGGCCAGTCATAAACATTGTGACCCTGCTTGTTAGCTGAGGGCTGCCAGGTTGGAGTGTTCCCTTGACCTACCAGGGATGCAGCACACCCGAGAGCCATCCAATGGACAATCCAAGTGTTTTGCTACCCGGCCTTAGCAGGAATAGCCATACTGCTAAGCTTGTTCGAGCTTATTGCTTCCAATAAGTGGCTGCAATCTACCTATATACAACTTGCGTGAGCACCACCTTTGCCATTAGTTCATTGAATATGATGTCTTGTAGAATTGTAAAGGTTGGTTATTGTGGCTACATACAACATAATCCTAAAGTGGCATTTTTGACGTATCATATAGCATGTAAGCATGGCAATTTCAGTGCTTTTGGGAGACCTCAACATTTGTTTCAAATGACCTGAAATTTTACAGCTGATGATATAATATATGGGTTTTCCATAAAAGCCTTTTGGATGTTTTTTGTAATAAAACGCACTTTTAATTTAGTATAAGCATTTTTTACATCAGTGATTACAATTATGCAGTATGTGAAATGCATTATAAGTCAAATGATCACCGATTCTATTTTGGAGGAAGCCACTCTTTTACTTAAATTGTTGATGACATCTGTACATAATCGCACTTTTCACCATAGACTACTATGGTGACCTCATTTTGAGCACCACATTCCAATCTCCCATAGACTTACATAGTCATTTCTACACCACTCATTTTAAAGCCAATCATTCATCAGAAAGAAAAAACTTTGACCCAGTTTTTTTTGCTTCTCATTGAAGAGAAAGTAGTTTGAAACTTTCTCATACCACCTGCTGAGATGATAAAAAAACTTGTTTTCACGACTGTATATAGAATAAATAAAACATTTTGTATATAGAAGGTAAGAAATTTTATTTCATACTCTGAATATATACATATACATTCAGATTTTAACTACATTTTTTCTTATAGAATACACAATTTTCACACCACATTACAATCTCTCATAGACTATCAGGGGGTCATTTCTGGATCATAGCAGGAAGACCAACTTATTGTTGATGCTTCATCATAACATAGAGAAAAACACTTTGAACCAGTTTTTTTGCTTCTCATTAAAGAGAAAGAAGTTTGAAACTTTCTCATACCACCTGCTGAGATAATAAATAAACTTGTTTTCACGACTGTATATAGAATAAATAAAATATTTTGTATATAGAAGGTAAGAAATTTTATTTCATTTTACTACATTTTTTCCTATAGAATACACAATTTTCATCATACATCGTAACTGTTCAATAAATACACTTTTATCTTCATCACTTGCGTGTGTCTGTGTCGTTTATTTGGGGAGTACCGCGAGGGGGTGGGATTTCTGCGTGGGGATCTCCATCGTCCTTCTACCGTCCTTTTTCGGCCTTCTTCGAGCCAAACGGGTGCGAAGGCTGCTGCACCGTCCAAGTCGGACAAAGCAGGAGCCAAGACCGGAGGCAAGAAGAAGACGGCAGGCTCTGGTGGAGGTCAGCCGGCGGCAACGCCTCGAAGTACGGACCGTACAGGAGATTCACTCCGGCGACTAGGTCCTTGTTTCGGGTGTAACCAGATGGGTCACCTGAGGAAGGATTGTCCGAAGGCTGCGGCCAAAGGGCAGGTAGCCAGAGTGGTGCCTGATAAGAGTCAGAACCTCCAGCCCACCGCTGGCATTGCACCAGTTTGGCTGGAGGGTCGTAAGTACCTGGCCACCGTTCACGATGGCCAGTTCTACTATCGACTTGTAGAGGATGAGGCGAAATCCTCTTTAAACCGCCGCCGGTCGCCACCGAACTTGAGTGGTGTGCGACCAGTAAAGCTTCAAAGCTCAGGTGCCTGTCACGGCCTGAGCTCTGAACGAGGGATGTACCTCCGGGCGGTCTCCAAATATGTGGATGTCCTGCGGAAGGCAGGGGTGCCTCTGGCAAGGTCTGCGGACCCGGAAATTAACCAGTGGGTATTTGAATCGCCATGCTCCACATTGCAGGCCGTGTGCAGCCAGCTGGATCGGGAGGAAGATGGAAGGATCTGGGAGGAAGATGGACTTGGAGTCTCTGACACCTCCTCCGATACAGACAGCAATGCCACAGAGGCTTCGGCGCCAAAGCCACCGTCTGTTTCTTCGCCAGAGTCTACCGACTCTGAGGCCGATAACCCTCCTCCGCCTCGGTACAATCTCCGTCCGCGGGGACAGAGGGTGTATGAGGTGAGTGGGTTTGACGCTCGGGTGGGAAGCCCTCTAGGGAGGCCCATATTGTGGGGTACCCTTTGGGAGTCCTTCCCATGTTGGGAGAGAGCCGGCAGTCCGCTAGTTTGGGCGGACGGCTGGGAGAGGAGGCGGCCGGACGTTGCGGTGTTCGGGGCCCACCACGGTTTCGGTAGAAACCAAGGGCGGCCCATCACCAGATGTCCAGCCAAAGGCCCGACTAAATCGGTCCGTGGACGGAGAAATCCGTCCGTAAAAACCTCCGTGCAATCTCCAATTACCGTCAAAATAAGAGAGTTGACGGTAAATGTCTCTACCCACCAGTTCCAGTCTTGGTGTAGGAGAATTCACCGTGTGTCTGCCCCTAAAAAGGCAGACGACGGTGGAATCTCCATGGTGACCATGCATGAGGCGGCTGATGACGTTTTAGCCGCTACTGCACGGCCATTAGCCGCTAAGATGGTGAATTTGGCGGCTAGGCGCCATATTGGTTGTAAATCTATCAAACAAGGGACGCCGGCAACACGTGTGTCAAAAATAACACGTTTTCGCCGTCAAAGCAGCTGCACAAGGCTGGAAAAAGAAAAAATCGAGAAAAATTAAGTCCCTTTAAGCGAATTTCCTTCTCCTGCCTGTTGGCAGTTCTCTTTTATGTGTTAACGGTGTGTTTTACGGTCAATGACCGTATACACACGTGGTGGGTGTGGTTTCGCTGCCATGACTGTTGTCATGGTGGCCCAACCACTATGGAAAGCACTTTTCTGGCGGGTTCAGCCCGTCCGAGCGCCGTTTCGCTTGGGAAGGCCCAAGTTCGACGGTGTTTGGATGGTAGAAGCCTGCCATGGAGTGGTTTTCGCCGTCCGAAGGTGGCAAAACACGGTTTCGACCGTGAATTGCCGACTTTGGACGGTGGTAACGGCATTTCGCACGGTAGAAGTCCGTGCAATGCCCTTTCCAACCGTCGGGACTCGGTAAAAGAGTGTTTTCACCGTCCGAAGGTGGTCAGCCATGGTTTTTACCGTAGATTACCAACTTTGGACGGTGGAAACCACGATTCGCACGGTGAAATCCCGTGGAATACCCTTTCTACCGGTTCCGAAAGGGGGAAACGTGGTTTTCACTGTGCAAAGGCGGTAAAACACGGTTTTGACCGTGGATTACTGACTTTGAACGGTGAAAACGAGAATTCTCATGGTGAAAGCCCGTGGAATTCACTTTTCCACGGTAAAAACTTGTTTTTAACGGTTTCTTCCCTTGTTCACGGGCTCACCACGGAGAAGGAGAAGGAGGAAGGCGACGGGAGTGGCCAACGGTCCCCCTCCCTCAGCCCGCTGCATCCTGGGGATGCAAGGCTGTTGGAGTCGGGATCGGAGGGCTCCCCATCATGTGGCGGACCGGAAACGGCTGACGCTACCGTGGAATCTGTTGATTCCCCGGCGGCAGAGGCCGTGGAAGGTCCGGAGTCTGCCCAGTTGACTCCGACCGGTGTCGTAGCCTTCTGGGGCAGATACCTGCAGTCGCCCTCCAGGGATACAGCTGCTACCACCGTTCAGTCGGTGGCGGCGGTAGTTTCTCCGGTTGGAGAGCCTGCAGAAGCGGGTGTTGATGGTGGGAAAGCGGCTACCGGTGTGGTAACCGCTAGTACCCCGGAACCCGGGTCTCCGGCTGTTCGAGACCTCCTAGATTGGTCTAGGGTGGTCGAGGGCAGTGAGGACGTCTCCTTGGGAGCGTCCTTAGTCATTGACACGGTGATGGAGGTCGAAAACACCTTTTATTCGGTGGTTGACGCCTCAAGGCAGTGGCGGAGCCGTAACGCCTCTTCAGAGGGCTCTTCGGAGTCTGACGGTTTTGGGTAAACCGTCTGGGACGGGATACCCCGGAGTTCTTCCCGCCGATCCAATGTCTTTGGAGGCCGTGGCTGTGTCCTTGGCTGAAGAAGAAGGCCGCTTGGATCGGTTGGATGAAGCTAGACGGGACATGGTCCAGGAAGGTGGCTTCCTGGTCGGGGACCGTCGATGCTTCATCGGGGAGTTTCCCACCGTGCAGGTGAAGAAGGACGGCGCCAAGAAGCGCATGAAGAAGTCCGGAGCCGCACGGATCACTGCCAGAGCCAAGGCTCTCGCAGAGAGAGAGGCGATGCTCAAAGCCAAGGAGGAGGCATTGAATTGTGGGGCTTCGAGCGGAGACTCTCGCCCGCCCTGACGGTTGTTCAGGGGCTGCTTGGCCAGAGAAGCCGGCTGCTGGATCGGGTCCGCCCAAGGCAGTAGCTGGCCCCTCCGGCTGGCGGTCGGACAACCCGAAGAGGGACCGGCGAGCGGAGAAGAAGGCTACCCAGCCTCCAGTAACCGCTCCCGGTAAAACGGGGAAATCTGTGAGTGGTTGTGGTGGTAAGGGACAAAAGAGGTCCCGCCCTCACACCCCACCAGTGGCTGAACGCTCTAGAGGCAAGAAGGCCAGGTCCTCAGGTCGAGGAAAGGCTTTCGAACCTCGGAAGCCCGAGAGCTTGGAGGACAAGCTCAAACGGCTTCAGGCTCACGCAGCGAGCTTGCACTGACGGATCGCTCGTGCGGTCGGTGCGAGTGAGCGGCAGGAGTTTGAGCACCGGGGTGCGGAGTTCCCTCCCCTGCAGGGAATGCCCGCCCGGAGTCCGCTCAAAACAGGGGAACCTCCTGTCGGTAGTGGTGTCCCGCCTATTGCGAGTGCCACAACCATCGCTGGCCAGAAGCGAATCGCCGAGAGGGAGGCGATGCAGGCTTCCAGTGCACCAGCCCATGGTGCGGAAGCCAAAGCTACTGGTAGCAAGAGTCAGCCGACTCTTGCACCGAAGGAGAAGTCTCTCCTTCGGGATGGTCGAGGAAGATTTGTTTCCGGACAATCATCCTCGGCTGTCGCTTCGGCTAAGGGCACTTCTACGAAGAAGAGTACGGCTCCGGCCGGAAAACCTTTCAAGAAGGAGTCCGAGAAGGCGAAGGGGGCTAACCACCCGCCTAAGCCTGACCGGCCCAGTAAGTCGTCGGGGTCAGTTAAGTCTGACCCGACGCATGGTCAACCTTCCTCTCAGGGGAAGAAAAAGAAAAAGAAGGACCGTAAAAAGTCCAAGCGTGAGAGGAAGGGGAGTCCGACACCCTCCAGTAGTAGGCGCCAGTGAGCCGAAACTGGAGACGTCGTGGCGGAAAAAGAGGAGTCCCAGCGTGCTCAGGCAAGCACGCCGGCCGGGAGTCAACCGGTCCATACCTGTCCCGTTGAGGCGGCGCGGATGGATGGTAGGTCGATGCGCGATGTTTTGGTCGGCACGCCTCCATCCTCTCCAAAGGTGGATGCGGTCTCGGGCCTGCGGGTTCGAGCAGTGGGAACCCTGCACCGTGTGACTTTGCCCTCACCTAGGGGCGAAGGAACCTCGGTTGCAGGAGTCAGTGTTCCCACAAGACGTGACCCCGTGACCCCCAGTGGGGGTACACCCTTCTCTCCGGTCCATGGCGGCGGGGTATTCGATACCCTAGGACCTGAAACGTCAACCTCCCCTAGGCCTGAGGCCGATGGACGGCGTATTGGCGCATTGCCCCCGTATTCAGATGCAGAGGTGTATCTGAATAACCGGCTTGGTCTCTGGCAGGACCAGCCGGGAATGGAGGGTTGCCAATACCACGGCTACTACCGTCTGGATGAGCCACTTCCAGAGCCGTGGGTAGCAAGGCTACCGCCGTACAACATGCGCCATGTGGTGGCGTTTGGTTGTGGAGGTTTTCCGGTGGTGATGGTCGTGAACCCGGTCCAGCAAACGTTTGCTATTTTGGATGTGGTGGGGCTAGATGCCGGGATAGTTCGTCTAGCCCGGCGTGCAGCCCCATTCATTCAACGTTTGCTGGGATGCGACTTAGGAGGTATGGCTTGACAGTTCATTACTGAGCCTCTACCAGGGTGCGAGACCGAGCCCGCGGTTGCCCGGGTGGACCTCCTAACAAGTCGGACGCTTCACACGCGTCCACAACTCCAGGATATTCCTTTCGAGGAATTCCGAGCCCTGAAGGAAAGCCGTCTTAGGGGGACAGTCTTCGATACTGGTTTTGGGTGGCGTAACACCCAGATGTGCTTGTGGTGGGCATGTCGGTGGACTGCGGAGTGGATGGGCTCCACTTTCGCGACACCGCCAGAGAAGCCGTCCGGAACCTAAGAAGGTCAGGTTCGGGGAGCAATCCTGGCTGGCTTGACTGACCTGTTCCCGAGACAGAACATGGAAGTTGAGAGGATTGCGGCAACCTGGTCTGCTCAAATTTTAATTTTGATGGAGCAGACGAATTTCCCTATGGTGGTCTGCCTGACAGCTACAGTAGGCTGTTGGGTCAGACGCCATTTTGGTGCCAGCAGACCTCTCACCATAAAGTCTATGGGTGAGAGGTCAGATGTGACCTCTGTCCCCTCTACGTGGAGTTGCCTGGATGTTTCCTGTGGCCTAGTCAACCACAGGATCTGGGCAGTTGGTTGTAGGCTTGAGTGAGGACTAGACCTGTGGGTGGAGGTCAGGTAGACCTCCACTGGCCAGTGCGACTTCTTCTTCTTTTGTGCCTTTGGCCATTAGGCCTTTTTGTATATTTATGGTGGCTTGGCTGGTCGAAGTGGACCAGCCAGTTGTGTAAATACCACTGTCATCCTTTTTTTCATCATACATCGTAAGTGTTCAATAAATACACTTTTATCTTCATCACTTGCGTGTGTCTGTGTCGTTTATTTGGGGAGTACCGCGAGGGGGGGTGGGATTTCCGCGTGGGGATCTCCATCGTCCTGCTACCGTCCTTTTTCGGCCGGTACTCATGTCGGCTCGCGGTAGAACCGGAGTTCTACCACGATATTCTCGGCGTGGCAGCGTGGTTTTTCGTCGTGTCCATCGTGGGTGGCTCCTGGAGCCGACACCTCCCAAGAAACACCGTGTGGGAGACGGCTACGGGTACGTTCCCGTCCCCGTAAGGAGCCAGTTGACGGTAAGTTTTTGCGTCAGTTTTGCGATTAATTTACCGGGTTATTGTAACGGTCCGGCGGGACGTTACACTATATTATTGCTTAGTACCCTGAACCTATTTCTATTTTTTGTAGTGATGTCTTCCATAGTCTTGTTCTATTTCTATTGGCCTCTTTCATAGTCATGTTTCTTTTCTATTGGCTTCTTTCATAGTCATGTTCCTTTTCTATTGACCTCTTTTATAACCATGCTGTTTTTTATTGGTTTCTTTCTTAGCTTTTTTGTCTTTCATAACCTGGTTTCATTTTTATTTATGTCTTTTATAATTTTAACTTAATATTATTGGTAAACACCAATATTATTAAGTATATCTGAGTAGTTCGTTTTTTTAGTAGTATTTGAGTAGTTCGTTATTTTTGAGTAGTATCTGAGTAGTTTCATTGGCTACTATTTTTAATCGAGAACATTATTTCAGTATAAAAAAAGAAAAAAGTTCTCATAAAATTCACACATCAACTTCCATTCTGAATCTTCTCAGACAAGTGTTGCTCTGATCATTCATTTCTAAAATCATTACAGCAAAATACTGCATCTTTAAAGTTTGCTTTTTTTACTGTGGCCGATCTTACAAATAGTTTTTCACTTTGTGCAAGACATTTATTACATCAAAAACTCCCCATCTATAACTAATTGTTGTAAAAAGTCATATTTACATCATAATGCAGGACAATCAAGACATCATTGGTGAGTTTTTCTTTTTAAACTATCAAATAGCCTAAGAAACATAAATGCCCATTTTATAAATCACTAATTTTGGCGGATGTTTTCGAAAATTTCCGAACTATTTCTTTTAAAAGTTTTGGACTAGATCCTGCACATTATTTCACTTTTCCCATGCATGTATGGTCTGCCACTTTAAAAGACACAGAAGTTGAGTTGGAATTACTTACGGATTATGATATGCACTTATTTATCGAAAAAGTTATTCGCGGAGGTGTTCTGTCGCCAGCCACAGATATGCAAAAGCGAACAATCTCTATCTAAATGATTATGATCCATCTAAGCCTAAATCTTATTTAGCCTATTGGGATTACAATTCCTTGTATGCTACGACGATGTGAGAGACCATGCCCATGACAGATTTTCGTTGGTTAGATGAAAATGAGATCAAAACTTTCACCATTCATTCCATAAATTCAGATGGCAAAGAAGGATACATATTAGAAGTGGATCTCGATTATCCCGCAAATTTACAGTTTGATCATAGTGACTAACCCCTCTTTGTCCAGAAAAACTCGATATTCACCTCGATATGTTATCTCCTTATGCTAAAGACCTTCTAAAAAAAGTAAAAGGAAAAGAACCCAAAAACTACAAGACAAAGAAACTCGCACCAAATTTTTATCATAAAAAACGTTGTTGTTCATGCTAGAAATTTACAATGTTACTTAAACCTGGGGATGAAATTAATCAAAATTCATCGTGTTCTTTCTTTTACCCAAGGCAAGTGGTTAAAGCCCTATATAGAATTTAACATTGCCATGCGTAAACTAGCAAAAGATGATTTCGAAAAAGACTTTGCAGATGAACAATGCAGTTTTCGGGAAAACAATAGAAAATCAAAGAAAAAAATGAATGCCGAACTCGTTAATGAAAAAGAACGCTGTCTAAAATTACTCACATTATTGATAAGAACCTCGCTGTTTTTAAAATGAAAAAAATGGTCCATTTAATTTAACAAACCATTGTATACAGGTTTTACTGTACTAGAAATATCGAAGTTGTTCATGTATGAATTTTATTATTATGTTCTGAAATGAAATTATCCCGGAAATAGATTGAAATTGTTGTATACTGATACGGATACTTTCATCATGCATATTCAAACGAAAAATTTGTACCATGACATGCAGCGTTACCAATACCATTTGGATACGAAAAGTCACTTTCTGCACTCTCTAAAAAACAAAAAAGTTATGGGAAAATTTAAAGATGAAATGAATGGTGGAATTTTTGGCCCTAAAATCTAAAATGTATTCTGTACTGTTAAATAGTAATAAGTATAAATGTAAAGCTAAAGGTATTAAGAAACAGATCATTAAATCTCACTTCAATCATGATATGTACATTGAATCTTTTCATCAGTCTATTCCGAATAGCATAATTCAACGACAAATCATGTCTAAAATGCATGACATTTACACTCTAGAAGTGAACAAAATCAGTCTTACCACATTCGATGATAAACATTATATTGAGAATGACGGAATTACTACCCTCGCTTTGGCTATTTTTCAATTTCAATTTCAATTTCAATTTCAATTTAAACAAAATTTAGATAACATTATTTGTTGTTTAGTATAGAACCTACCATAAGGGTTAAAAGATTAAGCGATGCATGTGTCATCCGGAAGAAAATGAATATGGGTGATGCCGGATATGATCTGTATTCTGCGGTGAACTGCACTATTAAAACCTCTAGATAGAAGGCTCTGTGCGACAGACTTATCCATGGCTATACCGTATAACTCCTATGGAAGAATCGCACCAAGATCGGGTCCCGCACTTCATTTTGGAATTGATGTTTTGGCTGGCGTTAGGTTAGGTTAGGGGAGCTATTAATGTTCTGTTAATAAATGTTGGAACCTATGATTTTTCCATTAAAAAAGGAGAGCAAAAGGAGGCAAATCATTTTTGAAAAAATATATCCCGATGTGGAATTTGCAGAATGCGATGTTGAAATCCCTCCAAGCACCCGTGGTGAGCTTGGGTTCAGCTCTACGGGAAAATAAGTATTTACTCGATGTAGTCTTATAAATGTTTATTTACAAATGTATCCATCCCATAATGTTACATATACCCATTTTAATATTAACTTTATATAAATAGTATAATAATACATGTACTGAAAAGGTAAAGGGTAAATAAAAATGTAATTAAAAAGCATACAGTGGTAAATATTTTTTTAGGTTATAATTAATAAATGTGTGAACAATTTTATCATTTCGCAAATAATTGTGTCGCTGAAACACAGAAACGATACTTTTCATAGATACACTAGAACATCTTAAAATAGAATAGAAAATACAATATTGGCCACGGACGGCCATTCTTGAATGAAGAGTCTATGTGCATTGTAAGTCCAGGACAGACTGTTTCTCGCGATGAACTGATTTATCCCGTCCATCATGGGCTTCATTCCGTAACTGTCAAAATATACAGCCATTCCATTTATTGAAATAAATAGGGATCCAGTGAGATACGGGCTCCGACCGCGCATCCAGATTAACGATATAAAGTTTACGATTCACTCTAAAAGGAAGTTGGTCCCATGCGAATACACCGGCAAACACTAAATGCATGGCGGGATGATGAAATAATAAATATTCCAGTTGACTAGAATCCATTTTAATAATCTATGATAACATTGCGATGATGATCCACTTCGATGATGGACTGGTAGATGGAATAAACGATGACATTCACCGTTGTGTTCAACGGATTTTTAAATTTAATATTGAGATGTAAATATCCACTTTTACTCAAGTTGAAATGGGATCCTGATAGAGCACTTTCATCATTGGTGAGATCGAAGGCATAAAGAGAATAGCCATTTTTAAATTCCTCGAACATCACATTTACACCGTCTGTGCCATAATACTTGCGACACGAAAAAAATAGCTGCTGATAAAAATGACCGTATTTTTTCGTAGTGAAATTTGGACTGAACTGTATCCCCGGAAATTGGGTACCATCCACCTGTAGCTCGAGAAAACTGAGGTCCTTGTAATGAAAATGAAAAGGATTCTTTTTTAAATTTCCAGCACGTGCATCACTATCAATGAGTCCAATCATAACGAAACTCGGTAATATGCCATTACAAATGTGGATGTTAATATCGTGGCCACCACTCGGTTCGCAGAAAGAAGTGCATTTGATTCAATTGATAGGATAAATAAAATTAGATTTCAATGACTGCTCAATATGCGTTTTAACGATAGATGGATTTGGTACCACTTTTCGTACATAGAGGGTAGCAGATCTAATACCCACTTTGTAATCATTCTTGTCACTATCTGGCTTCAGTAAACAAAAGGCATCTTTTTGACGAATTAATTTAATGGAGAGATCGAGCATATTAAGAGGCGTCCCTGATGAAAAATATCTTTGTGAAGACGTCCGCACATATCCATAATACTAGTCGCTTTTGATCTTTCAAAGCATTGCGCTAATCCATCTCCTGGATTGGCAGTGGATGGTTTACGATCTTTAAAGGCAGCAATGGTGTCTTTGTAGAATATCTCGAGAGATAAATAAGGTTTATTCCCGGTGTTTTCGCTGCATAGAAGTGTCGTTAAATAAGATTTATATCCATAATTGTGATCGGTGGAACTAATAATTGTATGCCCGAGAGTAACCGTAACTTCACTAAAAAGTGAGTGAAAAAACCCATTTATAGGCGTGACTTCGCAGGTAGTGTCCAATGGTTTTCCATCTGCTTTTAAAATTCTTGCCTTCACATTCAGATAAATATCAGAAGGATCAATGTATTTATTGGCATTTCCCATGATATTGAACTCTATCGTCGCGGGCACGGTAAAAATATCCAACTCACAACTCATCCCGGGCCCCGAATCATGATGTACGAGAAAGCCACTCATGTTTATAGATTCACAAAATTGATAGTTTTTCTTTTCTTTTGACCCGAAGCTTTCTTTGCTGCGGGTTTCCTTTTCTTAGGGACTTTCTTCTTCGGTGATTTCCTTTTCACTGTATGCTTCGTACTGGTCACGGTGGTTTTCCGGTGCTTAGCTCCAGTCTTCAAAAATTCATGCCCAGCTTCCATTCCACGCCTTTTTAAGGCACTTTTGATATCAGATACGTTACTTCCAGACTTTAACAACTGCTTACTCGCTGAAAGGGCTCCTATTTTCCAAAAAGGGATCACGAAACGATATAACGAAGAAAAAAATCCGTGTCCCCGCTGATATTGAGATCCCACGAAGAGAGGCAAAGAGGATCCAATTTGTTTATGATAATTATAACATGGATCAGTCGCTGATCCGCAACAGTAAGGCAGCCTCATTTGTGAAAAAATGGAACACGGACGAAAATGAACTGTGGCTATCACTACGTCTCCACTGGTAAATAAAATTGTACATCCAAAGACATCGCTTATACGCACTTCAATACTATGTATACCATCACGTGATAGTCTTTTATACTGTAGTTCATTGTAGATTTTGGTAATTCTCATTTCATCAGAATCTTGAAGATGAATGGGCCTCAATAAAGGTGAAAGTATATCCCCCACAGGCTGGTACTCGATGCAGTCAATAAACACGAATAAGGTATGAATATCACGCTGAAATCCGAAAGATAGTCGGCCACCCTAATAATGGGAAGTTCCGACGTATTGCTAAGATAGTCCTCTTGAAACCTGAGCATTCTTTGTATTTTTTCGGAGAATTGAATGCTTGAATTGGGTTGAACTGTAACTTCTACACGCGACGTTGTATTCCGATATTTGAACCAAAAATTCTTTTCACTATTTAATCTCGGATTCACGATATTCTCCATTCGTGTTTTGCTTTCTAACAACTGCTGATGATATTCTTTCAGATTTTGTAGACCTTGTTTTGACTTGGCTAAATTTTCTTTTTTTCGTCATACGAGGATTTTAAAATATTGTAATTAAATTCATCCGCTTCTATTTGTAATAGAGCCATATTGATAAGTTTAGCTTTGGCATCGTTATCATCGGTCTTTTTTGCTCGTCCTGTAGTTTTTGTTGTATGACATTAACGAGACACTGAATTGCTTCGTCCCGTTTTCCATCGGGCCCAAGTATGAGACTTTTTTATGCTGAAATTTCTTTTCAAGATCATTTATTTTGTTTTGATATCCCGTTTGACTGGTATTTTTATCATTAACGAGATTCTAATAGTTGGTGCGTGATTCTTCGCACATTTTGAACATGGCATTCACATTGTTCGCGGCTGCTTGCACTCTGGCTTCTTCCGTTACCATATTGTTTTCCTTTTTGTCTATATTAGCTGTAGATTTGTCTATTTTTTTAATCAGCTCATTTTTGTTCGACTGAATCGAAGGATGCCTCAAATGAAGAGGCCCAAAATATGCATCAATATGAGAGTTGATGGCATTCACGAGAGATTCGGGAGAATGATACGCCCCACTTGAAACACTAATGTTGATGCTTAGACTCCTCTCCATATCTCTGATAATAATTTCACCTTCCTTTTCATTCACGATATTTAACCAGGTATGCGAAAAATGAATCTCAGCCACGGTGACTTTGTAATCTCCATTAAGTTCGATGGGTTTTGGTAGTTTCACGGTGTAATTCGTTAAAGTGTTGTCCGGATAATATTTCATACTGCTATTACTTGGCAGTGTCATGTAAAAGTTTTGAGGCTCGGTCATTTTTGTAGTTGTTTCAAATCTCCAGCTTTAATCCAACTGTTGTGTTTATCGGCGTATCCTTTCCACTTCACCAAAAGTTGCCGGTGCCGACCTTTTCCTTTTTCAGCTACAACTTTTTCCATCCTCCAAAAATCGCTATCTTTTTTGTCAATTTTTTGAAATTCTTCCTTGTAAAATGTACCTTCTAATAGTTCTCCATAAATATCTACGAGATGGTATACTGGAGGTATTCGGTATGGTGAAAACTTCGATGGTGAAAACTTCATCCGTCCAATTAGGTAAGTAAACTTTTCGAAAGTTAGCTTCGTCTTGGAAATACGGACACGATCTCCTACTTTGAACTTGGGCAATCTACTATTGACAGATAGAAACAACCATTTAAATACATCTTTTTCATTGGTAGATGAGACTTTCTCCGGAGCCATTCCAATGCTTCTATGATACGATGCATTGTATCCTTTCACCTTTCACTCAACTTATCAATGTACCGATAATTCCCCTTCGCTGTAAAATACCTCCACATGCGTGATTTCAAAGTTTTATTAAAACATTTGACAACGGCGGCTTTGACTTCTTTAAAAGTGGTATAATATCCAATACCATTTTATTTAAGAAAGGTCTGAAAATTCTTATTCTGGAATTCATTACCCCTTTACCACTATATGATTGAATTTTTCTTGGCTTCCTTCCATCTCGCAGAATAATTTTCGAAGCAGCGATCATTTCCTTTCCAGTTTTTTGTTTTAATGGTTGAACCCAAGCATATTTTGAAAATACATCGATACAAGTTAAAAAATAGTTGTAGCCATTATTCTCTTTTTTGTAAGACTGCATATCCACTAGATCCATCTGCCATACATCGTCTATTTTACTGTCCAATGTTCTATTTCTCGTAAATGTTCTTCTCACTGGTGTATGTAAAGTGTAGACATCTTGCATTCGTAATCACGCTTCAATAACACCCCGAGTAAATGTCTTTCCAGTTGCCGCATGAAGGCGGTCAACACCCCCGAGAGACCCACTGGAGGATGGATCATAATAAATTCTTTTGAGTTCTTTGTTTTTCATGATTCTTCCCATATGGGCCTGTTAGATTCTTTGGTATCAGGATGGTAATCCCATCGCTTGTCGTTGGCTATTAGAGATTGAGGTACGTTCATTTTTTTCAGCTCCGTGATAAATGGCTCCCATACTGGAGGGTCCGTATCTAGTTTTACTGATAACGAGATCTCTAGTAGGGTCCATGATATTGGTATTTGGCATGACTTGTCCATCTATCAGAAGCTGATGCGATGAATTCCAACTTAATGGCCCTCTACCATCTTTTATTAAATTAAGAAGACGACCTTCTTCTGTTGTGTCTTCGGCAGTTGGTTGACTATATAGCTGATACCTGATGAATGTTTTTCTTCAATGGGACTCGAAAAACCGGGGTCCTCTAATGTCACTTTCGTTACCTCTTTGTGGGCCTGTTCTCATAAATTGATTTATACTGGTGTTGTAATTGTCCTAGAAGTAAAACCTTATTGTAGTTATCCAAGTTTTCTTCTTCCAAAATACATTGAATTGCGTTTTCAATGTCTCTTAAAATATGCTGAATGGGTGTTTTATTTTCTTGCCTTTCTCGATATTGAGCTTCTTAAGATTCAGCGGGGATGAGGATCATTTTTACTGCCATGATGTTATTAAACCCGTTAACATCGACAATACGGGAGAAATTAACAGGGGAAGCCAACCCCCTTTTTGTTTGACGAGAAAGTTTTTCTTCGACTTTGGAGATGCTTTCGTATTCACTAATTTATTCAGTACGTGGATATAGGGTCGTAACTTTCTTTTTTCATGTTCACTGAGCACAATGTTAGAGTTCCCAATATTATGCACACAATCACACAAACACTGAAAAAATCCAAGTTGGATTTCTTTGGAAGTTCTTTTTGAAGTCGTGGATTACTTTCCACAGCTATGTGTAATTTGTGATTGTTACGATCGAGACGTGAAGGAATTTTTTGACTTACTTTCATCATTGTTTAGGTAAAAATACAGCAGTATACTCTCCTGAAAATATATTCGTTCTGAGCCGAGAGTTGTCATCCGCATTCTGCATGAGATCAATCATCAAGTAACTGTACGGATCACGAGTATTCTGGTTAATGGCATCGATCATGAACTTGGTGTTACCAGGATACATCTGATGAGACAAATGAGTGATTTGAGATTTGTCACGAGGGTTTTTAAAAAGAATCAGAAATACTGCGCTGATACGGGTTCTTGTCAAAAATATTTTGAGTAATAAATATAACACTTATATTTTGATGATGCGAATCGCACGTAAAGAGCTGAGAAACACCCCTATCCACATCTTGAAACAGATTGTCGAATACAATAAGCTGGTTTCTATCACATCTAAACATCTTCATGGCAGGCATTCCTTTTAGAAATGTCACTCAAGTCCCATAAAGTGCATACCAGTCTTAATATTGAGAATAGTGTCACGTTACTCTTTCTGGTAGGGCATAATCATTCCCCTGGCATGATCCAACATTTTCTTAACGAAGGTTGTTTTTCCACAACTGCTGGGACCAGCAATAATCATCCTAAATGGTGCCTTCAATGGAATGAATGAACCCTTTTTTTCCATGATTGTTACGGAATCTTGCGCTAGTTGTATATTGGCAGGTACTTCCGTTTTAGTGGAAATAGCAATGTTCGTTGTTTCGAGTATAAGCATAAGAGCCGCAATGCAGACCATAACGATGTATTTTATACTCGGTTTCCTTTTTTGCGGCATCACATTTTCCTCTATCGTAAAGCGTGATATTTCATATTGCTCCACCATTTTAGCTTCGAGAATGAGTACATAACGTGATATTTATTCAGTATTAGTACAAGCTTTGAAAATTTCACATCGCCACTCATTCTAACCAATGGTTGATTAGATACGAAATTCCTTGAATGATGACGCTTCTAATCAGTTTGGCATCTTTGATCCAGCAGCTTAACACAAATAAGACATTCACCCTCTCGAATAAATCATTTATTTTTTTTCCGCTCGTACACTTCGGGATACATCGTACAAAAATGAGTCGGAACTTGGCTTCCATCACCCCCTTTTAGAAGTTCGTCTTGATGAACACAGTCAGCACACGCTTTATTCCAGCCTGGTAATTTTATTGTGGTTTTTATCACATAACGAGCTTGCTCACAAATACCAGGAAAATCCATTTGCGTATACGACATTCTGAGTAAAATAAATTGTACATACTAGCTTATTTTTGTTTTTGTACCCTTAATCCAAAAATATAAGCCTCATTTTTGCACAATGTGCTATTCCATTTCTCTGTTTTTATGACAACTACATGTAAAGTCAACTTCTTGAGGGCCAAAGATTGTCAGTAATTTCTCATATTTCATACAAAGTCCTTGTTTCTCGAGGTTTATGCTAGGAATAATTAATTTCATTAATGATTTTTTTTCCACAGTGCCACCCTTATAAGCAAATAAGGCATTTGAATTTTTTCTCAGAGGCATGCGTATACAAGCTACGTAAAACATTCAGTAATGTTGAAAATGCGGCATCATCGGTATCATTTCTATAAGAAAGACCATGAATATGTGCTGTCACGAATTGCATTGTTCTGACATCCTTGTCAGTAAACATACTATTTTCAGGAAGTCAAATAAACATATTATTCGGATGTGGATCACCGATAGTATAGTATCCCAATTCTTTAATGTAAAAATCACTTCCAATTTGAAATCCATCACAATCAATAAAGGTGGATATATTGCCGAAAATAGACATTCTGGAAATTAATTTTTCATTCATAAGGCCAAATCAAGCCGAGAAAAAAAAACATACCTAATGCCGTGAAATTCGAGGCTTCTGGTAATGAGTAGATCTTGCCATAGCATATATGTTTCTCCAAGTACTTATACCCCTTAGATTATTCCATTATTATTTCCAAGGGGTGTAAATAAATCTCGGCCTTGACAAAACAAGAATAGACGTGTTGAGACATGTTTAGGCTTGTTCAAACATGCCTTGATGTGGTCCGAAGGGTGTGTCTATAAATCATGGATTTATGAAAACATTAGGCTCGTTCAAATCTGCTCCACTGACATGCACCTGAGGGGCATATCTATAAATCATAGACTCGTGAAAACATGAATAGACATATTGCATCATGCCTAGCCCCGTTAACACTTGTCACTTTCTTAAACCTAATGTTAATCTTTTGGAGCATGATAATTCCCAAACCTATTCTATAACCTTAGCTAGACATGATCGAATTTTATGTAGAATCCTGCATGTTGAACACCTTATTCGTAAAAGCTAAGCACAACTAACATTAAAAAGTATATGTATATATATATATATATATATATATATATATATATATATTCATAGTTTGAAATAAAATTTCTTACCTTCTATATACAAAACAACAAAGTCGTGAAAACAAGTTTTTTTATCATCTCAGCCGGTGGTATGAGGAAGTTTCAAACTTCTTTCTCTTTACTGAGAAGCAAAAAAAACTGGGTCAAAGGTTTTTTCTCTCTGATGAAGGATTAAAATAGGTTAGCTTTAAAACGAGTGGTGTAGAAATGACTCTATGTAAGTCTATGGGAGATTGCAATGTGGTGCTCAAAATGAGGTCACCATAGTAGTCTATGGAGAAACGTGGCATAGAAATGACTTTTCCTATACTACTGAAGCCCTTTTTGGAAAAACTTATTATAAGAGAGGAGAATAAGACAGGAAAATAATGCATCCACACATTAAAGTGGTGCATTTTCTCCGTCAATGACACCCCTTGCACCCCTTCATATGTTTGTTTCTTCCTGGAATGGAGGTTGTAATTTCTGAATTTTGTACTTCAGCAAATCTGTAAAAAAAAATGATGTAGAAATAAAAATAGATACCAGACTTCTAGATGTACAGTCTTCTCTTCTGAAAGCACTTTAGCAATGTACAATCCACACGTAGCCAGTTTTAATACCAGTGTTATGAATAAAAACACCAAACCTTGTTTTAGAAAAAGAGAAAGAAAAACAAATCATCTTCCTATATGACAAATTCAATCATTATAATTGCGCCTATGGTGTCTATCGACTTTACATGTAAATCCATATTTTTAAGACAGCTAGCTGTCTTAAAAATATAGATTTCTACTCAGTGCTAAGCAGCTGCTTAGTAGAAATGTTAATAGTAATACATTAGCATTGTAGACGCCGTTATTTCAGCAAATATCATACTAAGGACAAACGTTTGAACTCTTTGCTTTGTGTTGCACAGTGACGTGGTACATGCAGTGGCCCACACAAACTAAGTACTGGAAGTATGTTATCAACCAGATCGCTAGCTGAATCACTTAATACACATGTCGTTTTTTCATGCTGATATATTTCAAACAAACTTTTACAACCAATTAATTAAAAAATATTGTCTGCTATGAATAGCCTGCATAAATTTGGGTACTTATCAAACTTAGAAAAAAACTAAATCTAAAATATAACAATATATCTCACCCTTCCTCATTGAATAAAATCTGCTATTTATTGGTACAGTGCTAGTTTTGCGCTCGCTCCAAAGGTGAGGACTAGGCCAATATATTACCTTTCTAGCATACTCACTAACCCTGAAAAAGACTCACAACTTCAGTGATCTTTTGTAGTTTGTGTTCCTGTCACCTCCCCGGACCCCACGGGTTGACAACTACAGTATACCCCTTATGGACCCCACCCCAGAAAGCATAGTGAGTATAGGGACTTAAGTTTTTAAGTAAAAGAAAAAGAAACAGACATTTATTCTAATTGCTACACTAGCACCGATGGTGATAAAAGGTAATATTTTAATTAACAATGTAATTAACAACATAGTATAGCAAAGAGACGATCATATTAACTACGCACATATAAACCACAATTAAAAGTGTTACTCATTGTAGCAAATAAAGTAGCTTCACGTAGAACATGTATGCATATGTGCACACGTGTGCGCATGTGTAAGCTCATGCACAAACGTGTGCACATGTGTAAGCCCATGCACACATGTGCGCGCATGTGTATGCCCATGTACACATGTGCACGCATGTGTAAACCCATGTAAACACGTGCTCACATGTGTATGTAGATAAACAAGTGTGTACTCACATACATGACATAGTTACATGTGATGCGCATGTGTTATTCATTTGTAATAATATGGTTTAAAATGAAAATAAGTCACATGTATTTTAATATACAAAAATAATAATGAAACATAGAAAGAACACCCCTCCTAAATAATTTGAATAGTCCACCTTTCAAATGTTACAACTGGAAAAAGGAAAAATCTCGATTTTTTTAAAAAAATTACGTTTTTAAAAAATCGAACTTTCATACAGGATCACTTTCATAGGATCACTCTAAAATTTCAATTTTTGTCTTGATTCATCGTCAGAAACTGTGCATCATTTTAGGTCTGATGACATTTCGTTGTAGGTGGTCTCATTTTCGAGTTGTTTGACTCACAAAAATGTATAACCAAAACTCAAAATTTGTTTCTAAAAAATTCATAAAAAAAATAATGCTTGGGTAAAATTTTCTGCTTTTTTGTCAAGAGCATCATATTGATGCACTGAATCAAATAAAAAACACTCCGTGTCTTTATCTCATTCCGTTCTTGAGTTGTTCAACCTACAAACTCGGGAGTCCAGACATACAGACATCCATTTTGCTTCTTTTCTTGCATGATCCTAAGATTCTGCAGCTTTTATTAGATGTTGAAACCACTAAAGAAGAAAATCACCAAATACTGGTAGATCTTGTAACGCCAACTGAGGACACCAGCTTATCTGTTACTGCTTGTAACACACTATCAAAACCCAATGAAGATGAAAATTTAGCTTGTGTAAGACAATCAAATTTAAATGATAATTTAGATGATAATTTCATTCCACAAGCAAATGAAGACACAGTTGGAGTATTTGTCGAAGAAGCTAATGAAAACAAAAATGTAGCTTCTTTTGAGGAGCCCAAAACAAAACAACATGTGGCTTTTGTTGCAAAAACCCATGAAGATAATTCTTTGGAATTATTTTCTTAGATGTTAAATACAATAAATTTACCAATTGAATCTGAAACTGAACAAGAACTTTTAAAAAATTTTTATGAGGAGTATTTGACCAATCTGACAACTCTGGAAGCCTACAACATTGATGCTCAACTTGCTCAAGAAGATCTTGATGAACATGCAGTTGATTCATGTGACAACTGAAGATGAGGGATTATTTTTCTGAAGAACCTTCATCAGAAAATTCAGATTCAGATGAAGAAATCAATTCTACTATACATAAAAAACAACATTTTACAAAACCAAATACTTCTAAAGTCAAGCAAAAATGAGACTCAAGTGATTCAGAATGTTCATCAGAAAGAGATGTTTACATTAGTCCTGCAAAAAAGACTAACATACTAGTATATGATTAATACCACTATTGTTTGTACTGTGGAAAGCCAAATTTAAAAATGGCTCGACACTCGCAACAGCACAAAAATGAAACAGATGTTGCTCGTGCACTTTCTCTCCTTTTATGAAGCAAAGAACAACACCTGGAAAAAACTACTACGTCTTGGTGATTTTTATCATACTTTGGAAGTTTTGTCAAGTGGAAGTGGTGAATTAGTTCTTCTTCATTGTCCAAATGAAGAGGAAATTCAATATTTTAATTTACCATATTTTGGGCCTTGTCTAGACTGCCTTGGGTTTTTACATAAATGCTACCTTTGGCACCATAATAGAAACTGTTCATTCAAAATGGCTGCTTCCAATGCCGTAGGCAAATTCAATCTGAAAGCCGAGCTCTACTAGCTCCAGTCATATATAATGATGCATCACATGAATTTCGGTGAGACGTTTTATTAAAAATGAACAATGATAAAGCCTTTACTGCACTTCCTTTTAACTAGACCATCCTTCAGTTGGATATGCTCATGTATGAACAATATGGGCCAACCCAACAAAATTACATAAGTCAAAACTTAAGGATATCATCGGGGGGGGGGGGGGGTGGCTTCTACTTAAAATGTAAGTCAGAAAACAATTCTAACTTAGAAATGTTGGAGATATTAAAATCAATAATGTTTGATAAACTGATAGTTGCAGTGAGATCTTTGTCTATGATAAAGGAGAAAAATGCTGACATTCCCTCACTGGTATTGTAAATTGGCCACTGAAAAAAAAGCAGCAATGATTGCTCGTGGCAAAGCTTTAAGAGAAAGGGATAGTGATCCAGAAAGCAATATCAACTCATTCAAGAATTTCTTCGCAAGCTTTTAAAACACTTCAAACTCAAAAGCAAAATCAAACACAGCTTCTTCCTTTGACATCAGACTTAATAAAGCTACAGCAGTACCTTTTGGATGAAATTGAAAAACACAGCAAAGCACTTACTGCCGATCCCATGGAAATTCTTGGATGCAGCTTGCGGAAACAACATTGTCATAAATTGTACTTTTTAAGAATAGAAGTGATGAAGCCACATGCTTTTAACCCAGTATGCATGCAGACCTCAGTGAACCAAAGGATCAAATGAAGAAATGCAAAAAAGCATGTCCCCATTAGAGCTGCAGCTATGTAATCGCCTAGCCCTGATTGAAATAACTGGAAAAAGAAACTGTACTGTACCAGTAATTCTCACACCCGAAGTAAAAACAGCCATAGATTTATTAATTACTCATCAATCTGCTGTAGGTTTTGAGCCAAGCAATCAATTCGTGTTTGCCCAACTTCAAGGGAAAAACAATTTGTGAGGCCCAGATTATATACAAAATATTGTAAACAAAAGCTGAACTTGAAAATCCTAAGGCTGTGACAAGCACAGAGTTAAGAAAATATGTGGCAACTGTAGCACAGATATTCAAATTAAACGAAGTTGAGGTGGACTGGTTGGCACAACATCTTGGCCATGACATACGTGTTCATAGGAATTTCTACCACCTTTGCGAATCTGTGATTGAATTGAGTAAGGTCAGCAAATACTCATTGCAGTTGACAGTGGGAAAGTGAATGAATTTGCTGGAAAACCATTGTGAGACATTAACATTGATGATAAGTTATGTAGTCATAATGCATGCTGTAGTAACTATTTGCATGTGACCTCATACAGTGTATTGTAATATGAATGTGACAAAATCTATACAGCTCTTCCTGAAGTGGAATCAGTGTTAGATGATTCTACTGATGATGATTACAGTGATATGCAAAATACAAATAATGACATCCCTGATTCTTCTTGTGTACAATTGGATTTTGTCTCAGATATGGACTATGCAGATGTTGGATAATACCTGCCGCCAACATATTTGCCACTTCCTCCTTTTAAACGCAACTCCACACAACCCTTTATGCAAAAGAAGTTGCCTACAAGTAGCAAAAACTCAATAGACCAGCCTTGTGAGGCTCAAAATTAGGAACTAATTTCAATCAAGTATCCAGAGTAAAAACATATTTTTTTGTTTTGAGAATCTGGTGGCCTGCATTGCCAGCAGCTCCTCTGAACTGGGACCAAGGTTCCACTAGAAAAAGTTTCCTCTATAGGATATCGAACTTCACCACATGTCCTACTCTGTCTCTATTGGGAGGACTTCACTCTCAATTTTGACAGAACTTCCCGTTCCATCACAATGTCATCCCCACAGCATGAGTGCTGGCTACTCCTTTTTTGTTTCCAGGGTAATCGGAGTCTCACTGATATTCTCAAGCCAGGTGTAATACAAACCCTCTAGTTTTGCCTCGAAAAATCCAGCAATACCCAATAACAATTGTCCTCACAAGACATTCCAATGGGGTTTAACCAAGAGCAGCTGACCTACTTTGGCATGCTCAACCAGTGACATGAGCAACTACCTGCTCATTCACTGGCAACCATAACTTCTATGCAAGTTGCAGGGAACACATTGGATGGAACTATGTCCACCCACCCATCAACCATTTCAGAAGATGAATTAACTGTGGTTGAAAAAGACCTCATCTTGGTTACAAACAAGTGGTTTCATCCCAGTACCTCCTTCAGTCAGGACATATACAACCAGCTTAGAAATGAAAATATTATGCAATATGCCCCCTCTGTAACCCTAGTAAGTCCTGATCCTTCTCCAGGACTGTAGTCTGGTACCATTCAAAGTGGCAGAAAGGCTCTGGGTGTCTCACCCAGAGATCTTACCAGAAAAACATGGTGGATATCACATCAATAACATATTCAAAACCACTCACTAGTCAGCACCTAGAATGGCCTCTCATTATCCATTAATCACTAACATTGATGCAGTCATCAACTTACTATGGAGACCAAACTCCATGGTAATCATGCCCACTGTGTCCATGAAGCTGCCACTTGTTCCTTTCAGGAATGGAGAGATCTCAATCTGAATTTAACAACTGAATTTAAATAAAAGTATATTTATTTAAGTTATTAACTGCTGGCCAAGCTTTTGCTAGCTGTAATATCAAGTTATACTTGTAGACAAATGCAAAACACACAAGATGACCACTGTGCCAAGATGACATACAGGTGAAAATTACAGATGAATACAGTCCCGAGTAGAGCTTCGGGCTGTCACATCTTCCTGGTACAGCACTCTGCTCAGAAACTACCTGTGTTTGGTATTATATACGTCGCATCCATTTGATGTAATTGTCTATTACATAAAATATATGTCCATTTCATGTTTTGTATCAGAAAAATGTATGTTCATTTTGCAAAATTGCCTCACCGGACACGACAAACGATCCGCCGATTGCGCCAACTAGCGGAGCAAAAGGTTCCACCGTGAGCCGGCGCGAGTACCGGCCGAAACAAACCGAAAATGGACAGTGAAAAATAGCAGATTTCCCTCCTACCCCGTGGTACTCCCCAATAAGTTACACAACACAGATGAAAGGTTTAAATAAAAGATATGTTTATTCACTTACAATGATAAAAGGCAGTGGCATTACTTAATTCACACAACTTGGCTGGTTAAATCCAACCAGCCAAGCCCCCATGAATTAATAAACAACAAAGAAAACTCCAAACAAAGGAACAATGGAGGCCACCCTGGCCTCCAGCATCAAGATGTTTCCAAGTCAATTGCCTACAACACACTGCCCAGAACAAATGGCTGACTAGACCATTTATACCTCCAGGCAACTCTACCTGGAGGGGACAGTGGTCACTTCTGACCTCCCACCCATTGACTCCAATGGTGAAAGGTCTGCTGGCACCAAAATGGCGTCCAACCAAACAGCCTACTGCAAGCTGTCATGCAGACTACCATAGTGAGTTCGTCTGCTCAATCAAAAAATTTGATTGAGCAAACCAGCTTGCCAAAATCCTCTCAACTTCCCTGTTCCACCCCGGGAACAGGTAGGTCGAGCCAGCCAGGACTACTCCTTCAAACCTGACCACTTATGGTCCAGACAGCTTTTCTGGCAGTGGAGCGCGAGTGGAGCCCGTCCACTCCTCTGCCCCCTGGTGTGCCCACCACGAGCACACCTGGATGTTATGCCACCCAAGTCCAGGATCGAAAACTGTCTCCCTAAGACGACTTTCCTCCAAGATTCGCAATTCCATGAAAGGAATCTCTTGGAGCTGCGGGTGCCTTCTCAGCAACCGACTTGTTAGAAGGTCTACCAGGGCGATCGTGGGCATGATCGAAGCCCCTGGTAATGGCTCAGTCACAAACTAATGAGCGATACCTTCTAGGTTGCATCTCAACCAGCGTCAGATGAATGGGGCTGCATGCCTGGATAGCCATCCTATCTCGGCATCTAGTCCCATCACATCCACGATACTAAATGCTTGTTGGACCGGGTTCATGACCACTACTACCAGTACACCCTCACAACTGAATGCAACCATGTGCTTCATGTTGTACGGTGGTAGCCACGCTACCCACAGCTCTGGAAGTGGCTCTTCCAGATGGTAATAGCCATGGTATTGGTAACCCTCCATTCTTGGCTGGTCCTGCCGCAGACCAAGCCGGTTATTCAGATACACCTCTGCATCTGAATACGGGGGCATTGCACCAATATGCCATTCCTTAGGCCCAAGCCTAGGTGGTCTATGGTGGTCTGCTTGACAGCTTGCAGTAGGCTGTTTGGTTGGATGCTATTTTGGTGCCAGCAAACCTCTCACCATTGGAGTCAATGGGTGAGAAGTCAGAAGTGACCACTGTCGCCTCCATGTGGAGTTGCCTGGAGGTATAAATGGAATAGTCAGCCATTTGTTCTGGGCAGTGTGTTGTAGGTAAGTGACTGGACAACAACTTCATGCTGGAGGCCATGGTGGCCTCCACTGTTCCTTTTGTTCTTGCTTTGTGGACTCATGGGGGCTTGGCTGGTGGATGGCACCAGCCAAGTTGTGTGAATATATAATAAACCACTGCATTTTACCATATTGAGTAAGTGTTAAATAAACACCTTTTATTTAAACCTACATTTGTGTTGTGTATCTTATTGGGGAGACCGCGGGGTGGGAAAGAATCTACGGGATTTCCACCGTCCATTACCGGCTTGTTTCGGCCGGTACTTATGTCGGCTCGTGGTGGGACTTTTCTCACCGCGATATTCTCGTTGTGGCGGCGGATCGACTGTCATGTCCGGCAGGAGAGCCTCCAGGGAGTCGACGATTCCCAAGGATTACCGTGCGGAGGGCTGCTACGGGTACAATCCCACCCCCGTTTGGAGTCTGGTGTCTAGGTAAGTTTTGCCAAGTTCTTTTGAACAGTACAAATGCACCTGAGGTATTGTGGCAGACCAGTCGGGTCGTTACAACTGGTGGAGGTGCCGGGTACTCGTACCCAGCCTCTTGCATGGTTATAGACCGTGGATTTGACTGTTTCGATGGTCAAACCACCGTGCAACATTAGTATGCTGCTGGGCATAGACTTTGGTCCGTGGGACAGCAGCAAAAACCATTGGGTAACCTCAGTTACCTCTTTTAACCGTAATTTCACCATGGGTTTCGGACTTTGGTCCGTTGTACCGTGGTGGAACGTGGTTACGGAGGTTTTTAACCGTGATTACATTGTGGGTTTCGGACTTTGGTCCGTTGTACCGTGGTGGAACATGGTTACGGAGGTTTTTAACCGTGATTACATTGTGGGTTTCGGACTTTGGTCTGTTGTACCGTGGTGGAAAGCAGTTACGGAGGTTTTCAACCGCAATTACACCGTGGGTTTCGGACGTTGGTCCGTTGTACCGTGGTAGAAAGTGGTTGAAGAGGTTTTGCCGCAATTACACTGTGGGGTGTGTAAAAGTCAAGTGGTAAAAGTCATTGTACTGTGAAGTACACCATGGGGCACAGACCGTGGTCCGTGGGACCTCAGTAGAAACTGGTAGGTAAGAACTCCGACCATTCTTTACCGTGGGACATGAACTTTGGTTCGTGATACCGTGATTTTTCACGGCTCTATCCGTTCGTTACGGTGTTTTACGAACTTTTGTCCGTGAATTTACTGTTTTCGACGGTGGGATCCTGTTTTTTGGTGGTTTTGGCTATAATTGACCGTGGATGCACGGTGAATTTTGGCGCAAACCCCAGTTACACTAATGGAGAATCAGGGAACCGGTGTGGGAACGGGATTGGAGTTGCGCAGCCGCATCGTCGACCATCCACTTGGGGCGGAAGGTGGAGTACTGCTGGAAACAGCGGTACAGAGCGGTGGCATGGACGAGAATTCTCTGAAGGGAAGCATCATGGGTGATGTTCCATGGGGCCAACCCTTGCTGAGAGTTTGTCATGGTGCGAAGGTGCACTGGTGTCAATCTCCCCGGAGTCTCCATTTGAAGACGGTGACACCGACGGTGATCTCATTGGGAATGGCGCTTGGCCACGGCCGAGTGTCCATGTTTCCACCGCCGCCTGTCCAGTCGGACATGGCTTTCATTTCCTTCGGGAGATGGTGGAAATCCTGCACGATACTGCACAGCAGGGTCGGGCCTTTTTGGCCAGGCTCACTGAACAGCAACTCGTGGAGATTGCTTACAGGATCGACGCCCTTCAGTTGGAAAGATGGTTGTCCCGGTTGGTGACTGAACCACGGGAGGTTCCGAGGTTCTCACTGTTGCCCATGCAGGAAACCGCATGGAGAGGTGCCACCAGTACAAACCAGGCCAGCACCTCCACAGGAAGAAACCAGGCTGTTTCCTAGTGGATATGGCCAGGGAATTCCTCCCACATCTGGACAGCATATGAGGGTTCACATTTCGTTACCCTCGGTGATTGATTCAGTGTCTGATACTTCGGGGAACCGGAGCAGTCAACCTCACAGGGTTAGTGCCGCTGCTTGGATGCCCGCTCTAGCGGTTTCTACGCAGGTTCATGCATTTGGGTTGTTTAACCCAGTCCACTCATTTGTCCGTTATGACGGCAAAGAGGATATGGTGCCTTTCCTCCGTATGTTCGAAGCGAAGGCTCGGGCTCAGTGCTGGACAGATGAGTCCAGGTGCAGCTACTTTACGTACCTGTTGGACAGTCTGGCCAAAGAGTATTATGCCTCTTTGGTAGAAACTCTTCCGGACCTCACTTGGGCTGAATTGAAAGAGGCTATGGTTAGCCGATTCAGTTTGGAAAATCAGGCTCATGTCTGCTTCTCGGAGTTCAAGACAATAAAGCAGCGTGGTCATGAGTTTGTGCAAATGTTCTATTGGCAGTTCATTGAACTGTCAGAACGTGTGTGTCCGGGTGAAAAAGAGAGCTGTCGGCTCATTCATTTCAAATGGAAGCTCCTTACGGATATCACCAATCAAATGTTCGTTTGCCAGGCTGAGACGGTAGAGGCATTCGCCCGTAGGACACGGCTTGTTGAAGCCGATGTGCTGACGGCAGGTAGATTACCTGCCCATACTCGAGTGGTCCTCGGGGACTGGGCTAACGTGCAGTCCTACTGTTCCACGGCTAGCTCTGGGAGCTCTGCCAAAGCTTCCTCTTCAAACCTGTCGGGTGTGAAGGCTGCTGCACTGTCCAAGTCAGACAAAGCAGTAGCCAAGACCGGGGGTATGAAGGGAAGGAAGTAGGCGAGCTCTCTTGGAGGACAGCCAGCGGTAACGCCTTGTGGTGCGGACCGTGGGTCAGGAGGATTACTCCGGCGAGTTGGCTTGTGTTTTGGGTGCAACCAAATGGGGCACCTGAGACGAGACTGTCCTGATGCTGTGGAAAAGGAACAGGTTGCCAGAGTGAAGCCTGGTGCAAGCCAGAAGCTCCTGCCAATGCCAGGCTTAGCACCTGTGTGGCTCGGGGTCGAAAGTACCTGGCCAACGTAATCAATGGCCAGTTCAACTGCACTCGTGGAGGATAACGAAGAGATGTCTTCGTTAAACCGCCACTGATTGCCACTGAACTGAGTGGTGAGCTACCGGTAATGTTTAAAAACTCAGGTGTCCGACATCATCGGCACTGTGATGAAGGGACGTACCTTCGGGCGGTCTCCAGATATGTGGATGTCCTGCGAGGAGCAGGGGTGCCTCTGGCAAGGTTTGTGGAGCTGGAAGTTACCAAGTGGGTATTCCCGATGCCATGCTCCAAATTGGAGGCCATGGTATCTCAGTTGGATAACTGGTTTGCCTCCTCACCCTATATGCCTAGTGGTGAAGTGCTGGATCGTGGGCTCATAGAGCATGCGGGAGGAGTTGGTGTACCTTCCTCCGGGCCGGGGGAGTCTCTAGTTAGTGAGGCTGGACCCCCGACTTCTGCTAGTCTGGTGTTACCGTCCTGTGTGGATGGTGATGTGGACAGGAAGCAGAAGTTTGATGGTGGGAACCAACGGGTTCCCATTCCTGAATTGCAGAGCTTGGCGTATTCTCAGGTGGCACCAAAAGTGTTCGTGTCTATTGGTGATCACCTCCTGGTGGAGATGATCGTGGACACGGGAGCCGAGGTATCCGTTCTGAGCATGAAGGCAGCATGAGCGATAAAGGCTGCCCAAGGAGATACTGGAGGTACCATATTGCCTATTTGTCATGGGTGGGCACATCATCGTAGTAGAAGGTGTTGCGTTGGTGGACTTGACCATCCACCAGAAGACCATCAAGGCATCTCTTCTGGTGAAGGGGAGGAGCGATGTGATTTTGGGCGTTAATCACACCGCATGCTTCAGCTTGATGGTGGATATTGTGCACCGGAAAGTGAATTTCCGGGAGGATGTCTGGACCGCACATCCAGATGCCCTTCAAGCCACTTACACTGATCAAGCGTTTGGGAAACATGTGGAGGTGGAATCTGTTCCACCACCGATACCAGAGACTCGGCCTCAGGAAGGGCAACTCCCAGAAGACCCGGTGGTGCTTGAGAAGGTTGACGGGTGGGTGAACATTGTTTCACCAGAGCTGCACGAGACCAGAATTCCTATCGGGAGTGGGGAAGTTTGTTCCCTGTGACTCAGGGAAAATGTCTGGCTACCACCCCATGTACGAAGTGTCGTATCGGTGGGGTTGTAGTGCATGCTGGCCCTGGCCAGCTGCTTCTCATGGAGCCGCACCGAAAAACCTTGAGTGGATGTGGTGTGTTCTCTGTGGCAGGAATTGCCGAAGCCAACAGGTTGGGTTAGTACAATATCTGGCTTGAGAACATGGGAGAGGCACCCATAGCCCTGGAAACAGGGGAGGGTGTGGCCACGGCTCAAGCTGTGGAGGCTACCCTTGTGGTAGGGCTGGAAGAGCCGTCTGAATTGAGAAGGGGAGTCCCCACTCATGCAATGGTTCGACCAGGGGAGGCCAAGACAAGGTTGAGAGGGGCATCCGGATGCAGACGCCAGGTCCTCAACATAACAATGGCTCCTACCCTTAAAGATTGTCTTAAGATTGATCCCAATCTGAAGCTGAGGAGGCGAGGCAACTTCGGGAGTTCCTACTGGAGTGCAGGAATCATTTTGCATTTGATTACACCGAGTTGGATGAAACCTCTTTGGTGGAACATAGGATTGATACTATTGGGCAACCTCCGGTGCGAGAAGGATTGCGACGAACTGCGTCGAGCAGCCCGTGCGATCGAGAAAGAAGAGGTGGCGAAGATGTTGGATGCAGGTGTTATCCAACCTTTGCGTAGTCCCTATGCGAGCCTTTGCCCTTTGCCCGAGTTTTTGTTTGGACTAACACACACTGAACTCCCAAACTAAGCTGGATCAGTATCCGTTCCCTCGCGTCGATGATGTTGGCTGGTGCAAAGTTCTTCGCAACCTTGGACCTGGCTAGTGGTTACTGGCAGTTTCGGATGGCTGAGCCAGACGTTGAGAAAACAGCATTTATTTGCTCTCAAGGTCTGTTTGAGTTCCGGAAAATGCCTTTCGGACTCTGTAATGCTCCAGCCATGATGCAGAGAGCACTAGACCTCTTGCTGGCAGGACATAAGTGGGAGACTTGTCTGGTGTAACTGGACAATATTTGAACACTTTTTTGAGAGACTGTCCACTTCCTGGGACTGTTACAAGGGGCAGAGCTAAAACTCTAGCCGAAGAATTTTTTCTTTGGCTTTGACAAAGTGCGTTATCTCGGTCACGTAGTGAGTGCCGAGGGAGTTGATCCGGACCCGGATCTCGTAAGAGCAGTCCAGGAGTTCGATGTTCTGATGACAGTGACAGGCGTCCAAAGTTTTCTCGGATTGGTCAGTTACTATCGGAGGTTCAGCAAGGACTTCACCAAGGTGGCAAGTGTAACGTCCCGTCGTACTGTTACAATACCCCGGTAAATTCAAATGCCCACGAAACACACAGAAGTAAAAGCTTACCGTCAACCGGCTCCTTACGGGGACGGGACCGTACCTGTAGCCGCCTCTCCCACGGTGTTCCTCTTGGGATGTGCCGGATCCAGGAGCCACAAACGATGGACACGATGAAAAACCACGCCGAGAATATCGCGGTAGAACCGTTGTTCTACCGCGAGCTGACACGAGCACGGGCCGAAACAAGACGGTAGAAGAAGGTGGAGTTGCCCCAACCGGAAAACCCACCCTCCGCTGTACTCCCCAAATAAAGACACGGACACAAAGCAAGTGATGAAAATAAAGTGTTTTATTACACTTATGATGTAATGATGCAGTGATGGTATTTACAAATAAGGGCTGGTCCGTTTGACCAGCCCACAGAGCACTTTATAAAAATAAGCCAACAGGCTAAAAGGCCACAGATGAAGACCAAAATGCCGGACAGTGGAGGTCACCCAGACCTCCACCCACAGGTCTAGTCAGACAAGTTGCCATCAACACACTGCCCAGATCCTGTGGCTGCCTAGGCCAAAGGAAACCTCCAGGCAACTCCGCCTGGAGGAGACAGAGGTCACATCTGACCTCTCACCCGTAGACTTCATGGTGAGAGGTCTGCTGGCACCAAAATGGCGTCCGACCTAACAGCCTACTGTAGCTGTCAGGCAGACTACCATAGGAAAATTCGTCTGCTCAATCAAAAATTAAAATTGAGCAGACCAGGTTGCCACAATCCTCTCAACTTCCCTGTTCCGTCTCGGGAACAAGTCAGTCAAGCCAGCCAGGATTGCTACCCGAACCTGACCTTTTTAGGTACCGGACGGCTTTTCTGGCGGTGTCGCGAAAGTGGAGCCCATCCACTCCGCAATCCACTGACGTGCCCACCACAGGTACATCTGGGTGTTATGCCACCCAAAACCAGTGTCGAAGACCGTCCCCCTAAGACAGCTTTTTTCCAGGGCTCGGAATTCCTCGAAAAAAATATCCTGGAGTTGCGGACAGGTGCGAAGCGTCCGACTTGTTAGGAGGTCCACCAGGGCGACCGCAGGCTCGGTCTCGCACCCTGGTAGCGGCTTAGTAATAAACTGACCAGCCATACCTCCTAGGTCGCATCCCAGCAAACATTGGATGAATGGGGCTGCACGCCGGGCTAGACGAACTATCCCGGCATCTAGTCCCACCACATCCAAAATTGCAAACGATTGCTGGACCGGGTTTACGACCATTACTACCGGAAAACCTCCACAACCAAATGCCACCACATGGTGCATGTTGTACGGCGGTAGCCTTGCTACCCACGGCTCAGGAAGTGGCTCATCCAGACGGTAGTAGCCGTGGTATTGGCACCCCTCCATTCCCGGCTGGTCCTGCCAAAGACCAAGTCGGTTATTGAGATACACCTCTGAATATGAATACGGGGGCAATGCGCCAATATGCCGTCCCTCGGCCTCAGACCTAGGGGAGGTTGACGTTTCTGGTCCTAGGGTATCGAATACCCCGCCGCCATAGACCGGGGGAAGGGTGTACCCCCACTGGGGGTCACGGGGTCACGTCTTGTGGGAACACTACTCCTGCCACCTGTCACACAGTGCAGGGTTCCCACCGCTCGAACCCGCAGGCTCGAGACCGCATCAACCTTCGGGGAGGATGGAGGCGTTCCGACCAAAACGTCGTGCATCGACCTACCATCCATCTGCGCCACCTCAACGGGACGGGTATGGACCGGCTGACTCCCGGCCGGCGTGCTTGCCTGAGCATGCCGGGACTCCTCCTTTTCCGCCACGACGCCTCCAGTTTCGGCTCCCTGGCGCCTACTACTGGAGGGTGTCGGACTCCCCTTCCTCTCACGCTTGGACTTTTTACGGTCCTTTTTCTTTTTTTTTTCTTCCCGTGAGAGGAAGGTTGACCACGCGTCGTGTCAGACTTAACTGACCCCGACGACTTACTGGCCCGGTCAGGCTTAGGCGGGTGGTTAGCCCCTTCACCTTTTCGGACTCCTTCTTTGAATGTTTTCCGGCCGGAGCTGTACTCTTCTTCACAGAAGTACCCTTAGCCGAGGTGACAGCCGAGGATTATTGTCCGGAGACAAATCTACCTCGACCATCCCGAAGGAGAGGCTTCTCCTTCGGTGCAAGAGTCGGCTGACTCTTGTTACCAGTAGCTTTGGCTTCCGCACCATGGGCTGGTGCACTGGAAGCCTGCATCGCCTCCCTCTCGGCGATTCGCTTCTGGCCAGCGATGGTGTGGCAACCTGGTCTGCTCAATTTTGAAATTTTGATTGAGCAGACGAATTTCCCTATGGTGGTCTGCCTGACAGCTACAGTAGGCTGTTAGGTCAGAAGCCATTTTGGTGCCAGCAGACCTCTCACCATGAAGTCTATGGGTGAGAGGTCAGATGTGACCTCTGTCCCCTCCAGGTGGAGTTGCCTGGAGGTTTCCTGTGGCCTAGTCAACCACAGGATCGGGGCAGTGTGTTGTAGGGCTTGAATGAGCCTAGACCTGTGGGTGGAGGTCAGGGAGACCTCCACTGGCCAGTGCATCTTCTTATCTTCATTTGTGCCTTGGCCAGGAGGCCTTTGTATTTTGTATATATTTATAAGGGCTTGGCTGGATAAGGGATCCAGCCAAGTGGAGTAAATATCACTGCCTTTATCATCTATTTCATCGTAAGTGTCATTAAACACTTAATTTTAATCATCACTTACTTGTGTCCGTGTCATTTCTTTGGGGAGTACCACGGAGGGTGGGTTTTCCGGTTGGTGCAACTCCACCTTCTTCAACCGTCTTGTTTCGGCAGGTACTTGTGTCGGCTCGTGGTAGAACAGTCGTTCCACCGCGAGCCGACACAAGTACCGGCCGATATTCTCGGCGTGGCGGCGTGGTTTTCGTCCGTGTCCGTCGAGGGTGGCTCCTGGAGCCGACACGTCCCGAGGGGAACACCGTGTGGAGGCGGCTATGGGTATGGTCCTGTCCCCGTAAGGAGCCGGTAAGCGGTAAGTTTTACGTCCGTTTTGGGGGTGAATTTACTGGGGTATTGTAACGGTCCGGCGGGACGTTACAATTGGTGGAGGCGCCGGGTACCTGTACCCCGCCTCTCGCACGGTGATTTACCGTGTATTCGACTGTTTAGTCGGTCGAATCACCGTGCGGTGAGAGTACGCCACTGGGCGCGGACTTTGGTCCATGGGACAGCGTCGGAAACCACCGGTTCACCGTCAATTTACCGTTGCTCACCTTGGGGAACGAACTACGGTCCATTGTACCGTGGTGAACTTTAAATCTACCGTAGTTAACCGTATTTTTATCGTTGATTGACCGTGGAGAACGGACTCCGGTCCGTTGTACCGCGGTTAACGGTACATTTACCGTCAAATTACCGTGGAGCACGGACTACGGTCCGTGGTACTGTGGTTTTTGGGAGTGTACAGTGTTTTACCGAGAAGTACACCGTGGGAAACGGACTTTTGTCCGTTATACCGCGGTAGAAACCGGTAAAGGTAAACTCTGACCGTTCCTTACCGTGGAACACGGACTTTTGTCCGTGATACCGCTGTTTCGCACGGTCCCATCCGTTCGTAACGGTATTTTGCGGACTTTTGTCCGTGAGTTTACCATTTTCGACGGTGGAAACCCGATATCTAGAGGCTTTGTCCAGATTTTACCGTTCATTTACGGTAAAAAATGGAGCCAGCCCCAGAAGTACCGACGGGAGGACGGGGACTGGGGGCAGATGCGGGTTTCGAGTTATGCGGCCGCGTAGTCGACCGTCCCCTTGGGGCGGAAGGCGGAGATCCTCTGGAAACAGAGGAACATAGCGGTAGCGTAGACGGGGATTTCCCGGAGGAGTGGGTCACGGTGCGGAAACGCCGCCGTGATATTCGTCCAGGAGAATACCCGTTGGAAGACAGTGAGTCAGATGGTGATCTCACCGCGGAGGACGATAGGCCACGGCCGAATGTCCAAGTTTCCACCGTCGCCCGTCCGGTCGGACGTGGCGATCAACCCCGTAGGGACATGGTGGAAATCCCGGATGAGACTGCACGTGAGGGAAGGGCCTTTTTGGCCGGGCTATCCCAGCAGCAACTCATTGAGATTGCCTACGGGATAGATGTCCTTCGTCGGGAAGGACTGTCCCGGTCGACGATTGAGCCAAGGGTGGCACCTCGGTTTTCACTGTCGCCCGTGCGTGAATGCGCACGGAGGGAGGAACCACCGGTGCAACCCCGGTTGGTACCTCCGCGGGAAGCACCCAGGCCATCTCCTAGGGGGATTGGCCGGGGAGTTCCTCCTGCACCCGGACAGCAGCCGATGGTTCAGTTGATGATACCCTCGGAAGCTCAGTCTGTGTCTGACGTTTCGGGGAACCGGAGCAGGCAGCCTCTCAGAGTTAGCGCCGCTGCTTGGATGCCCACTCCAGCGGTTCCAGCGGAGGTTCAGGCGTTCGGGTTCTTTAACCTGGTCCACTCCTTTGCTTTGTTACGATGGCAGAGAGGACTTGACGCCTTTTCTCCGCAAGTTCGAAGCGAAAGCCCGAGCTCAGCGCTGGACGGACGAGTCCCGATGCAGTTTCTTTACGTTTCTGCTGGACGGTCCGGCGGAGGAGTATTACGCCACTTTGGTGGAAACTCTTCCAGACCTGACCTGGACAGAGCTGAAGGACGCTATGCGTAGCCACTTCAGCACCAGCAACCAGGCTCGCCTCTGTTTCGGCAAATTCGAGTCAATGAAACAGGGGGCTACCGAGTTTGTGCAGGCATTCTACTGGCGGTTCTTGGAACTGTCCGACCGAGTGTCTCCGGGCGAAAAAGAGAGCTGTAGGCTCATACGCTTCAAACGGAAACTCCTGACGGCCATCACCGATCAATTGATCGGTTGCAAGGCCGGTACGGGAGAAGCATATGCCCAAAAGGCACGGCTGGTTGAGGCCGATTTGCTTCTTGTAGGTAAATTACCTAACCGTACTAGAGGGTGTCCTCAGGACAGGGCGAACGCTCCGTCCTCCGGAACCACGGCTAGCTCTGGGAGCTCTGCCAAGGCTTCATCTTCGAGCCAAACGGGTGCGAAGGCTGCTGCACCGTCCAAGTCGGACAAAGCAGGAGCCGAGACCGGAGGCAAGAGGAAGAAGACGGCAGGCTCTGGTGGAGGTCAGCCGGCGGCAACGCCTCGAAGTACAGACCGTACAGATTCACTCCGGCGACTAGGTCCTTATTTCGCGTGTAACCAGATGGGTCACCTGAGGAAGGATTGTCCGAAGGCAGCGGCCAAAGGGCAGGTTGCCACAGTGGTGCCTGACAAGAGTCAGAACCTCCAGCCAACCGCTGGCATTGCACCAGTTTGGCTGGAGGGTCGTTAGTACCTGGCCACCGTTCATAATGGCCAGTTCTACTATCGACTCGTGGAGGACGAGGAGAAATCCTCGTTAAACCGCCACCGGTCGCCACCGAACTGAGTGGTGTGCGACCGGTAAAGCTTCAAAACTCAGGTGCCTGTCAGGGCCTGGGTTCTGAACGAGAGACGTACCTCCGGGCGGTCTCCAAATATGTGGATGTCCTGCGTAAGGCAGGGGTGCCTCTGGCGAGGTCTGCAGATTCGGAAATTAACCAGTGGGTATTTCCATCGCCATGCTCCACATTGGAGGCCGTTTGCAGCCAGCTGGATCGCTGGTTTGCCCCCTCACCCTATATGCCTAGTGGTGAGGTGCTGGATCGTGCGCTCATCGAGCAGGCGGGAGGGGTTGGTGTGCCCATACCTCCTGTTGTGCCTGGGGAGTCTCTGGTTTCTGAGACTGTGCCCCAGTCTTTTGCACGTCTGGAATTACCGTCCGGTGTGGACGGTAAGGTGGACGGGAGGCAGAAGATCGATGGTGGGAGCCCGCGGGTTCCCATTCCTGAGCTTCAGAGCCGGGCCTACGACGTAGGTTCACCAAGGGTGTGGGTGTCGATTGGCGATCGTGTGATGGAGATGATCGTAGACACTGGGGCCGACGTGTCGGTCCTAAGCATTACGGCGGCAGGAGTGATGGAGTTGCCTATAGAGGAACTGGCGGTTCCTTCATTCCTTCTTGGAATGGGTGGGCACTCCATCGAGGTAGTAGGGGTCACAAATGTGGAATTGACCATCCACAAGAAAACCATCAAGGTGCCTCTCCTTTTGGTGAAAGGAGAAGGTGAAGCATTGTTGGGCATTGATCACGCCTCACGCTTCGGCTTGATAGTAGATATCGTGCACCGGAAGGTTTACTTCCGGGAGGATGTCTAGACGGCACATCCGGATGCCCTCCAAGCTGCATTCACCGATCGAGCGCTTGAAGAACCTATGGAGGTGGAAGCAACTCCACTGCCAATACCAGGGGCTTTGCCTCTGGAACGGCAACTCCCAGTGGTTCCGCCTGCACTCGAGAAGGTTGACGGGTGGGTAAACATTGTTTCACCAGAGCTGCCTGAGACCAGAACCTCTATCGGGCACGGAGAAGTTTGTTCTCTGCGACTGAGGGAGAATGTCTGGCTACCAGCCCACGTACTACGTGTCATATCTGTGATGTTGGTAGAGCATGCCGGCCCTGGCCACTGCTTCTCGTGGAGCTGCACTGGAAAGCATTAGGTGGACATGGTGTGTAAGCAGTGGCAGGTATCGCCACAGCTAACCGGCTTGGCACGTACGATATCTGGCTTGAAAACGTGGGAAATGCACCTATTGCCATGGAAACAGGAGAGGGTGTGGCCACGGCTCAAGCTGTGGAGGCTGCCCTAGTGGTAGGGCTGAAAGAACCGTCTAAGTTGAGAGGGGGAGACCCCACTCAGGCGACGGTTCGACCAGAGGAGGCATCGTCTAAGTTGAGAGGAGCGTCCGCTTCCGGTGTGACGACGGCTCCCACTCTCGAAGAGTGTCTTAAGATTGGCCCCAATCTGAAGCCTGAAGAGGCGAGACAGCTTCCGGAGTTCCTGCTGGCACGCCGGGATCATTTTGCATTCGACTTTACAAAGTTGGGTGAAACCTCTCTGGTCGAACATACGATTGATACCGGTGGGCAACCTCCGGTGCGAGAAGGATTGCGTCGAACCGCTCCGTCGGCCAGGGCAGTCGAGACAGAAGAGGTGGCGAAGATGTTGGATGCAGGGGTTATCCAACCTTTGAGTAGTCCCTACGCAAGCCCTATCTTGCTTGTTCGCAAGAAGGATGGAGGCTTTCGTTTTTGTGTGGACTACTGAATGCCCAGACAAAGCTGGATCAGTATCCATTGCCTCACATCGATGATGTGCTCGATTCATTGGCCGGTGCGAAGTTCTTCGCTACCTTGGACCTGACTAGTGGTTACTGGCAGGTTCGGATGGCTGAGCCAGACGTTGAGAAAACGGCATTTATTTGCTCTCAAGGTCTGTTTGAGTTCCGGAAAATGTCTTTCGGACTCTGTAATGCTCCAGCCACCATGCAGAGAGCGCTAGACCTCTTGTTGGCAGGACATAAGTGGGAGACTTGTCTGGTGTACCTGGACGATATTATCGTCTTTGGGAACACTTTCGAGCAGTTTCTCGAGAGACTCTCCACTGTCCTTGGACTGTTACGAGGGGCAGAGCTGAAACTCCAGCCGAAGAAATGTTTTTTTGGCTTTAACAAAGTACGTTATCTCGGTCACATAGTAAGTGCCGAGGGAGTTGCTCCGGACCCGGATCTCGTGCGGGCAGTCCAGGAGTTTGATGTCCCGATGACGGTGACAGGCGTCCGTAGTTTTCTCGGACTTGCCAGTTACTATCGAAGGTTCATCAAGGACTTCGCCAAGGTGGCAAGGCCTTTGCATGATTTGACGAAGAAGGATGTGTCCTTCGAGTGGTCGGATCAGTGCAAACTAGCATTTGCTCGGTTAAAGGCATTTTTAACCGAAGCGCCGGTACTCACCATGTACGATCCTTGTGGTGAGGTAATTATCCATACCGACGCTAGTGGGTATGGCTTGGGAGTCGTAGTTTACCAGAAGTTACCGGAGGACAGTATCCCCTGTGTTCTGGCCTACGCAAGCCGACTCATGAAAGGAGCGGAAACACGGTATTCGGTCACCGAGCAGAAGTGCTTGGTGGTCATGTTTGCCGTGGGTAAATTCCGTCCTTACCTCTTTAACCGGGAGTTCGTAATCGTAACTGATCACCACGCTCTTTGCTATCTGCAGACAGCCAAAAACCTGCAAGGCAGGTTGGGGCGTTGGCAGATGCACCTTCAAGAGTACCGGTTTAAGGTTCAGTATAGGAAGGGAACACTGCACGTGGATGCCGACGCTTTGAGTCGGTATCCTGTTCGTGATGTGGCGGACCTTTCCTTACTTGTATACGTCGAAGCCAACGTAGGTGAGGTTATTTACCACATCCGTTCCGAGGTGGATTGGGTCAAGGAGCAAGAGGCCGATGGCTGGTGCTCCAAAGTGAAGAGTGAAATCTTCCGTGACCTCAACTCGAACCTCCGGTTCAAGTTTGTGGTGGCAGATGACTTGTTGTTTGCTATCAGGTCCATCCAGGATCGGTTGAGAACTGTTCTGGTAGTCATGCAGGGCTTTCTGTCTAAGGAAGCTACATGACATTCCCGAAGCTGGTCACTTCGGGATGTTTAAGACCTACCAGAGACTGCGCTCAAGCTTCTACTGGATCAGTATGAAGCGGGACACTGCCAAATATGTTAAGTCATGTTTGGTGTGTCAGAGAGCGCAACAGATTCTCCAACCGATTGTGCCGGAGTACCCAGTTGATACCTTGGGAATGGACTTCGTTGGACCGTTTCCTGCCTCCGTGGGTGGAGTCACCTATGTACTAATCATGGTTGACTATTTCACCCAGTACGGTGTGGCAAGGGCGGTACGAAGGGCCACGACCGCCTGTGTGGTGAAATTTCTGAAGGACGAGATTCTTTCAGTGTATGGCACACCGAAAGCTCGTCTCGGATCGTGGGTCCCAGTTCTCCAGCAAAGTCCTGCTGAAGTTCCGGGAGCGCTATAACATAGCGCATCACTTCACAACGGCGTACCATCCGCAAGCTAATGGGCTTATGGAGCGTACGAATGTAACCGTAATGGAACCCATCAAGCGGTACCTTGGAACAGCGTGAATGGTGGGATAAATTACGGCCCGCCACGTGGGCTTATAACACAGCTGTCCAGGAGAGTACACAGGTCTTTCCGTATCAGTTGTTGTTTGGCCGTGAGCCTCGGATGGAGATTGATAACCTCCTTCCGAACGGTCCAGTCCGCGACTTGCCTGACCAGCAAGCCGTGGAAGAGCAGGCTCATCAACGTTTGACGGCTGCTCAGAAAAGACAGAAAGAGCGGTATGACGCTGGCCGTGTGGAGCCTCCTCTGTATCAGCCTGGTGATCAGGTGTGGTTAAGAGATCAGGCTGGGAAGCTCGGTCAGGCGAAGAAATGGAACTTGGCATATAAAGCTGAGAGGGGTACGGTGGTCGCACGGTATTCTGACCTAGTTTACGAGATAGAGTTCGTAGACGGTTATGGCCGGAAGGTGCGTGACCGGTTTTACGTCGATAACCTGAAGCCGTATATACCCACCTGCACTGTGAGAGAGGAAGATGGACTTGGTGTCTCTAACCTAACCTCCTCCGATGCAGACAGCGATGCCACGGAGGCTTCGGCGCGGAGTGGAATGACTCCGGCGCTAAAGCCACCGTCTGTTTCTTCGCAGGAGTCTACCGACTCCGAGGCTGATGACCCACTCCTCCTCGGTACAATCTCCGTCCACGGAGACCGAGGGTGTTCAAGATGAGTGGGTTCGACCCTCGGATAGGGAGTGTCACAATATGGGCGGCCCATCACCAGGTGTCCAGCCAAAGGCCCGACAAAATCGGTCCGTGGACGGAGAAATCCATCCATGAAAACCTCCGTGAAACCTCCAATTACCGTCAATATATGAGAATTGATGGTAAATATCTCTACCCACCAAGACTGCAGGAGCAGGAGAATTCACCGTGTGTCTGCCCCTAAAAAGGCAGACGACGGTGAAATCTCCATGGTGACCATGCATGAGGCGGCTGATGGTGTTTTAGCCGCTACTGCACGATCATTAGCCGCTAAGACGGTGAATTTGGCGGCTAGGCACCATATTGTTTGTAAACGAAACAAACAAAGGACGCCGGCCTCACGTGTTTACAAAAAAACGCAAATTCACCGTCAAAGCAGCTGGCCAAGCCTGGAATACGAAAGAAAAATTGATAAAGTAAGTTCCTCTAAGGGAATTTCCTTCTCCTGCCTGTTGGCAGTTCTTTTTTCTGTTTTAACGGTGTGTTTTACGGTCAATGACAGTATACACACGTGGTGGGAGTGGTTTTGCCACCATGACTGTTGTCATGGTGGCCAAACCACTACGGAAACCACTCTTCCGGCGGGTTCAGCCCGTCCGAGCGCCGTTTCGCTTGGGAAGGCCCAAGTTCGACGGTGTTTGGACAGTAGAAGCACGCCAGGGAGTGGTTTTCACCGATCGAAGGCGGTAAAACACGGTTCCGACCATGAATTGCCGACTTTGGACGGTGATAACGGCATTTTGCACAGTAGAAGTCCGTGCAATGCCCTTTCCAACAGTCGGAACTCGGTGAAAGGGTGTTTTCACCGTCCGAAGGTGGTCAGCCATAGTTTTTACCGTGGTTTACCGACTTTGGATGGTGGAAACCGCGATTTGCACGGTGAAATCCCGTGGAATACGCTTTCTACCTGTTCCGAAAGGGGGAAAAGTGGTTTTCACCTTATGAAGGCGGTAAAACACGGTTTTGACCGTGAATTAAAGACTTTGGACCGTGAAAACAGGAATTCTCACGGTAAAAGCCCGTGGAATTCACTTTTCCACGGTGAAAACTTATTTTTAACGGTTCTTTCCATGTTTGATAGGTCCACCACGGAAAAGGAGAAGGAGGAACGCGACGGGAGTGGCCGACGGTCCCCCTCCCTCAGCCCGCTGCATCCTGGGGATGCAAGGCTGTTGGAGTCGGGATCGGAGGACTCCCCATCATCTAGCGGACCGGAAATGGCTGACGCTACCATGGAATCAGTTGATTCCCCGGCGGCAGAGGCCGTGGAAGGTCCGGGGTCTGCCCAGTCCACTCCGACCGGTGTCGGAGCCTTCTGGGGCTGGTACCTGCAGTCGCCCTCCAGGGATACGGCTGCTACCACCATTCAGTCGGTGGCGGCGGTAGTTTCTCCGGTTGGAGAGCCTGCAGAAGCGGGTGTTGATGGTGGGAAAGCGGCTACCGGTGTGGTAACCGCTAGTACCCCGGAACCCGGGTCTCCGGCTGTTCGAGACCTCCTAGATTGGTCTAGGGTGGCCGAGGACAGTGAGGACGTCTCTTTGGGAGTGTCCTTAGTCATCGACACAAAGATAGAGGTCGAAACCACCATTGATTTGGTGGCTGATGCCTCCAGGCAGTGGCGGAGCCGTAACGCCTCTTCAGAGGACTCTTCGGAGTCTGACGGGAGTAGTTCGGCCTCCGAGGGTAAACCGTCTGGGACGGGATCCCCCGGGGTTCTTCCCACCGATCCAATGTCTTTGGAGGCCGTGGCTGTGTCCTTGGCCGAAGAAGAAGGCTGCTTGGATTGGTTAGATGAAGCTAGACGGGACATGGTCCAGGAAGGTGGCTTCCTGGTCGGGGACCGTCGATACTTCATCGGGGAGATTCCGACCGTGCAGGTGAAGAAGGACGGCGCAAAGAAGCACAAGAAGAAGTCCGGAGCCGCAAGGATCACTGCCAGTGCCAAGGCTCTCGCAGAGAGAGAGGCAATGCTCAAAGCTAAGGAGGAGGCGTTGAAGAAGTTCACGCCTGCTGTGGGGCTTCGAGCAGAGACTCTCGCCCACCCGGACGGTTGTTCAGGGGCTGCTTGGCAAGAGAAGCCGGCTGCTGGATCGGGTCTGCCCGAGGCAGTAGCTGGCCCCTCCGGCTGGCAGTCGGACAACCCAAAGAGGGACCGGCGAGCGGAGAAGAAGGCTACCCAGCCTCCAGTACCCACTCCCGGTAAAACGGGGAAATCTGTGAGTGGTGGTGGTGGCAAGGGACAAAAAAGGTCCCGCCCTCGCACCCCACCAGTGGCTGAAAGCTCGCGGGGCAAGAAGGCCAGGTCCTCCGGTCGAGGAAAGGCCTTCGAACCTCGGAAGCCCGAGAGCTTGGAGGACAAGCTCAAACGGCTTCAGGCTCAAGCAGCAAGCTTGCACCAACAGATCGCTCGTGCGGTCGGTGCAGGTGAGCGGCAGGAGTTTGAGCGGCAGGAGTTTGAGCGCCAGGCTGCGGAGTTCCCTCCCCTGCAGGGAATGCCCGCCCGGAGCCCGCTCAAAACAGGGGAACCTCCTGTCGGTTGTGGCATCCCGCCTATTGCGAGCGCCACGACCATCAATGGCCAGAAGCGAATCGCCGAGAGGGAGGCGATGCAGGCTTCCAGTGCACCAGCCCATGGTGCGGAAGCCAAAGCTACTGGTAGCAAGAGTCAGCCGTCTCTTGCACCGAAGGAGAAGCCTCTCCTTCGGGATGGTCGAGGAAGATTTGTTTCCAGACAATCATCCTCGGCTGTCGCTTCGGCTAAGAGCACTTCTACGAAGAATACGGCTCCGGCCGGAAAACCTTCGAAGAAGGAGTCTGAGAAGGCAAAGGGGGCTAACCACCCGCCTAAGCCTGACACGACGCATGGTCAACCTTCCTCTCACGGGAAGAAAATGAAAAAGAAGAAGGACCGTAAAAAGTCCAAGCGTGAGAGGAAGAGAAGTCCAACACCCTCCAGTAGTAGGCACCAGGGAGCCGAAACTGGAGGCGTCGTGGCGGAAAAGGAGGAGTCCCGGCATGCTCAGACAAGCATGCCGGCCGGGAGTCAACCGATCCATACCCGTCCCGTTGAGGTGGCGCGGATGGATGGTAGGTCGATGCGCGACGTTTTGGTCGGCATGCCTCCATCCTCCACGAAGGTGGATGCGGTCTCGAGCCTGTGGGTTCGAGCAGTGGGAACCCTGCACCGTGTGACTTTGCCCTCAAATAAGGGCGAAGGAACCTCGGTTGCAGGAGTCAGTGTTCCCACAAGACGTGACCCCGTGACCCCCAGTGGGGGTACACCCTTCTCTCCGGTCCATGGCGGTGGGGTATTTGATACCCTAGGACCAGAAACGTCAACCTCCCCTAGGCCTGAGGCCGAGGAACGGCGTATTGGTGCATTGCCCCCGTATTCAGATGCAGAGGTGTATCTGAATAACTGGCTTGGTCTCTGGCAGGATCAGAGGGGAATGGCGGGTTGCCAATACCACGGCTACTACCGTCTAGATGAGCCACTTCCAGGACCGTGGGTAGCAAGGCTACCGCCGTACAACATGCGCCATGTGGTGGCGTTTTTTTGTGGAGGTTTTCCGGTGGTAATGGTCGTAAACCCGGTCCAGCAAACGTTTGCAATTCTGGATGTGGTGGGGCTAGATGCCGGGATAGTTCGTCTAGCCCGGCGTGCAGCCCCATTCATCCAACGTTTGCTGGGATGCGACTTAGGAGGTATGGCTGGACAGTTTATTACTGAGCCTCTACCAGGGTGCGAGACCGAGCCTGCGGTTGCCCTGGTAGACCTCCTAACAAGTCGGACGCTTCGCATGCGTCCGCAACTCCAGGATATTCCTTTCGAGAAATTCCGAGCCCTGGAGGAAAGTCGTGTTAGGGGGACGGTCTTCGATACTGGCTTTGGGTGGCGTAACACCCAGATGTTCCGTCGGTGGGCTGCGGAGTAGATGGGCTCCACTTTCGCGACACCGCCAGAGAAGCCGTCTGGTACCTAAGAGGGTCAGGTTCGGGAAGCAATCCTGGCTGGCTCGACTGACCTGTTCCCGAGACGGAACAGGGAAGTTGAGAGGATTGTGGCAACCTGGTCTGCTCAATTTTGAAATTTTGATTGAGCAGACGAATTTCCCTATGGTGGTCTGCCTGACAGCTACAGTAGGCTGTTAGGTCGGACGCCATTTTGGTGCCAGCAGACCTCTCACCATGAAGTCTATGGGTGAGAGGTCAGATGTGACCTCTGTCCCCTCCAGGTGGAGTTGCCTGGAGGTTTCCTGTGGCCTAGTCAACCACAGGATCGGGGCAGTGTGTTGTAGGGCTTGAATGAGCTTGAATGAGAGGTAGAGGTTCAGGGAGACCTCCACTGGCCAGTGCATCTTCTTATCTTCATTTGTGCCTTGGCCAGGAGGCTTTTGTATTTTGTATATATTTATGGGGCTTCGCTGGATAAGGGATCTAGCCAAGTGGTGTAAATATCACTGCCTTTATCATCTAATTCATCGTAAGTGTCATTAAACACTTAATTTTAATCATCACTTACTTGTGTCTGTGTCATTTCTTTGGGGAGTACCGCGGAGGGTGGGTTTCCCAATTTTGGCAACTCCACCTTCTTCAACCGTCTTGTTTCGGCCAGTACTTGTGTCGGCTCGTGGTAGAACAGTCATTCTAACGCGATATTCTCAGCGTGGCGGCGTGGTTTTCATCCGTGTCCGTCGAGGGTGGCTCCTGAAGCCAACACGTCCCGAGGGGAACACCGTGTGGAGGCGGCTACGGGTACGGTCCCGTCCCCGTAAGGAGCTGGTAAGCGGTAAGTTTTACGTCTGTTTTGGGGTTGAATTTACTGGGGTATTGTAACGGTCCGGCGGGACATTACAATGGTCGTGGCACTCGCAATAGGCGGGATGCAACGACCAACAGGAGGTTCCCCTGTTTTGAGCGGGCTCTGGGCGGGTATCCCCTGCAGGGGAGGGAACTCCGCAGCCCGGTGCTCAAACTCCTGTCGCTCACTTGCACCGACCGCACGAGCGATCTGTCGGTGCAAGCTCGCTGTTTGAGCTTGAAGCCGTTTGAGCGTGTCCTCCAAGCTCTCCGGCTTCCGAGGTTCGAAGGCCTTTCCTCGACCTGAGGACCTGGCCTTCTTGCCTCTAGAGCTTTCGGCAACTGGTGGGGTGTGAGGGCGGGACCTCTTTTGTCCCTTGCCACCACCACCACTCACAGATTTCTCCGTTTTACCGGGAGCGGGTACTGGAGGCTGAGTAGCCTTCTTCTCCGCTCGCCGGTCCCTCTTCTGGTTGTCCGACTGCCAGCCAGAGTGGCCAGCTACTGCCTCGGGAGGACCCAATCCAGCAGCCAGCTTCTCTGGCCAAGCAGCCCTGGACAACCGTCAGGGTGGGCGAGAGTCTTAGCTCGAAGCCCCACAGCAGGCGTGAACTTTTTCAACGCCTCCTCTTTAGCTTTAAGCTTCGCCTCTCTTTCTGCGAGAGCCTTGGCTCTGGCAGTGATCTGTGTGGCTCCAGACTTTTTCTTGCGCTTTCTTGCACCATCCTTCTTCGCCTGCATGGTGGGAATCTCCCCGATAAAGAATCGACGGTCCCCGACCAGGAAGCCACATTCCTGGACCATGTCCCATCTATCTTCATCTAACCGATCTAAGCGGCCTTCTTCTTCGGCCAAGGACACAGCCGCGGCCTCCAAAGACATTGGATCGGCGGGAAGAACTCCGGGGGATCCCGTCCCAGATGGTTTACCCTCGGAGGCCGAACTAATCCCGTCAGACTTCGAAGAGCCCTCTGAAGAGGAGTTGCGACTCCGCCACTGCCTGGAGGAGTCAGCCACCGAATCAACAGTGGTTTCGACGTCCATCTCCGTGTCGATGACTAAGAATGCTCCCAAGGAGACGTCCTCACTGTCCTCGACCACCCCAGACCAATCTAGGAGGTCTCGAACAGACGGAGACCCGGGTTCTGGGGTACTAGCGGTTACCACACCGGGAGCCGCTTTCCCACCATCTACACCCGCTTCTGCAGTCTCTCCAACCGGAGAAACTACCGAAGCCACTGACTGAACGGTGGTAGCAGCCGTATCCCTGGGGAGACTGCAGGTATCTGCCCCAGAAGGCTCCAACACCGGTCAGAGTCGACTGGGCAGATCCTGGACTTTCCACAGCCTCTGCCGCCAGGGAATCAACTGACTCCATGGTAGCATCAGCCGTTTCCGGTCCGCCAGATGATGGGGAGCCCTACGATCCTGACTCCAGCAGCCTTGCATCCCCAGAATGCAGCGGGCTCAGGGAGGGGGACCATCGGACACTCCCATCGCCTTCCTCCTTCTCCTTCTCCGTGGTGGACCTATCAAACAGGGAAAGAGCTGTTAAAAACAAGTTTTCACTGTGGAAAAGTGAATTCCACGGGCTTTCACCGTGAGAATTCCCGTTTTCATCGTCCAAAGTCGCTAATTCACGATCAAAACCATGTTTTACCGCCTTCATACGGTGAAAACCACTTTTCCCCCTCTCGGAATCGGCAGAAAGGGTATTCCACGGGATTTCACCGTGCGAATCGCGGTTTCCACCATCCAAAGTCGGTAAACCACGGTAAAAACCCGGGTTAACCACCTTCAGGCGGTGAAAACACCCTTTCACCGAGTTCCTATGGTCGGAAAGGGCATTGCACGGACTTCTACCGTGCAAAATGCCGTTATCAACGTCCAAAGTCGGCAATTCACGGTCAACACCGTGTTTTACCGCCTTCGATCGGTGAAAACCACTCCCTGGAGGGCTTCTACCATCCAAACACCGTCGAACTTGGGCCTTCCCAAGCGAAACGGCGCTCGGATGGGCTGAACCCGCCGGAAAAGTGCTTTCCGAAACCACTCCCACCACGTGTGTATACGGTCATTGTCCGTAAAAAACACCGTTAACAATGAAAAGAGAACTGCCAACAGGCAGGAAAAGGAAATTCCCTTAGAGGGACTTACTTTTTCATGTTTTTCCTCCTTTTCCAGTTTGGCACAGCTTTTCAGACGGTGAATTTGTGGTTTATTCAACCCACGTGTGGCCGGCGTTCTTTGTTTGTTAGATTTACAAACAATATGGCGCCTAGCCGCCAAATTAACCGTCTTAGCGGCTAATGGCCATGCAGTAGCGGCTAAAACATCATCAGCCGCCTCATGCATGGTCACCATGGAGATTTCACCGTCGTCTGCCTTTTTAGGGGCAGACACACGGTGAATTCTCCTGCACCAAGACTTGAACTGGTGGGTAGAGACACTTACCGTCAATTCTCGTATATTGCCGGTAATTGGAGATTTTATGGAGGTTTTTACGGACGGATTTCTCCGTCCACGGATAGATTTTGTCGGACCTTTGGCTGGACACCTGAGGATGGGCCGCCCTTGGTTTCTACCGAAACCGTGGCGGGCCCCAAACACCGCAATGTCCGGCTGCCTTCTCTCCCAGCCGTCCGCCCACAGTAGCGGACTGCCGGCTGTCTCCCACCACGGTAGGGATACCCAAAGAGTGCCCCATACCATCCAACTTCCTACTCGAGGCTCAAACCCACCCACCTCAAACTCCCTCGGTCTGCCTCGGAGCCGGTAGACTCCTGCGAAGAAACGGACGGTGGCTGTAGCGCCACAGCCATTCCACTCCACGCCGAAGCCTCTGTGGCATCGCTGCCTGCATCGGAGGAGGTGTCAGAGACACCAAGTCCATCTTCCTCTCTCACAGTGCAGGTGGGTATATATGGCTTCAGGTTATCTACATGAAACCATCGCACACCTTCCGACCATAACCATCTACGAACTCTATCTCGTAGACTAGGTCAGAATACCGTGCGACCAACGTACCCCTCTTAGCTTTATAAGCCAAGCTCCATTTCTTCACCTGGCCGAGCTTCCCAGCCTGATCTCGTATCCACACCTGATCTCCAGGCTGATACAGAGGAGGCTCCACGCGGCCAGCATCGTACCGCTCTACCTGCCTTCGTTGAGCAGCCGTCAAACGCTGACGAGCCTGCTCTTCCACGGCTTGCTGGTCAGGCAAGTCGCAGACTGGACCGTTCGGAAGGAGGTTATCAATTTCCAACCGAGGCTCACGGCAAACAACAACTGATACGGAGAGACCTGTGTACTCTCCTGGACAGCTGTGTTATAAGCCCACACGGCGGACAGTAATTTATCCCACCAGTCACGCTGTTCCTTGAGGGGATTAAGGTACCGCTTGATGGTTTCCATTACGGATTTATTCGTACGCTCCGTTAGCCCATTAGCTTGCGGATGGTATGCCGTCGTGAAGTGATGCGCTATATTATAGCACTCCCGGAGCGCTCTGGTTTAGCATCCATATCATCGCTACCTGCATCGGAGGAGATTTCAGAGACTCCCAGTCCATCTTCCTCCCTCATAGTGCAGGTGGGTACGTATGGTTTCAAGTTGTCCACATGAAACCGGTCTCGCACCTTCAGACCATACCCATCTACGAATTCTACCACGTAGACCAGGTTGGAATACTGCGAAAAAACTGTACCACGTTCAGCTTTATATGCTAAACTCCATTTCTTCGCTTGGCAGAGCTTCCCAGCTTGGTCTTTAATCCACACCTGTGCTCCAGGTGGGTATAGGGGCGGCTGCACTCGGCCGGGAGTCATACTGCTTCTTTTGCCTCCTCTAAGCGGTGGTTAATTTCTGACGTGTCTGCTCCTCCACGGCTTGCTGGTCAGGCAAGTCACAGATCGGACCATCCAGAATGAGATTGTCAATCCCCATCCGAGGCTCACGACCAAACAACAACTGATACGGAAAGACCTGTGTACTCTCCTGGACAGCTGTGTTATAAGCCCACACGGTGGGCCGTAATTTATCCCACCAATCTCGCTGTTCCTTAAGTGGATCAAGGTACCACTTGATGGTTTTCAGTATGGTCATGTTCATATGCCCCAATGAGCTCATTGGCTTGCAGATGGTACGCCATCGTGAAGTGATGCGCTACATTGTAGCACTCCCGGAACTTCAGCAGGACTTTGCTTGAGAACTGCGACCCACGATTCGACACAAGAGCTTTCGGTGTGCGAATCTGTGCCATATACCAAAAGGATCTCGTCCTTCAAGAATATTATAACACAAGCGGCTGTTACCCTTCGCACCGCTCTCGCCACAACGTACCGGGTGAAATAGTCAACCATGATTAATCCACCCACAGAGGCAGGAAATGGCCCAAACGAAGTCCATTCCCCAGGTGTGAACTGGGTACTTTGGCACAATCGGTTGCAAAAATCCCTGACTTTTAGCAAACTTGTCGTGCTCATTGATACACCAAACATGACTTATCGTATTCGGCAGTGTCCCGCTTCATACCGATCCATTAGAAGCATGAGCGCAGTCTCTGGTAGGTCTTAAACATCCCAAAGTGACCAGCTTTGGGAGTGTCATGTAGCTTCCTTAAGCAGAAAGCCCTGCATGACGCCGGAACTACCAAGACAGTTCGCAACCGATCCTGGATGGACCTGATGGCATACAACAAATCATCTGCCATTACGAACTTGACCTTGAGGATTGAGTTGGGGTCAGTGGTGATTTCCTTCACCACTTTGGAGCACATCGACATCAAACTCCTGGATTGCTCTTATGAGATCTGGGTCTAAAGCAACTTCCTTGGTACTCACTTAGTGAACAAAATAACGCATTTTGTCAAAGCCAAAGAAACATTTCTTCAGCTGTAGTTTTAGCTCCGCCCCTCGTAACAGTCCCAGGGCAGTGGACAGTCTCCCAAGAAAATGCTCGAATGTGTTCCAAAAGATGATAATATCGTCCAGGTACACCAGACAAGTCTCCCACATATGTCCTGCCAGCAAGAGGTCTAGCGCTCTCTGCATCGTGGCTGGAGCATTAGAGTCCGAAAGGCATTTTCCGGAACTCAAACAGACCTTGAGAGCAAATAAATGCTGTCTTCTCAACGTCTGGCTTAGCCATCCGAACCAGCCAATAACCACTAAGGTTGCGAAGAACTTCGCACCGGCCAACGAATCGAGCGCATCATCGATGCGAGGCCACGGATACTGATCCAGCTTAGTCTGGGAGTTCAGTCTCCGGTAGTCCACGCAAAAATGAAAGCCACTATCCTTCTTGCGAACAAGCAAGATAGAACTTGTGTAGGAACTACGCGAAGGTTGGATAACACCAGCATCCAACATCTTTGCCACCTCACCCTTCTCGATCGCACAGGCCACTGGAGCAGTTCGACGCAATCCTTCTTGCACTGGAGGTTGCCACCGGTATCAATCGTATGTTCCGCCAAGAAGGTTTCACCCAACTCGGTGTAATCAAACGCAAAATGATCCCGGCGCTCCAGGTGGCCAGGGACTTTCTACCCTCCAGCCACACAGGCGCTAGACCTGGTGTTGGCTGGAGCTTCTGGCTTGCACCAGGCTTCACTCTGGCAACATGTTCCTTTGCCACAGCATCGGGACAGTCCCTATCAGGTGCCCCATTTGGTGGCATCCAAAGCATGGGCCAACTCACCGGAGTGATCCTCCTGACCCATGGTCTGCACCACAAGAAATTGCCGCTGGCTGTCCTCTACCAGAGCTCGCCTGCTTCCTTCCCTTCTGACCCCTGGTCTTGGCCACTGCCTTGTCTGACTTGGACGGTGCACCAGCCTTCACACCCAACAGGTTTGAAGAGGAAGCTTTGGCAGAGCTCCCAGAGCCAGCCATGGAATAATAGGGCTGGACATTAGCCTGGTCCTGAGGAACCACTCAAGTACGGGCAAGTAATCTACCTACAGTCAGCATATCGGCTTCAACAACCCATGTCCTACGGGCAAATGCCTCTACTGTTTCAGCCTGGCAACCGAACATTTGATCGGTGATGGCAGTCAGGAGCTTCCGTTTGAAATGAATGAGCCGACAGCTCTTGTTTTCGCCCAGACACACGCATTCTGACAGTTCAATGAGCCGCCAATAGAACACTTGCACAGACTCGTGACCACCCTGCTTCATCGTCTCGAACTCCGAGAAGTAGACAAGTCTGATTTCCCGACCTGAATCGGCTAACCATAGCCTCTTTCACTTCAGCCCAGGTGAGGTCCAGAAGAGTTTCCACCAAAAAGGCATAGTACTCCTCCGCTGGACCGTCAAGTAGGTACGTAAAGTAACTGCACCTGGACTCATCTGTCCAGTGCTGAGCCCGAGCCTTAGCTTCGAATATACAGAGGAAATGTGCCATATCCACTCTGCCATAGTAACAGACAAACGAGTGGACTGGGTTGAAAAACCCAAATGCCTGAACCTCCATAGGAACTGCTGGAGTGGCACTAACCCTGCGAGGTTGCCTGCACCTGTTCCCCCGAAGTATCAGACACAAAATCAATCACCGAGGGTAACGAAATGCGAACCCTCGGATGCTGTCCGGATGCGGGAGGAATACCCCGGCCATATCCGCTAGGAAATGGCCTGGTTTCTTCCCGCAGAGGTGCCGGCCTGGTTTGCACTGACAGTGCCTCCCTCCGTGCGGTTTCCTGCACGGGCGACAGTGAGAACCTTGGAACTTCCCTTGGTTCAATCACCGACCGGGACAACCGTCCTTCCAACCGAAAGACTTCGATCCCGTACGCAATCTCTACGAGTTGCTGCTCAGTGAGCCTAGCCAAAAAGGCCCAACCCCCGTGCAGCCTTGTGCGGGAATTTTACCATCTTCCAAAAGGAGATGACCACCATGTCCGACAGGACAGGCAGTGGTGGAAACATGGACACTTGGCCGTGGCCGAGTGCCATTCCCAACGAGATCACCATCGGTGTCACCGTCGCCCAACGGAGACTCTCCGGGGAGATTGACACCGGTGTGCCTTCGCACCGTGACAAACTCTCCCAGCAAGGGTTGGCCCACAGGAACATCGCCCACAATGCTTCCCTCCAGAGAATTCTCATCCACGCTACCTCTGTACAGCTGTTTCCAGCGGTACTCCGCCTTCTGCCCCAAGTGGACAGTCGACGGTGCAGCCCCACACTGGTTTCCTGATTTTCCATCAGTCTGACTGGGGTTTGCGCCAAAATTCACCATGCATCCACAGTCAATTATGGCCAAAACTACCAGAAACGGGATCCTACTGTCGAAAACGGTAAATTCACAAACCAAAGTCCTTAAAACACCGTACCGAATGGATAAAACCGTGAAATACCGCGGTATAATGGACCAAAGTCCGTGTCCCACAGTAAAGAACGGTTAGAGTTCTTACCTACCGGTTTCTACCGTGGTCCCACGGACAACGGTTCGTGCCCCAAGACGTACTTCACGGTACAACAATGCTTACCACTTTCTACCATGGTATCACAGACCAAAGTCCGCACCCCATGGTGTAATTGCGGTAAATCCTCTTCAACCACTTTCCACCATGGTACAATGGACAACCGTCCGAAACCCATGGTGTAAGCATGGTTGAAACCCTTCTGTAACTGCTTTCCACCACGGTACAACGGGCCAAAGTCCGAAACCCACGGTGAAATTATGGTTAAAAACCCATTCCACAATGGTACAATGAACCAAAGTCCAAAACGCAAGGTGTAATAGCGGTTAAGCGAGGTAACGAGGTTACCCAACAGTTTCTGCCGCTGTCCCACAGACCAAAGTCCGTGCCCAGCAGCATACTAAAACCGTGCAAGAGGCTGGGTACGAGTACTTGGCGCCGCCACCAATTGTAACGAACCGACTGGTCAGTCACAATACCTCGGGTAATTCTCAACACCCACCCACCTCACCCACCTCTTTATGTAAATTTTAACTTTTGCTTTCGTTTTTCTGAATGTTCTTCGCATGCTACATTTTTTCACCATTTTCGAATCATTTTCGAAAAATAGTTTTTAAAAATATAACCGCACTTACTAATTTTTTGTCATTCTATCACTTGATCAGCATATATTTAAGGTGTACATTGCACTTTGAAAACTTGATATTGAACAACTTTAAATATGAAAAATAAATATATTGCCGCGACTGTGTATTTTAAAAACTTACGTTTCTTCTTTAACAACGGGTCTATGGGCTCAATAAAAAACGATGCAAGCGCTCTTTGCGGAGATTTTTAGAAGTAATTTTGCGATGTAGCCTCTCAATGAGGTGTGTAAATCGTAGAGTACTGTATTAGAATGTGCTGTGAATATTTTGCATACAGTAAATTCTTAATTTAATAGAATCCAATTTAACAAACCTAGGATGTAACGGATGTATCTTGTATTATAATTTTTAACTTTAATTTTTAAGCTTTCAAACACACGTATTCCATCATTTGATTAATTTAAAATAAAAAAAATACTTACTAGATTTATTTTTAAAACAAAAGGATTGAAGTCTATCTGAAACATGGCGCTCACTGACGAAAAATTCCACGTGAACTCTGAAACGAATAAATAATAAAATTAACATAATCGAGTCTCAGACAGCCATATCCAAGTGACTACTTGATTGCTAAAATTAAGAGCATAGACACTCCAAAGTAGAGGCCTACATTGAGTAAAAATTTGAAGCCCAGCCCATGAGACTTTATGCTGGGCCCAGCCCACCAGGCCCAAGAAGCCCATGAGGCCCACAAAGCCCACCAGGCCCACGATGCCCACAAAGCCCACGAAGCCCACCAGGCCCACAAAGCCCATGAGGCCCATGAAGCCCACAAAGCCCACCAGGCCTCTGAAGCACACAAAGCCCATGAGGCCCACGAAGCCCACCAGGCCCACGAACCCCACCAGGCCCATGAACCCCACCAGGCTCACAAAGCCCACCGGCACATGGGCTTTATGTAGTTCTCTACTCCACAGTTCCACATGCAATGAGATACAGCCAATTTTGCGGTTCAAAAGTTGCTCAAATGGCTTAATAGCAACCAAACAGCAATTCGAAACATATGAATTTGCCTTTATTACCGGTAGTACATATTAAAAAATACACCCAATTTTTCCTAAAGCTGTAAGATGTTTCTGAATAAGCAAAAGTTAGCTAGCAAAATGGACCTATTTGAAGTCAATGGTCTTTAAAATGAGTAAATAACCATAATTCAAAGTTGTATACAATAAAAAAAGCTTTGGAAATATTTGAAAAAAAAAGATTTTATTATGTGGCCACAACATTGAAGAAGAGATTACAATGTTAATTATAATTAAAAATACAACTTAAAAGAACTAAAGTGGCTATAGTAAAGACCATGTTTTTGGAAACATCCTTATGATTTATTACCTAGGCTCTTAATTAATGCAAACTTGTTTATCACAAGTGAATGCTTTACCATATCAAAGGCATTTATAAAGTCCAAAAATATTAAATTAAGTTCAGACTGGTTATTCAGCTTTGACTGGATTATTGTGTAATGAACCACCTTTGGGGTGGATAGAATATACCAAAAAGAGTACACTCAGAGCGATGCTTGTCGGTTCTGGATCAGAGTCCAGTATGACGTGACTCGTTCAGCACGTGGTCGTAATAACATCGTGGATTTGTAGGTCAGTGCATGTTTATGTGCATTGGTAAATGGTATTTCCATCGGTAACTGACACTCTTGTAGTCTTATACACCAAGTAACGAAAGTTTACCTACACTTAAGACGTGTGAAATGGAGTCGTCTCAGTCTGACAGCATTGTTTCGCAGTCCGGTGGTGTTGTGTTGGTTGTAATGTCCTCAGTTGGGCGTGTGTTGACTGATGGTTCCCAACTGGTGTAGAGTGTTGTGAATTCTTTATTGAGTGTCAGATTTAGGAAGTATCTCCCTCTGCACGTGGTATATGGCGACCACGTGGAGGATATGAGAGTTCCAAAATTCTCAACAAGAAACAGCCGATTTACTATACAACTCTGAGCATGGTACACCACCCAATCAAAGATTGTACTGCAAGAAATTGAAAAATAAGAAGAGTGAAGCTAGAGCGTGGTGCCCACACACTTAGGATCACTTTTGAAACAAGAAGTAAAAGTGTGTGTGTGTGTGTGTGTAAAAACACAGAATCAACAATGTGCTCACATGGAGCGAAAAACTGCTCCATTGGCGACTTTTTGAATAACTTCCAGTCAATCTAAGATGGCGGCCGGCTTCAATGGTGTCCAATGGAGATAGTTCATGTTGGTGTTCATTGAGGTGATGATGGTGAGTTGTTTTGCAGATGAATGACTTGGGATATAGAGATCCCAAAGAAAACACAAGAAAGAACAAAAGAACAAAAAAAGGGGGGACAAGAGAGTCCCACATGGCAAGATACAAGTTTGTTTTAAGCTTGTAATCATCTAACAATGATACGGAGTTAGATGAAAACTTGCTTAAAGATTAAAAGAAAGGGTGAAGGTAACAGGATTTTTAAACAACCCACACGTCTTTTAAAGGCCTATTAATAAGTGGGAAGACAAGTAGATGAGATTTTTTTGCTTACCTCACAATGATACAGAGTTTTGTCTAAGCAAATGCATCTCGGAAATTGAAAAAGGATTTGTCTCAGGTTGGCCTATCTACCAACCAATGATACGGAGGAGGGTCAGATATTTTTCACCTCAAAATTGAAAGAAGAGTGTAGAATACAAGAATGACGATGGAACATAAAACATAGAATACACAAACATGGATGGAAACACGTGTGTCTGTAACCGGTTTTCCCCCGAGTGCTTAGTGGATGGCAGATAAAAGTTCTTTCTACACGTGCCTCTCTGGACGGGACACAGAATCGTGCGGTCGACCGGTGATGTGTGTAATCACAAAGTCTCTTTCAACGCGCAGTTCCACAGAATTGGTGCCATGCGGTCGATCATTGATGTGATCGCTGGCCTCTTTCAACACATGGCTCCTACATAAAAAGGACAGATGAAGGATCGTGACACACAATCACAAAACGTTGGACGATGAACATCTTCTGCAGACCGGTCAAAAAAAGCAAATGGAGGCATGCCCCGCTCCTCCACCAAATGTGAGCTTTTGACATCGACCTTATAATTTTACCAACTTGATGATGATGTTTTCTGCAACTTGTTTCTTCTCCTGATCGTGCGGTGACCACACAAAGAAGATTCTAGTTACAGAAGTAGCCAGATGGAGATCGATTGCTATCATCCTTCTGTGCAGGGGTGTAATCTTTACAGAAGGATGGTGGCCATCTCTCCTGGTCAACGGTGATATGCATCTTCCTTTGCTGTTACCAATTGAAGATGCTGTAGCTGCTCCAGGATCTGTATGTCTCCTTGCCTTATGGTGTCTCCGGCCTGTTTAGAGAAGTTTTAGTTTCCCGACATAAAGACAACGCAGTTTCTCATTGTAATGCTTTTATTCATCCTTACTCAGAAACATCAAGAGTACAAGAAAGAATATTGTTGATTAAAGGTGAGTCCTAGTGCCCATGATGTGGTACGGATAAGAATCTACGTAAGATAAACAAAGTTGAGCAAAGAGAAGGACGATGAACAAAGAGGAACATGGTCTTTTTATACCTTGGACCTATGTAAACCTACAAGGTGTAACCAGGTCCAAGTGACCATGGTCCTGAGAGTATCAATCCGCCACTAGAATATTAATTAGGAAAGGAGAGAGGAACAAGCAGGCGTTGTATACCTCCCAGGCTATGGTTTTGGCGGGATCGGTAGTTACTGGGTGTTACAGGTAATTATAATTCAAGTATCTCACTTTTTTACTTTTTAAAGAAGAAAAAACTATGGATTTTTCACATCTTGTTTGAACTTAATCTATTTGACCCCTGGATGTGTCTAACTTATTACAAGAAACATTTCAAAATGAGTAAAAAAATCCTAATTAATAATGATTTAATTTTTCTGAGTGCACACTTTTCATTTTCCAGTTTGCACAATCTGTGTCCAAATGCACATTAAAATAAATTCTGGAAAGGAGTATACTGTATAAGGTCAATTCCACGCATTGCAGAAACTTGTCATATTTTCACCTTGAATTACAGGAAGGTTAAAATCACCACCAATGAGAACTAATGCATATTTGCTTACAAAAAATGAGGTGTCGAGACATTTTCTAAATTCAAGTAATTCCTCCTTGTCATTTGATGGTGAGGGATTTTTAAGAAAAATGCTATAGCAAACAGCTTTGCAGTTACCCTGAAATAAGGATTCCCTGATTGAAACAAGATTTGTATTGATAGCCAGAAATACCACTTCACCTTTTTTAATGTGCCTATCTTTTTGGAATACATTAAGTTCTTGAGGAACACTTCTTCTTAGACAACCGCTTTAGATAGCCATGATTCACCAGCAAAGATAATATCAGCACTACTATAGCTTTCTATTGCTTCTTTAAACTGAATCACTTTATTTCTTATACATGTACTACGACAATTGATTACTAGCATTTTTAAGGAATTAGAAGGTTTTTTTACTGTAGTGGTAGGACATTACAGAAGATTCTTTTATATGAGATAAAGTTTTTTTTGTTGCTTTATGTGCATTAGCTAAACCAGTATTCTTTCTTGAAACAGGGTATTTGCAAATTAGAAGTTTCCCTGGACATGACTACAAAAAGATTTGTAGAGAACAGAGATTGGTACGCCCTTACCAGCTGCAGTAAGGTGAAAGCCATCACACTTATAATGTTGCTCAGGTGCCATAAGGAGCTCTTGAGCAGTATCCACAAATGAGTATCCAGCACCATGGCAAAGAGAAATCTTGTGATATCTGCTGGACTGCAGGGTTAGGACAGAACAAACCCCAAGCATCATGCTCAAATCTTGGCAGGACAGTAGAAATGACAATCCTTGCACGAGGCCTGACATGTTTTACTTTTCTAGAAAGATGTTTAATAGGAATGGCATGCAATAAACACATAAGATAAAAAGACGATTAGAATTGCGGTGTCTATGAGCCTATAACATGAATGTTAATGTCAAGGAGATATACACCGATTCTTCTGGTGTCCAGCACTTTATACTTTTGGGTGCAGACATACTTCAAAAAGATAAACTGGCACCCAAGTGGCCGTACACCTTTTCCTTGGTGTCGATCGACCCACTGCCACGTGGGGAAAGAGGGAGTGGTCACAAACTGATAAAAAGGGCATTGAGCTCGGACAGCTCAATGAACCATGAGGCAGTAATATAGGGAGTGGCTCAGAAGTTGTGTTTTTCAAATGAAATGATAGCCTGGGGACACAGAAAAGCAGGCTGTCACAATACCCTTATGTAATTGAGCTACATTACATTTTCTGGTTTCTTTTAATTTTGTTTCTGAAATTCATCTTATACATGTATATAAAACAAAGTCGATATTTTTTTGCACATTATAGGCTTTTAAACGGTGAGGGTTGACGTCATGAAATTTGCACAGGTTATTTTTTCCGGAATTTCCGAGTTAATGCAACTATTTTCAGCTCGCTACGTCATTCCCTTCCCTTCCCCATGGGACCTCGCAAGCTAAATATCGATATACACATCGATAGTGATATTGAAGAGGTCACTATCAATGGTTCAATATATCGAATATTGACATCAAAATATCGATATGTCGATACTATCGATGGCCAGGTCAGGATAAAAAGATGAACGAATGAACAGGATGAACGGGATGAATATTGGGGTAATTCTAAAACCCGACACATAGAATTAGATGAACACTATTTTATGGATGAACACACATTTTAAAGGGATGAACAGAGAGAAATAAAAGGATGAACATACTTTAAAGGGGGTGAACATGGTTTTAGAGGGATGAACATGTGTTTAAGGGAGATGAAAATCGGTTTAAGGAGGGTGAACATGGTTTTAGGGGGATGAACATGGGTTTAGGGGGATGAAAATGGTTTTAGAGAGATGAACATGGTTTTAAGGGGGATGAACATGGGTTTAAGGGGGGTGAACATGGTTTTAGGAGGTTGAACATGGTTTTAGGAATAATGAACATGGTTTTAGGGGATGAACATGGTTTTAGGGAGATGAACATGGTTTTAAGTGGGATGAACATGCATTTAAGGGGGATGAACATAGTTTTAGAGGGGATGAACATGGGTTTAAGGGGGATGAACATGGTATTAGAGGGGATGAACATAGTTTTAAGGGGGGTGAACATGAATTTAAGGGGGATGAACATGGTTTTAAGGCGGGTGAACATGGTTTTAGAGAGGATGAAAATGGGTTTAAGGGGAATGAACATGGTTTTAGGTTGGGTTTGGTTGGGTTAGGTTAGGTAATGGGGTTAGGTTAGGTTCGGTTAGGCTAGGTTAGGTAACCCCAGGTGAAACCCCACCAGCGTCCCCCACCCTCCCCATGGTTACTTCCCCAATTATACTAATAATTAAAGACACGGACCACAGTGTTTGAGTGAAAAGAACAGATATATAATTTACTCAATAATAAATTATGAATAAAAACACTCACTGAACGACGAGTCTCCTGGTTAGTCCAGATAGGAGGAGAGGTGGTAAACACATAAAAAAGATGAAATGGTGGCCATCTTGGCCACCTGATGAAAATTGAAGGAGCACCAAAACACACATACATATAGCATCAAGGGGTTCCACTCACTATTGCCACCATTATATACCATCCCCAGGCTGCTCCACCTGAGGGAGGACAGTGACCCTTTGCTAGCCATTTTGTCATCTGCCTGGCAGCTTACAACAGGCGCCTAGCAGATGACACAGGAGATTTAGTCTTGCTCCAAAAAGGAGCAAAACTGGGTCGTCACAATCCTCTCAACCTCCCTGATCCGCCCTGGGATCAGGTAGGTCGAGCCAGCAAGAATTGCTCCTGTGACCCCCACTCAGTTTCAGACTGATTTCTTCGGTGGTGGATCCATTTGATCTACCAGCCACTCCGACATCCACCGACGTATCCACCATGAACATATCCGGGTGTTTCGCCACCCAATCCCGATATCAAAAACATTCCCCTGAGTCTTGCCACCTCTTGCCGTCGAAACTCATCGATGGCAAGGGTGTCAAGCTGCGGACCCTGGCGTAGGGCCCGACTTGTTAGAAGATCCACGAGGGCAGCTGCGGGATCAAACACACTCCCTCGTAGAGGTTGGGTAATGAATTCCCCAACCATTTCTTCTAAGTCACAGCCAACGAGACGCTGGACATATGGTGCCACGAGCTGGGCTAGGCGAACTAGTCCAGCTCTTGTCTGCACAATGTCCAAAAATGCGAAGCATCTCCTTACCGGGTTGACGACCAGCAACACCAAATAGTCTTCATTGCCAAATGCCAGCACATACCGCATGGCAAATGACGGCATCGATGGTGCCCACAGAACTGGGAGTGGCTCTTCCAGACGATAGTATCCGTAGTATTGGTACCCCTCCATTCCCGGCTGGTCCTGCCACAAACCAAGTCGGGTATTCAGAACGCCCTGTACCAAAGTGTCGACCCTTGCCCTCAAACTCGGGAGACTTGGCTTTTTTTTCCGATCCTAGGGACGTGAAGACCCCATCATCAGGACCCGGAGAAAAGGGTGTCCTTCCTTCGGAAGGCACGGGACCATGTTTTGCAAGAACACTAACATTCCCCGCCAGGCTGCCCCCACTGCTAGGTAACGGTGAGCTGACCCGGTGGAGAGTTCCCACTGACCGAACTGACAGGCTAGGGACCACGGCCACCTTCAGGGAGGAGGAAGGTATACCGAGATCAATGTCTTGCATTGACCTTCCATCCGTCCATGCCATCATTACTTGACGGGTATGGTCCGGTTGGCTCCCGGCCAACACAGTCGCACCGTGTCAGGACTCCTCCTTGTCCGTCCTGCCACTTCTGCCACCACCAGTCCCCTGGGACCCACGGGCAGAAGTCTTCAGACCTCCCTTCTTCTCACGCCTGGACTTTTTGTCCTTTTTCTTTTTCTTCATGAGTGCAAAAGAAGGTTGACCATGCTTTGAGCCGGATGCACCTAAGCTCAAAAACTGACTGGGCCTGTCAGACTTCGGAGGCTGGTTAGCCCCCTTCGTTTGACCGGACTTACTAGTCGCAGGTTTTGGAGCCGAAGCTGTACTAGCCTTTGAACTAGTTTCCATAGCCAATCTGATGGTCGAGGATGTTCGTGTCACCATGAAACGCCCTTTCCCATCCCGGGGTAGATTTCTCTTCTTCCAAGTTTCACTGCCGCACCCTAGTGAGGTGCCTTGGCAGCTTGTAGCGCCCCTTTGAGCGATACACTGTTGGCCAGCGGCCGTGGTGGCACTCGGAACTGGAGTGACACCTTGCCCGACGGGAGGTTCCTCTGTAACGAGCGGATTCCTAGCATCAGTTTCCCACAGGGGCAGAAACTGAGCAGCTTGGAGCTCGAACTCCCGACGGCATGCGGCCTTCTTGTCATGCTGGACAAGGGCCTCACAATGTACTGCTTGAGCCTGGTGGTACCGCAAGCAGTCCTCCTGGCTCCATTTTCTTTTGGGGAAGCCAGCCAGACCTCCACAAGAGGTCTTGGCCTTCTTCCCCACCAGATTACTAGCCACAGGTGGGGTGAAGGGGCGGGGATGTTTCTGTTCCTGACCACTACCACAACTAGCAGGCAGGCTCTTCCTTGGAGCAGAAAAGGAAGGCTGAAGACAGAACCGTAAAATAACATCTTTTGACTGTGCAAACTCCGTAGAACTTGGTCTTCACCAAGTCCCACAGTGTTTGGGCAATCAAACTCCATGTAATTCATGGCCCCACCGGTGGTAGCATCACCGTCAAACCATGACAGTGATGCCTCCACCTATACCACGTGTGCAAGCGATCAATGACTGCTTGCCACACCCAAAGACAAAAAAAGAATACTGCCAACGGGCAGAAAAGAAGAATTCCCATTTGGGGACTTACTTTGATTTGGTTTGCATCTAGTAGTCCTGGTCTCTTGCCATTTCTTTGGTGAAATCTATGTTCTTTCGTTATAGTAGCGGCAAATGCCCGTCTTTGTTTTAACTTGAAAACAAGATGGCGCTTAGCCGCTATTTTCACCAGAGGCACGGCTAACAGTGGCGGCTTGGTGGCTAAAACATCAGTAGCCGCCTCCACTACTGTTACCATAGAGATTCTACTGTCGTCTGCCTTGTTAGGGGCAGATCCACGGCATGAATCTCTATGGAAAGACTCAGGAGAGAGATCATCATAGGAAATAACTTCTGCAGACTTAACACCAAGTCTGCAGTTAGGCATTATTGATTTATCCACCCATTTCTCTCTGGGTGACCGCCATCTGTTTGTGACAGACAGGCAGTGTCCCGTCCAGGGGTCCCCCGTCCAGTGGTTCCTGGGGGCCCAATTTTTATTTTTTCGAATCAGGCTGTCATCGCACTCCAGGGATCGGCCTGCACTCTCCCACCAGGGCAGAGACTCATAGAGTCCCTGTAAAATCCTGGTGTTTACTGGTGCATCAGAGGAATGTTGCACCACCTCAAAAGCCTTCGGTTTCCTCGGATGGAGGTTGTACCGGGGCTGAGGTGCTTCCTCTGCCTCAGAGTTGGTAGACTCAAGAGCCGAGAAGGGCTGACCGGAAGTTCCGGGATGGACATTGTCCATTCTGTCACTTCCACCGGTCTTCGACTCAGTGTCACCAGTCCCACTGGAGTCCGAGGAGGTTTCAGAGCCACCAAGGCCATCTTCCTCACGAACTCCACATGTGGGAATGTACGGCTTCAAGTTATCAACATGAAACAGGTCCCGCACCTTCCGACCATACCATCTACGAATTCTACCTCGTAGACCAGGTCGGAAATCTGCCAGACCACCATAAGCAGTTTAGCCTTGTATGCAAAGTTCCACTTCTTAGCTTGGCCGAGCTTACCAGCCAAGTCCCTCATCCAGACCTTCATACCGGGCTGGTACAGGGGTGGCTTCACCTGGCCAGCATCGTACCGGCTCCTGTTTTTTCTGAGTGGCCGCCAAATTCTGACGAGCATGCTCCTCCACAGCTTGCTGGTCAGGTAAGTCGCGGACCGGACCGTCAGGCAGGAGATTATCAATCCCCAACCTTGGTTTGCGGCCAAACAACAATTGGTACGGAGACACTTCCATGCTCTCCTGCACCGCAATGTTGTAGGCCAACACGGCAGGCCGTAACTTCTCGAACCAGTCACGTTGGTCCTTGAAAAGATCAAGGTAATGCTTAATGGTCTCCATTACAGTTTTATTCTTATGCTCCGTAAGCTCATGGTATGCCATCTTATAGCGCTCCCGGAACTTTCGCAAAACTTTGCTACAGAACTAGGAACCACGGTCCGAGATGAGGGTTGTCAGTGTGCCATACACCGACAAGATCTCATCTTTCAGGAACTTCACAACAAAAGCGGCCGTAGCCCTTTGTATTGCCTTTGCCATGCCTTACCGGGTGAAGTAGTCCACCTTGATGAACACATAGGTGACTCCTCCCAAGGACGCAGAAAATGGCCCCACGAAGTCCATTCCCCATGCATGAACTGGGTACTCTAGAACTATCGGTTGCAAAAATCCTTGAGCTGCTGCGAACTGTCGTACTCTCTGACACACCAAGCATGACTTAACATAATCCACCGTGTCACGTCTTACACCTAACCTGAAACCGTTGGTATGTCATGAAGACTCTGAAGTGTCCAGCTTTGGAGCTACGATGCAACTTCTGCAAGCAGAAGGCTTTACACGACCTCGGCACAACCAACACAGTTCTAGTGCGATCCTGTATGGATTTGATGACATACAGCAATCTGTTTGCCACCACGAACTTGAACCTTAAGTTTGAGTTGGGGTCAGTTAAGAGCTCACGCCTCACCTTGGGGCACCAATTGTTATTGGCCTGCTCCATAACCCAATCCACTTCGAACTGGACCCGGTAAATTATCTCACTCACGTCTGCCGCGATGTGTTCAGGTAAAGAAGGATCGTCAACTTCATTTACCGGAAACCGACTCAAACAGTCGGCATCCTCATGGAGGATGCCGATCCTTATTAAACTGAATCTTATACTGGTACTCTTGCAACTGCATTTGCCAATGCCTCAACCTGCCCTGCAGGTTTTTGGCAGTCTGCAAATGACAGAGTGCATGGTGATCAGTTATGATCACAAAGTCCCGGTTAAAGATGTAAGGTCGGAATTTACCCACGGCAAACATGATCGCCGTAGCATTCCTGCTTGGTGACACTATACTGTGTTTCCGGTCCTTTCATGAGACGGCTAGCGTAGGCCAGAACCCAAAAACCTTGTTCTCAGGTAACTTCTGGTAGACTACGACCCCTAGACCGTACCCACTTGCATCGGTGTGAATTAACACCTCACCACGTGGATCATACTTGGTGAGCACTGGTGCTTCAGTTAAAAATGACTTTAACTGCTCGAACGCTAGACCACACTGCTCCAACCAGTCGAAAGACGCATCCTTCCTGGTCAGATCACGCAGTTGTCTTGCGACCTTGGCAAAATCCTTAATGAACCTACAGTAGTAGCCGGCCAGTCCAAGAAAACTTCGGACAGCGGTCACCGTTGTAGGAACATTGAACTCTTCAACTACTTTCACGAGTCCCGGGTCCAGAGCAACTCCCTCGGCACTAACAATGTGACTGAGATATTTGACCTTGTCAAAACCGAAGAAACATTTCTTTGGCTGGAGTTTCAGCTCCGCCCCTCGTAACAGTCTCAGGACAGTACCTAAGCGTTGAAGAAACTGCTCAAAGGTGTTCCTGAAGATGATAATATTGTCCAGGTACACCAAGCAGCGGGTCTCCGATGGTCCACACAGAAACGAAAGCCACCATCCTTCTTGTGAACAAGTAAGATAGGGCTTGCGTAGCGACTATGCGAAGGTGTGATTACCCCTTCTCGCTCGATTGCATGTGCCGCTGTAGCAGTTCTTCGCAATCCCTTACGCACTGGAGGTAACCCACCGGTATCAATCGTATGTTCGACGAGCGGGGTTTTCCCCAGCTCTGTATAATCGAACTTGAAATGATCTCGGCAATCCAGCAGGAACCCCAAAGCTATGCCGCTTCTTCAGGCTTCAGACTAGGTTTGATTTTAAGGCACTCTTCGATAGTGGGTTTCACTTCTGCATTGAGGACTCAGCGACCTTTTCTGGTCACCCCTCTCAACTTAGGTGGAAGCCCCCATGGCCGGCCATCTCCATGAGTGGGGTCTCCCCCTCTCAACTTAGATGGACCATCCAGTCCCACCACTAAGGCTGCCTCCAGAGCTTGAGCTGTCGTCACACCCTCCCCTGTTTCCAGGGCTATGGGTACATCGGCAATGTTCTCAAGCCATATATCGTAAGAGCCTTCTTCTGTGGCTTCGGCAATTCCTGCCACCACCAACAGACCATGGCCACCTAAGGCTTTCTGATGGGGCTCTACGAGAAGCAGCTGTCCAGGGCCGGCATGCTCTACCACACCTACCGATACGACACGTGGTACATGGGGTGGTAGCCAGACATGTTCCCTCAGTCGCAGGGATCAAACTTCCCCGCTCCCGATAAGAACTCTGGTCTCGTGCAGCTCTGGTGAAACAATGTTCACCCACCTGTCAACCTCCTCAAATGCCACTGGGACATCTGAGAAACACCGTCCCTGAGGCCGAGCCTCTGGTATCGGCAGTGGAAGAGATTCCACATCCACAGGTTTCCCAAGTGCTTGATCAGTGTAAGTGGCTTGAAGGGCGTCTGGATGTGCAGTCCAGACATCCTCCCAGAAATACACTTTCCGTTTCGCTCTTCCCCTTCACAACGAGAAGAGATGCCTTAATGGTCTTATGGTGAATGGTCAAGTCCACCAATGCAACACCTACTACAATGGCATGCCCACTCATGCCGAATAGGCATGGTGATATCTCCAGTACCTCAACGGGCAACCCCATCGCTAGTGCCACCTTCATGCTCAGAACCGATACCTCGGCTCCCGTGTCCACAATCATCTCCACCAGGAGGTGATCACCAATAGACACGAACACCCTTGGTGCCAACCGAGAATATGCCCGGCTCTGCAATTCTGGAATGGGAACCTGGGATTCTGCCTCCTGTCCACATCACCATCCACACGGGACAGTTACACCAGACGAGCAGAAGTTGGGGGTCCAGCCTCACTCCCCCGGCCCGGCTCAAGGTATGGGCACACCAACTCCTCTCACCTGCTCGATGAGCTCACGATCCAGCACCTCACCACTAGGCCTATAGGGTGAGGGGGCAAACAAGTTATCCAACTGGGCCACCAATGCCTCCAATGTGGAGCATGGCATCGGGAATACCCCCTGCTCCTTGCAAGACATCCACATATCTGGAGACTGCCGGAAAATATGTCCCTTCATCACAGTGCCGATGATGTTAGACACCTGAGTTTTTAAGCATTGCCTGTCGCTCACCACTCAGTTCGGTGGCAACCGGTGGCGGTAATCTATGTCACGAGTGTAGTAGAACTGGCCATCTATTATGGTGGCAAGTACTTTTGACCCTCCAGCCACACAGGTGCCAAGCCTGGCATTGGCTGGAGCTTTTGGCTTGCACCAGGTTTCACTCTGGCAACATGTACCTTTGCCACAGCATCAGGACAGTCCCATCTCAGGTGCCCCATTTGGTTGCACCCAAAACACGGGCCGACTCGCCGGAGTGATCCTCCTGACCCACGGTCTGCACCAAGAGGCGTTGCCACCGGCTGTCCTCCACCAGAGCTCGCCTGCTTTCTTCCCTTCATACCCCCAGTCTTGGCCACTGTTTTGTTCAACTTAGACGGAGCAGAAGCCTTTGCACCCAACAGGTTTGAGGGGAAGCTTTGGCAGAGTTTCTAGAGCTAGCCGTGGAACCGTAGGACTGGATGTTAGCCCGGTCCCCGGGGACCACTTGAGTACGGGCAGGTAATCTACCTGCCGTCAGCATATCGGCTTCGACAAGCCGTGCCCTATGGGCAAATGCCTCTACCATCTCGTCCTGGCAACCGAACATTTGGTTGTGATGGCCGCAGGAGCTTCCGTTTGAAATGAATGAGCCAACAGATCTCGTTTTGTCAGTTCAATGAACTGCCAATAGAACGCTTACACAAACTCGTGACCACCCTGCTTCATCATTTCAAACTCCGAGAAGCAGACACAAGCCTGATTTTCCTAACTGAATCAGCTAACCATAGCCTCTTTCAGTTCAGCCCAGATGAGGTCCGGAAGAGTTTCCACCAACGAGGCATAATAATCTTCTGCTGGACCGTCAAGCAGGTACATAAAGTAACTGCACCTGGACTCAGCTGTCCAGCATTGAGCCCGAGCCTTAGCTTCGAACATACGGAGGAAAGGCACCATATCCTCTCGGCCGTCGTAACGGACGAGTGGACTGGGTTGAAAAACCCAAATGCCTGAACCTCCATAGGAACCGCTGGAGCGGGCATCCAAGCAGCGGCACTAACCCTGCGAGGTTGCCTGCTCCGGTCCCCCGAAGTCTCAGACACGGAATCAATCACCGAGGGTAACGAAATGCAAACCCTCAGATGCTGTCCAGATGTGGGAGGAATACCCCGCTAGGATATGGCTTGGTTTCTTCCCGTGGAAGTGCCGGCCTGGTTTGCACCGGCGGTACCTACCTCTGTGCAGTTTCCCGTACGGGCGACAGTGAAAACCTTGGAACTTCCCTTGGTTCAATCACTGACCAAGACAACCGTCCTTCCAACCGAAGGACGTCGATCCCGTATGCAATCTCCACGAGTTGCTGCTCGGTGAGCCTAGCCAAAAAGGCCCGACTCTCCCGTGCAGTCTCGTGCTGAATTTCCACCATCTCCCTAAGGAGATGACCACCATGTCTGACAGGACGGGCAGTGGTGGAACATGGACACTCTGCCGTGGCTGAGTGCTATTCCCAATGAGATTACCGTTGGTGTCACCGTCTTCCAACGGAAATTCTCTGGGGAGATTGACACCGGTGCACCTCCGCACCGTGACAAACTCTCCCAGCAAGAGTTGGCCCGCGGAACATCGTCCACATCGCCTCCCTCCAGAGAATCGTCATCCACGCTACTGCTCTGTACTCCTGTTGCCAGAGGTACACCGCCTTCTGTCCCAAGTTGATGGTAGATGGTGCGGCTGCACAACTCCAATCCCGTTTCCACACCGGTTTCCTGATTCTCTATCAGTATAACCGGGGTTTGCGCCAAAATTCACCATGCATCCACGGTCAGTTACGGCCAAAACCACCAGAAAACTGTATCCAACCGTCGAAAATGGTAAATTTACGGACAAAAGACCGCAAAACACTGTAACGAACAGATGGAACCATGATAAAGAACGGTTGGAGTTCTTACCTACAGGTTTCTACCGCAGTTCCATGGACAACGGTCCGTGCCCCATGGTGTACTTCACCGTACAACGACTTTTACCACTTTCTACCATGGTACCACGGGCCGAAGTTCGCACCCCACGGTGTATTCACTGCAAAACCTCTTCAAACACTTTCCACCATGGTACAACGGACAACCATCCGAAACCCACGGTGTAATCATGGTTGAAAACCTCCGTAACCACTTTCCACCACGGTACAAGAACCAAAGTCAGAAACTCACGGTGTAATTGCATTCAAATACCTCCATAACCACGTTCCACCATGGTACAATGGACCAAAGTCTGAAACCCACGGTGAAATTACGGTCAAAGAAGTAACCGAGGTTACCCAACGGTTTCTGCCACTGTCCCACGGACCAAAGTCCGTGCCCAGCAGCGTACTACTGTCGCACAGTGATTTGACCGTTGAAACGGTCAAAACCGTGCAAGAGGCTGGGTACGAGTACCCGGCGCCTCCACCAATTGAAACGACCCGACTGGTCCGTCACAATACCTCGGGTAAATTTAGTGCCCGTCCAAAAGAACTTGGCAAAACTTACCTGGACACCAGACTCCTAACGGGGACGGGATCGTTCCCGTAGCAGCCCTCCGCACGGTAACCCTTGGGAAATGTCAACTCCCTGGAGTTTCTCCAGCCGGACACGATGGTCGATCCTCCGCCACAACGAGAATATCACGGTGGGACCTCTCCCACTGTGAACCGGTGTAAGTACCGGCCGAAACAAGCAAAAAACGGACGGTGAAACCCCGTAGAGTTTCCCCCACCCTGCGGTACTCCCCAATAAAACATGACACAGTTTGTAAGTTTAAAATAAAAGGAGTTTATTCACCCTTACTCAAATGATGATAAGATATTCACAGTAGCAGTGGTATATTATATTCCCACAACTTGGCTGGTGCGTTCCGCCAGCTAAGCCCCCAGGAAAACACACAAAGCCAGAACAAAAGATGAACCAAGAACAAAGACTCAACGGAGCAGGGGTGCCCAACCCCACCAAAGCCAATAGAGAATTCACCCCCCCCCAGGGGACTAAATGCTGAAAGCCTTTGAGTTTTTTAACTTTTCAAATAAAATTTTCATCAGTTTTAAAATGATCAAATTTTACATTGTTTGCATAAGTCAGAGTTTAAACTTGGAAAAGATGAACATTTTTCTTATTTTGTGAGCGTAGCGAGCGAGCAATTCTTTTATAGCATACGCTTGCTATCAATTCTGGCGAGCGCAACGAGCCGTAATAAACAGCACTTATAATATGATGTATAGCAGTGGCTGAAACACACTACTTTCTTTTAAAATATAAGTTAAATAATAAAATATTAAATTTGGTTTTTCGCCCATTCTGATTATTTTATAAAAATATTTGAATACAAAATTTCAATCACCCCCCCCCCAAAAAAGGTAAATGGTGAGTTGCTCACCAGATTACCCCCCTGTGGGCACCCCTGCAATGTAGGCCTCCTTGGCCTCCAGCATGGATCCAAGTTAGTCTATGGCCTACAACACACTGCCCAGAACAAATGGCTGACTAGGCCATTTATACCTCCAGGCAACGCCACTCATGGACTCCAATGGTGAGAGGTCTGCTGGCACCAAAATGGCGTCCGACCTAACAGCCTACTGCAAGATGTCAGGCAGACCACCATAGGAAGTTCGTCTGCTCAATCAAAAAATTTGATTGAGCAAACCAGGTTGCCACAATATTTTTGGTCTTTTTTCCCCCAAATGTTATTAGAATGCGAAATTTTCTTGCAGTTGATAGTTCTTTGTTAGGACAATTTCAATTTAGCAATGATGTCTTGTTTTACCTGAATGACAATCATTTGTGATCGGGAGCAATCCCCCCTGCCACATGGCTTTTAAGAAAAACATCCATTAAAATGCTCGTAAAAATAGGTAAAATAATTTAAAAAAAAAAAAACAGAAAATAAATCGGCACGTGTGCCAATATCTTGGCTTCACTGTGGTTTAATTGTGATTTTTTAAAATTATTTTAGGTATTTTTTACAAGCATTTTAATGGATTTTTTTACGAGCGCCGTACTCAATTGAGTACATATTTTTCTAACATAAGAGTTAGATATTTGCGATTTTGAAATACAGTAGCCTAGTTTTTAAAAAAAGAAAACACCAATTTTTTGTCATTCTATCACTCGATTACTATATATGTAAGGTACACCCTGCACTTTAAAATCTTAATAACTGGGTTTTAAGATTTTTTCTTTAACATTGGGTCTAAGGGCTCAACAGAAAAACGATGCTTTGCGCTCTTTGCAGAGATTTTTCGAAATAATTTTGTGGTGTCAAATGCAATTATGAAAATTCAACAAGTTTCAAAACGCACTAGAGCAAGACAGTGGAAACGTTACACGTAAATTGAACATGGGCAAAAAAAACAGGCAAAAATATGCAGGAACTCAGAGAGTGAGATATAGTCATTTAAAAAATTTGCTTTTGCCACTTGCCCATCAACTTGCTCGTTTTGTGGCGCCATATCAACAAATAGTAATGCGTAGGAAATAATTCTAGAAATTTATGAATGATGTGTGAAATGTCTCTTTGAAATGTCTCTTTAGGGCAAGTGTCTTTAGAACAAATGTCTTTAGGGTAAATGTCTTTTTAGGGCAAATGGTTTTATGGCAAGTGGATTTAGGGCAAAAGTCCCTTTAGAGAAAATGATTTTAGGGCAAGTAACTTTAGGGCAAATGTGTATATCAAGTACTGTACTAGGTTCAAATCCTGTTGTGGAGCATTTTTTTTCTTTACATTTTAACAACGAATCAACAAAGGAAAAAAAATAGGTTCAAATAGTAATTTTACCTTTCATCACCCATTTTACTTCGAGTACTTCCACTTCGGCTAAGAGAAGTTGAAGAAACCACATGTCCATTTGGCACTTGGATAGGTGTTGCTTCCACTTTATTAGTAGACGTAGGTGGCACTGAATTAGTATTTGGACCACCGATAACAGTTATCTGTGTGGGCACATTGCTATTACTACATTCACCGATTTCTACTTTTGGTTCTTTAAGATTTAAAATTGTAGGTTCCAAGGGTTGAAGTTTAGTTGTTTGCACTGTAGGCTCTTGAGTGTTTGTTATCACTGACGGCTGAGACTCTGTTGCTTGCGGTGGTACTAATTTATGTGCTGATTTTGGCTTTTCGGAGTCTGTTGTTGAATTAGCCAAAGTCTGCCACATTGCAAATATTCCTACTTCCTTTAGATTTGGTACAGCTTTGGTTACATCAAGTAATCCAGGACTTTATTGTGTAATTTAAAATAGATGTTTTATCATACTCAAATGGTATCCTTGAAATATTATCCACATGTTCAACGTTTTTTCTGCCATTGTGCTTACGAAGTCTGAAATTGAGAAATACTACTATAAATTTGGCTGTTACAAAAACAATTTTTAGTCATCTAATAATTGTCCAAAAACTTTTAGTGAATAATTAGTGGCTTAAAACTTATAGTCAATTATTAGTTGTCTAAAAAACGTTGAGTCATTATTAGTTGTATGAAAACTTTTAGTCAATTAGCAGTTGTCTATTAGGCTGATCTATACTTCCTTGCTAACCGGCAAAGTAGTCTACGAAGCTTCAAAAATCACGTCAGAGCTTCAGGTTTTTGCCTTCGCCAGAGCATGAAGCAAGATTTAAAATTGTTCAACTTTTCAAAGCTTAACAACTCAAAGCACCAATCATGAGACGGATACACAAATGGGGTGAACAAGTCACACCTTTTTTTCTTCCAGAAGAGGAAGGGTTCTATCGTTTTATAAATTGTTATGGAACTGGCTCACTATAGCTACCAGGTCATATCATTACAGCTACCAAAAAAGATATAGACCTTTTTTTCATCAAAAGGGTAACTACAGCTACCAAGGGTCATTACAGCTACCAAAAAATATAGTTCTTTTTTATCAATACGGTCCTACAGATACGTGGGTCATTAAGTTTAGTTTAGGTTAGTTTCGGTTTGGTTAGGTTAGGTTTCATTAGGTTAGGTAAGGTTTGGTTCGGTTAGGTTAGGTTAGGTTAGGTTTCCTTAGGTTAGGTAAGGTTCGGTTTGGTTAGGTTAGGGAAAAGTTCATATTCTTTTGGTAGCTGTAGTGACCCTATTGATGAAAAAAAGGTCTTTATATTTTTTGGTAGCTGTAGTGACCCAAGTAGCTGTTCACCCCTGGTAGCTGTTCTGAGCTTTGGTAGCAGTAGTGAACCACAACCATTTTTGTAGGATATAAAGGTTATAAAATGCAGTGAATCTTGCAAGACCACATATTTGTATGAACAAACTAGGCTTTGTGGAGATAATTTTGGGAGCTTCAAAAGCTTGCAAAATCTTAGCATAGCTTGTAGTATAAACCTACTCTAAAGTTTGCTAAGATTTGCAAGCTTTAAAGCTCCTAAAAATTATCTCCCCAAAGCTTAGCTTGTTCATACAAACACGTGGTCTTGCAAGCTTTCCTGCATTTTATAACCTTTAAACCCTATACAACAGATGCAACTGATGTACAAAACAATAGAACCCTTCCCCTTCTGGAAGAAAAACAGGTGTGACTTGTTCTCTCCATTTGTGTATCCGTTTCATGATTGGTGCTTTGAGTTGCTAAGCTTTGAAAAGTTGAACAATTTCAAAGCTAGCTTCCTGCTCTGGCGAAGGCAAAAATTGAAGTTCTGACGTCATTTTTGAAGCTTCGCATGCTGCTTTGCCGCTTAGCAAGGGAGTATAAACCAAGCCTTAGTCAGTTAAAATTTGCAGCCGACTAAAGCATAAAATTAGTCCACTAAGCTTTAACAACAAAATAAAAACAATGAATTCAACTAAATGAAATGAAACAAAACAAACAATCATGCAGTGATTAAACATTGAAAATTTGTTTATAAGCAGCTGTTACAAAATATGCAAATGAAAGAGAACAATGTAGGCCCCTAATAGAATTACTGTAGTGTAATAGTGTACTGTGTATTTTATGTAGAAATTTGTTTATAAATGTATTTTTTTAAAAGTAGAGAAATAGCTATCAGACCATTACTTCCAGAAATCTCTTGTTAAAATATTGTCAAGACTTGCCAAAACATTTTTTAAAATAACAGTTAAGTCATTAACATAATTAAAAATTAATTGAAATATTACAAATCAACTTTATCGGATAGATGTGTCACCAAACAACAGACAATTATACAAAGGCAATTATAAAAACCAAAAGTCTACTAATCTTCTCAGTTACTATTTGTAACAGTGCAGAACACCTGTTATGGAACTCAAGTATGGATCCTGTTAGTTTGGGGCGGATACAGCCTTAAGTCAATTGTATGTATGATTTAGACTTAATTTCTAATGGTGCCGGAGACGTTCAATTTGGTATTTTCTCTAGACGCAATTGGGGAGAAGGGAATGAATGAAGACAGGCCAGACGAATGCAAATTGTCGAGTTACGTGTTTAATGCACACAATAATATAAATTACATTAAATAAGTCAAGTTACAACTGTGGCGTTGCAATAACGATTGGATCTATACTAAAAAAATTCTAATGCTCCCTAACTCTCTAATTTAATAAATGCCCCGGTTTATTGTTTTTTAAAATATGAGATCCCAACAATCCCATCTTAAGGCACGTGCTAGCAGGGCTGTAGCCCAGGGCCCCACTAGTTTTAAAGGGCCCCAGTTCTTAATTTTAACTTAATATGCTGTATCTATGTGTAAATGTAGCATTTTTGGTTGGGCCTGTGGGCCACCATTTTTCACTTAGCCCAGGGCCCCAATAATTCTTAAGATGGTACTGGATCCCAAGGCATAGAATTGTGGCAACCTGGTCTGCTCAATCAAATTTTTGATTGAGCAGACGAACTCCCTATGGTGATCTGCCTGACAGCCACTGGCGTAGCTAGGCACCCGCAGGACCCGCAACTGCGGGGGGGCGCAGCAGGTTTGGGGGCCCAAAAAACAAAATGAAAGTCGATTTATTTTCGAAAATAAATCGACTTTCATTTAATATTTACTTTTAAAAACTACATAGTTGCACTAGTAAATATTCATGGGAGGGGCGGGCAGTGGCGTAGCTAGGGACCCACCAGACCCGCAACTGCGGGGGGGGGGGCGCAAAAAACAAAATGAAAGTCGATGTATTTTCAAAAATAATTGAATAAATTAAGCTAGTGATTCCGAATCACTCGCTTAATTTATTCAGTTATTTTCAAATATAAATCGAGTTTCATTTCGTTTATTGTGCTTAGAAATTTTTATAGGGGGTACTATTTTGATGAACAGCGGAAAGGTCCGAACAACGGTACGAACAGTCAGAAAAATAGTAGGAGCAGTCCGAAGGTTTGGTTTAGTAAAATTAAGTTGTTGCAGGGGGTCTGGGGGGCGCAGACCCCGACTTTTTTTTAAAGAATTATTAAATCAAATTAGTCCATTGTTCTGACCGCCATTCATCAAAATAGCACCTCCCTCCAGTATGAGGCTAAGTGGAGGGGGACTTAAAGGGAGCGCAACGTTTTAAGCAGCCCGGGGGGGGAGGGGGGCGCAAAGTTTTACGTGGCGGGGGGCACAACCAAGCCTAGCTACGCCACTGCTGACAGCATATAGTAGGCTGTTGGGTCGGACGCCATTTTGGAACCAGCAGACCTCTCACCATTGAAGTCAATGGGTGAAAGGTCAGAAGTGACCACTGTCCCCTCCAGGTGGAGTTGCCTGGAGGTTTCTTTGGCTTGGTCAGCCATTGAATCTGGGCAGTGTGTTGGAGGCAATTGACTTGATAAGATCTTGATGCTGGAGGCCAGGGTGGCCTCCATTGTTCTTTGTTTGGTTTTATTCTTTGTGTTTGCCTTTGTTGTGCTCTCCATGGGGGCTTGGCTGGTAGGATTGCCCAGCCAAGCTGTGTGGAGAAGCACCACTGCTATTTGCATCTTTTATTGTAAGTGTTAATAAATACCTTTTATTATTTTTACTTGCATCTGTGTTGTGTGCCTTATTGGGGAGTACCGCAGGGAGGGTGGGATTTCTACGGGAATTCCCCGCCTCTTTCCGGCCTATTGTCGGCCGGTACTTACGTCGGCTCGTGGTGAGAGAGGTCTCACCGCGATATTCTCGTTGTGGCGGCGAATCATCCGTCGTGTCCGGCGAGGGAGACTCCGGGAGCCGACGTGGACCCACGTCACCGTGCAGAGGCGGCTGCGGGTACGATCCCGTCCACGTTTTGGAGTCTGGTGCCGGGTAAGTTTTGGTAAAGTTCTTTTTGACCGTACTAAATCTGCCCGTGGTATTGTGACGGACCAGTCGGGTCGTTACAGATCTATGCATGATTTATTTATGGATAATTGCAATTAAATTATATATATCCTTAACTGAACTGTAGATAAAGAATAATTTTAAATTGAATTATCGATAGATAAAAGTCGTTAATGTCGCCATAAATGGCCGTCGACAGTGGTCATTAATTGTTCGACCACAACTGCAGAGAAAAACACACCTCAAAACTTTGCACATTTTAAATTCTTGAATTATCTAATTTCTAACATGTTATGGGTAGTACACAAGAGGAATTCTTTGTTGCAATACAATGTCACGGGTCTGAATCGCGTCAGTTGTGATTCAGACCCGCAACAATGTTGAAATGTTTCGGGGCTGAACCGCATCAAATCAGATTCATGTTTTTTGACTCCTGTCAAAATGGGAAACATTTAAATATTGTCGCAAAACATTTCATAGTGTGGACGCTTTTTGAAACATGAACAAAGACACAAAGGGCTCAGTTTGCTATTAATTATTAAAGACTAAGCGTTTAAAATACTGTTAAACTACTTGAGGGCCTTCTGTGTAAATTCACAACTAAATTTTTTTTTGTGATTTCGAACTCCTGCCCCATCTCCTAATTTCAGGGTGAACTAAATGTGTTCTCGGCTGAGAAAAGCTTGTGTGCCCAGTGCCAACCACCGTTTCTGTTTTATTCGCCATTCTTTGTCAATGACAGTGCAAGCACATATTGAAAGGGCCACTTCCGCAGGTGATACTGACATGGTGAAAGCCAGAATCTAAATCTCTTCAGTTGAGATACTGCTCCGCAACATTGTATCAGTGCAGCCCCACAACAAAGTATTGCAACAAAGAAACTAGGCGTGTACATGTACTAGGCTTTAGAACATAGTCCGATGAGTAAAAAAAACAGGCTAAAATAATTCACAATAATATTACAAATAAACATTTTGTATGAAACAAGTTTGACAATTTTATAGTAAATAATTCAGGGGTGCCCACAGGCCGGGGGGGGGGGAGTAAGTCTGGAGAGCAACTCGCCATTTGTCTTTTTTTTGGGGGTGATTGAAATTTTGTATCCAAATACTTTATTTCTATGATAATTATCATGGGTACTAATAAAGATACTATAACAAAACCAAAATATTTAATTTACATTTAAAAGAAAGTAATGTGTTTTAGCCACTCTTATATGACATATTATAATTGCTTTATTTTACAGCTCGCTACGCTCGTCATAATTGATAGCAAGAGGATACTGTAGAATGATTGTTTGCTAGCTATGCTCGCCAGTGGCGTAGCTAGGCTTTGTTGCGCCCCCTCCGCCACTTAAAACTTTGCGCCCCCTTACATCCCTCTCCAAATAGCCCTCACATTGGCTGGGGTGCTATTTTGATGAACGACGGAACAGGTCTGAACAACAGTAGGCACAGTCGGAAGGTCAGGAAAAGTTAGGAAAGTCTGGGGAGCACAGCCCCCCAGTTTTTAAAGAATTATTAAAACAAATTTGTTCATTGTTCCGACCGTTCTTCCCGTTAATCAAATTAGGGAACAGTCAAACAATGGACCAATTTGATTTAGTAAGAATAATTCTTTAAAAACTAGAGGCTGCGCCCCCAACCACCCTGCAACAAGCTTAATTTAACTAAACTTAGCCTACCGACCTTAGCCTACATCTCTATGAAGATTTACTGGTGCGACTATGTAGTTTTTAAAAGTAATTTTCGAAATTAACTGAATAAATTAAGTGAGTGATTCGGAATCACTCGCTTAATTTATTGAATTATTTTTCAAAATACATAACTTTCATTTCGTTTTTTGCGCCCCCAAACCTCCTGCGTTCCCCCCCCCCCCCGCCCGCAGTTGCGGGTCTTGCGGTTGCCTAGCTACGCCCCTGATACTCGCGGAATAGGAAGAATGAATGTTCCTTTTACTAACTACCTGAGGATCGACGTTAACAACTTAATAGTAAATGACGATATTTTTAAAAATATACTTCTTATGGCCAATTGAAACTCATTCGCAACACGTTTATGCAAGCAATGTGAACTTCGATCATTTTAAAACTAATGAAAATTATATTTTAAAAGTTATTAAAAACGCTTTTACAGCATATTGTCTTACTCTTCCAATTTAGAATAAAGAAGTCCCCATTGGCTTTTTTTTGGGGGGGGCACCCCTGGTAAAAATTGTATGATGTTTTCTTTAAGAGCCTATAGATACAGCGTTTAGTTCAAAATTTCTCCGCATGTAGGTGCTGTGATCGTTTTTGATTGAAAAATGATCAAGTCACATAATAATTAATAGAACAATAATTTCGCGTGCTAAGTTTATAAAAAGAAAACATCCTGAAGCTAATAGATTAATACACGTGCTAATTTTTACGTGATTGTTCTAAGTCGTTTTAATGGGAGTTCTTCAAATGTTTGGGTGACGGTTTTTTTGTCCTATGGGACTTAACATGGAGTTTAAAAAACGATCGATTTTGAACCTTGTTTAAAAATTGAAGGAACTTTCAGAATTTAGAAAAAAGAATCATTGTGAAGGCAATAAACACGTGTAAGTACGTTGTTCTAAATCATTTTAATGAGAGTTCTTCTAACGTATTTGTGGGACGGTGTTTTGCTCCTATGGGCCTTAACAGGGAGTTAAAAAATGTACGATTTTAAACGTTATTAAAAAATAGAAGCACCTTTTCAAAATTTATAAAAAGAAAACATCGTGAAGCCAATACATGAAAGTATGTGCTAATTATTTTATTATTGTTCTCAACCGTTTTTAACGAGAGTTTTTCAAATGTTTGTAGGACGGTTTTTGATCCAATAGGATTTAACATGGGGTTAAAAAAACGAACGATTTTGAACCTTGTTTAAAAATAGAAGGACCTTTTCAGAAATTATGTAAATCGAGCACGTAAAGAACAATACTTTTTATTGCATTTTGCGCTTTCCTGTATTTTATTTGAGCGATTTGTGAGGCAATTTCTTGCAATCTAAGAACACTCATTTGTCTCGTTGTCGTCTGCTCAAAACAACAAGATCGACGTGTATCTAGGCTTTTAATCTGTTTTCATATATACTGTATTTTATAGATGCAAGAAACTTGCTTCAAGAAGGAAAAAAAAAACACAAGAAGAAGAAAGAAAAAGTTAGTTTGAATAAAAATCACAAACAATTTCCTATTTGGTGACAAAACATTATTTTGTAAATTCACACTAACATTATGTAGGTTACTTGTGTTGTATTACATAACAATTGTTTTCTTCCTTTTTTAGTTGTTCTTATTATATTTATGACAATAATTTTGACACTAATTTAAATATTTCTCATAAAACACTTGTTCTTCGTGTGCACTGAAGAGAATAGGAATAGCAACAACAATCACAGCCCTTCCATAAATTTGTATTTTTTTTTTTTTACTTCTCAGATGGTTGAATATCTGGGTTTTCATACCTTAAACTATTTGAATGAAAACCGGTTATGCAACATACTAATAATAATTTTCACTGACATCGTGCAGAAGTTTGGCTAGAAAAAAAACACAAGAAAGAGAGAGAGAAAGAACGAGAGAGAGAGAGAGAGAAAGAACGAGAGAGAGAGAGACACAGAGAGAGAAAGATAAAACTTGTTTAAGCTGGATTTGCACTCAACGAAAAAAGTAAATTTTTGTTCCACAACACAACAAGTTGCACTGTTCAGTTTTGTTTTTTTCTGTTCTTCAGGAGAAACTCACTCGAAAGATCAACAGGATATCCTTTGACATTCATTCAACTGTTGATTTTAGTTGTATATATTTATATATATAACTAACTATATATAACTTCTTCAGCGAAAATAAGTAAGGTGTGTCTTGTTTGACTGCATGATAGAAACTCATCTGAGTTTAATTTGTGTATCTTTTCTCTTTTCTTCTTGTTTTGGTTGCGTGCAAATTCTGTTTATTGGTGACTGGGATATTTTTTCATGTGTTTTCTCCTGAACCACCTCTCCGTGTTAATTATTAATAACTACACCTTTAGGTAAGAGAAGGTATGACACCACTGGAGAAAGGTTATTTATTCAGTGATCTTTAAGCTATATACCTTTAATAACAACTTAATGTCATTTTCAATTATTATGGAGGTTTATAAAGTGCAATCAAAAGTATAACTAGTGTTAAAATTCTTTAAAGGTTAAAGACAGCAGACTGTTTAGATATATTTCTTACATAGTTGAGTACGTGACTAGGTTGGAGGGAAAAAATGATGTATTGTGGTATAAGTTTTATATTTTAAGAGGCTACATCACAAAATTACTTCGAAAAATCTCCGCAAAGAGCGCTAGCATCGTTTTTTTCTATTAAGCCCATAGACCGAATGTTAAGAAAAAATGTTAATTTTTGAAATACACAGTCGCGCGGCAATATCTTTATTTTTCATATTTAAAGTTGCCCAATATTAAGTTTTCAAAGTGCAATGTGCACCTTAAATATATGCTGATCGAGTGATAGAATGACAAAAAAAAAATAAGTGCGGTCCTATTTTTAAAAACTATTTAAAAAACGCGAATTTCTAACTCTTATGTTAAACTTTATTGCGTATGCCCAAATAAGAAAGAAAAAAAAAACATCTAAAATACCTATAATACGTAAAAATACCTATAAATAATTTTAAAAACCAAAATTAAACCACAGTAAAGCCAATCTTGGTGCACGTGCTGGTTTTTTAAAATTATTTTTACGAGCATTTCAATGGATGTTTTTTTCTTTCTTATTTGGGCGTACTCAATAAAGTTTAACATAAGAGTTAGAAAAGGGGCAAAAAAGGATGTCTGTATATCTGTAAGTCTGTCTGGAACCCCGAGTTTGTGTATCGAACAACTCAAGAACGGAATGAGATAAAATGATATACATATTCTGACGATTAAAATTGAAATTTTAGAGTAATCTGATACATGAAATTTCGATTTTTTAAAATCGTAATTTTTTAAAAAAAATCGAGATTCTTCCTCTTTCCAGTTGTAGCATTTGAAACGGGGACTAGACCTATTATTTAGGAGGGGTGTTCTTTGGTTTGAGGTCACTACAGCTACCAAGGCTCACAAGCGCTACTAGGGGGAGAACAGCTACTTTGGTCACTACAGCTACCAAAAAAATGGGACTGACTCACTACAGCTAACTGGGTCACTATAGCTACCAGGCTCACTACAGCCACCAGGGTCACTACAGCTACCAAAAAAAAATATAGACCTTTTTTACATCAAAAGGGTCACTACAGCTACCGAGGGTCACTACAGCTACCAAAAAATATAGGCCTTTTTATTTATTAATACGTTTAGTTTAGATTACATTCGGTTCAGTTAGGTTTCATTATGTTCAATTAGGTTTCATTATGTTCGGTAAGGTTCGGTTAGGTTTGGTTAGGATCGGTTAGGTTCAGTTAGGTTTAGTTAGGATCGGTTAGGTTCGGTTAGGTTCGGTTAGGTTCGGTTAGGTTCGGTTAGGTACGGTTAGGATTGGTTAGGTTCGGTTAGGATCGGTTAGTATCGGTACTTTTTTTTAGGATCGTTAATGTTTGGTTAGGTAAGGTTCGGTAAGGTTTGGTTAGGTTAGGGAAAAAGGGTTATTTTTAGCTGTAGTGAGGAGAAAGTGATAAAAAAAGATCTATATTTTGTCCCCCTATTTTTTGGTAGCTGTAGTGACCCTTTTGATGAACAAAAGGTCTATTAATTTTTTTGGTAGCTGTAGTGACCCAAGTAGCTGTTCTCCTCCTAGTAGCGCTTGTGAGCCTTGGTAGCTGTAGTGACTCCCAACCAAAAAAATATATAGATCTTTTGTTCATCAAAAGGGTCACTACAGCTACCAAAAAATAGGGGGACAAAATATAGACTTTTTTATCACTTTCTCGTCACTACAGCTAAAAAAAATATAACCCCTTTCTCTCTAACCTAACCGAACCTTACCTAATAAAACGTAACCGAACCGAACCTTACCTAACCTAACCTTACCTAACCGAATCTTACCTAACCGAACCTTACCTAACCGAACCTTACCTAACCGAACCTTACCTAACCGAACCTTACCTAACCGAACCTTCCCTAACCGAACCTTCCCTAACCGAACCTTACCTAACCGAACCTTACCTAACCGAACCTTACCTAACCGAACCTTACCTAACCGAACCTTACCTAACCGAACCTTACCTAACCGAACCTTACCTAACCGAACCTTACCTAACCGAACCTTACCTAACCGAACCTTACCTAACCGAACCTTACCTAACCGAACCTTACCTAACCGAACCTTACCTAACCGAACCTTACCTAACCGAACCTTACCTAACCGAACCTTACCTAACCGAACCTTACCTAACCGAACCTTACCTAACCGAACCTTACCTAACCGAACCTTACCTAACCGAACCTTACCTAACCGAACCTTACCTAACCGAACTTTACCTAACCGAACCTTACCTAACCGAACCTTACCTAACCTAATGAAACTGAACCTTACCGAATCTAACCGAACCTAAACTAAACTTAATGACTCAAGTAGCTGTAGCTGTAGTGACCCAAGTAGCTGTAGTGAGCCAGTCCCTGTTCTTTCTATGTTCTGTTATTATTTTTGTATATATTAAAATAGGTTGGGGGTTATTACAGCTACCAAGGCTCACAAGCGCTACTAGGGGGAGAACAGCTACTTGGGTCACTACAGCTACCAAAAAAATATATAGACCTTTTGTTCATCAAAAGGGTCACTACAGCTACCAAAAAATAGGGGGACAAAATATAAACCTTTTTTTATCACTTTCTCGTCACTACAGCTAAAAAAATAACCCTTTCTCCCTAACTTAACTGAACCATACCTAATGAAACTTTACCTAACCGAACCTTAACGATCCTAACGAAAAAGTACCGATACTAACCGAACCTAACCAAACCTAACCGAACCTAACTGATCCTAACCAATCCTAACCGAACCTTACCAATCCTAACCAAACCTAACCGAACCTTACCGATCCTAACCAAACCTAACCGAACCTAGTGAAACCTAACTGAACCGAATGTAATCTAAACTAAACGTATTGATAAATAAAAAGGCCTATATTTTTTGGTAGCTGTAGTGACCGTTGGTAGCTGTAGTGACCCTTTTGATGAAAAAAGGTCTATATATTTTTTTTGGTAGCTGTAGTGACCCTGGTACCTGTAGTGAGCCTGGTAGCTGTAGTGAGCCTGGTAGCTGTAGTGAGCCTGGTAGCTGTAGTGAGCCTGGTAGCTGTAGTGAGCCTGGTAGCTGTAGTGAGCCTGGTAGCTGTAGTGACCCTGGTAGCTGTAGTGAGCCTGGTAGCTGTAGTGACCCTGGTAGCTGTAGTGAGCCTGGTAGCTGTAGTGACCCAGTTAGCTGTAGTGAGCCAGTCACTTAAAATACATGTGACGTATTCTCATTATATTATTACACATGATTGACGCATGTACATCACATGTAACTATGTCATGTACGTGAATACATACCTGTGTTTAACACACATGCGCACACGTGTGTACATATGCATACACATGCGGGCACGTGTGTACATGTGCATACACATGCGGGCACGTGTGTACATGTGCATACACATGCACGCACGTGTGTACATGTGCATACACATGCACGCACGTGTGTACATGTGTGTACACATGCACACACGTGTGTACACATGTAACAATGAAAGAAAATTGGGTTATTTGATATATGAAAGCATATATTAAAGCAATGGAGGTCTATAGGGTTCTTTGAATACCGTGTTTTTCTTATTTGTACGTACTCAATGGAGTTTAACATTCACGATTTTGAAATATTTTTAAAAATATAACCGCACTTACCAATTTTTTGTTATTATACAGGTTGAGTCACGTTATGTTCGTGGTTCCTCACTAATATCACCGACTCCTTAATCATTGAAGTCACCATATTGGTGAGCTATTTTGGCAGGTTGAATCATACTCAATAGTCCTCGAAAATTTGCACGCTGGTTCTTTCACTTCTTGTTATAAAGCGTTGACAACAAGTAGCTAGCTGCACTACAGGCAATTGTGCCCAGCATTAGAATTTCTTTTGCCCCACCCTTTGATGAGCATCATCATTTTCTAATTGGGTTGTTACTTGGTCTGATGACACATGCTCTGCCCTTTTCAATTTCTAATTGGTTTGTTACTTGGTCTAACGTCATTTACCGTCTAGTCTACATCAGTTATGTCCTTTACCCCGTTAGGTTTCTTTTTTTATTTGCTGGAGAGCGGGTGGCACAAGTCATGTCAGCCACTCTCCCAGTGTGCAGGCATTGCCTGTTGGCGTTGTGTAGCCCTCGGACCACTTCCCATCCTCTACCATACCGCTAGATGCCCCCTGGCCTATGAAGTACGAGGACGTATTTAACGCCCAGTTGGAGGTATGTACCACCCTGTATATTACAATCTCTATGTTACCATAGCCTTGGGGTCTCCCATACCCCAAGTGCCACATTTCCGCCCCTCCTTTCCTTCTCTAGAACCCCAAAGAAAAGTAATCATATCCTGGTTCCGGTATTGGCGAATGGATACCCGTCGATGCACGGTCCCTGGGCATGGGTGCACCTGCGAAGGTGTACACACGCCCTAGGTATAAAAGTCCATTTTTCGATATATTCTGGGTCCATTCTATGATATCGAAAACATTAAATAAATCATATTATGGTCCGGTAGCTAACACGCCACAATTTGTAACTCTTCTCTGTTTCATTGCATCATTATTATTGTATGCAATAAAATAAGTATATCGACAATCTGCATTCGTCTCGCCCTTCTCTACTATTCTTTTCTAGCATCGTCGTAATCTACAAAATACCAAAGAGAACGACCTCGGCACCATTAGGACTCTAGTTGTATATCACACTCTCTCTCTTAGCAAACAGCGGTATCCGCTCTAACAAAGTCATAGGTACGCCAGGGGTTTACGGTCCCCTGTCGTAACTCCATCTTAAGTTTATCGATCACCGAAAATCATAAATGTTTTCTCGGTGTTAGTCTTATTTGACTTAGAGTTTTTTTTTTGCTACATCACAGTCGTGCAATAGCACGATGCCATGAGTAGCATGCGGTTATCGAAGACCCAAACACCGCATTATGCTGTATCGGTCAGTACAACATTTATTTTGGACTTAGTTTATTTTAGTCCTGCTACATCACAGTCGTGCAATAGCACGATGCCATGAGTAGCATGCGGTTATCGAAGACCCAAACACCGCATTATGCTGTATCGGTCAGTACAACATTTATTTTGGACTTAGTTTATTTTAGTCCTGCTACATCACAGTCGTGCAATAGCACGATGCCATGAGTAGCATGCGGTTATCGAAGACTCATATACCGCATTATGCTGTATCAGTCAGTACAACATTTAGTTTGGACTTAGTTTATTTTAGTCCTGCTACATCACAGTCGTGCAATAGCACGATGCCATGAGTAGCATGCGGTTATCGAAGACTCATATACCGCATTATGCTGTATCTGTCAGTACAACATTTATTTAGGACTTCGTTTATTTTAGTCCTGCTACTTCACGGTCGTGCAATAGCACGATGAGAGTAGTAGCGTGGCGGTTTACGAAATATACCCAATAACTGCCACATATGAATTGTATCTCTCTTAGCGGCCTTTATATAAAACAGGCTCGAGCCTCTTCACCACGACAAGGTGGAGATACATTGAAGAGGGAAGGACAGGACATCACGGGAGAAAACATGCGGACTTTGAAGAGTCAAGAACCGCATAAAAACCGCACTTTGCTGTATTTTCGGTCATTACAGCTTTTTTTCAGACTTTGCCAGTGCTACTTCACTGTCGAACCGAAGCACGATGCAATGAGTAGCACGTGGCAGAGTATCTTTGTCCTGCTACATCACAGTCGTGCAATAGCACGATGCCATGAGTAGAATGCGGTTATCGAAGACCCAAAGACCGCATTATGCTGTATCGGTCAGTACAACATTTATTTTAGTCCTGCTACTTCACTGTCGTGCAATAGCACGATGCCATGAGTAGCATGCTGTTTTCAAAGACCCAAGATCCGCATAAGAACCGCATTTTGCGGTTTTGGTCACTACAGCAACACATGAATTGTATCTCTCTTAGCGGCCTTTATATAAAACAGGCTCGAGCCTCTTCACCACGTCAAGGTGGAGATACATCGAAGAGGAACAGGACAGGACATCACAGGAAAAAAACATGCAAGCAGGCACACATGCAACACCCCCAACAAGTACCCCCACTTATGCACAAACACAAGCACTCACGAAGAGCCCGAAGACCCATAAAGTAGGTAAGATAGAAAGCACGGCAGACACAAGAACACTGAAGCACATGCAGGTGTTTTACCAATTTACGAAGAGTCCGAATCGGACAGTCTGAACGGTATCCCGCGAAAGCGACTATGACGATCGTCAAAAGTTCGTTTCCGAGAGCTCCTCGTATCATGGGTAGACGGACTGCTATCGTCGTCGTCACTGTCAGGGTAGACAACGAAAGGCCTGAAGGATCCCTCCCCGCTAGAATGTGTAATACCGGACGACGTGCATGGTTGAGCATCTTCGCATCTTTCGACGTGCGCGCTCTTCTCACGGGATTTGGTGATGATTTCGCGAATGAGAGCAGAGTCTTGTGCGGTCTGTTCCACGTTCGGTTGTCGGTACGCACGTTCTGCAGTGACCTCTCGATGTTTTAGGGCTCTGCAGATCTTCTCCCGTTCTTTTTTAGACTTCCCCGCAATGGAAGTCTGGAGAGATTTCCGCGTACGAGTGACAGTGAACGGCACCCCGTACTTTGCTGACATCCGCGAAAATTCTCGAGAAGGACTGTTCCACGCTGTTCCCACGGAATTGAGAAAGAAATTTTCCGTCTTCAGGACATCAACCATCGGTCTGAAGAGGTGGTAGTATACCTCAAACATCGACGCCTGTTCTGATGTTAAACAGATGCCCTGAGGACCCGTGGCAGACGTCTTATGGTCGCGCACGAAGAACACATAGTCTCCTGACGCTGCTTCCCTGCGATCTAAGTATTCGCATAGGCGAAGATTAATTATGGCCGATTGCCGAATTCCATACGATGCTATGGCGAGCATTAAATAGCGCGTGACCACGCAGTAATCGATAGCATTAAACCCGTTATCAAGAAGGCGCGTAAATGAGTCGTTCACGTCCTCCAGGAGTGCAGGGTCGCTTACTAACGACGTAGACACAGCCACGGTTTGCTCGGTGAAGGCGTCTTTCACCGCATCTTCGCTTTTTTTTGCACGGCTTTCGGCTTTTTGATCTTTCTTGGCCCGTACCATGAATCGCTTGATTACTTCTACGACGTGTGCCAAGTCGTCGTACAAGAGGCGATCTTTGACTCTCAAATCGGTCGCAGTCATCAGGTAACTCAGGTAAATTAGTAAGTTGTGGTAAAGGCTTACGATGGTGCTCGCTTTCGTGCCAACACGTGTGAGACGTAGTGCGTAATTTTGAACTTGGTTGGTGTGTATCATGAGGCTGGGCATTGGTGTTTCGTGCTTGCCGCCTGTTGAGATGTTAACATGATACAACACCCTCGAAACCAGTCTTGCGTACGTGAGCCGATGCGCACGGGCACGATAGATCTTCTCTGTCTCCATGTAATTAATAAAGTCCGTAAAGAACGACAGATTGTAGCGCATGGTTAAATTTTCCGCTTGCATCTTGGCAAGAACGGATCCCGCACGATAGTTCCTGCGAGGAAACACTACCGGCGAAGCACCATCGTCATCTTCCATACCAAATTCACCTTCGTCTATGGGATCTTCATCAACGACTTCTGGGTTGTCACCCAACGTGCTCTGCTCCCACACAGAAGGAAGGTTTACGAAGCGAGAACCAATGTGATATATGCATCTCATAAGTCCCTGGCGCACTATCGAGTTATTTATGAGTGACCCGAACCACTGTTTCACAAGTCCCCATTCGAGTGGTATCGGACCGTTTTTAAATTTATCTTTCGTCTTCTTGTTAATGTCTTGACGCTCTTTTTCAGGTATATCTTTATGGTGGTCACGTAAGTGCCTTATGAGACGGCCATGGGTAGGGACATGGCAGAGCGGACAATTTAAGTTTCTTCGATTTGTGGTTTTTTTCTTCGCTTGTGGGTCACAGGGCACGTTCGGCAACGCCTGTCCTTCGTCAAGATTTTTATGCACGTCGTCATGAATATTCGTTGTATCGCCGTTTGCGTTTACGTCTGTGTTTGTGTCATTATTTATAGTCGCCTTCCTCGACTTGTTGCGTCTACCCATTTTGCTACACGCTGTGTTTTAGCAAGTTACTGAAACGACAAAAGCAACACACATTTTAGAAGCGATTCGGTACGTTCGGCATTGACTGCTGAACGCCCAAATGAATCTAATATTATTCACAGACTGACGGCACAAAAAGCAAACGACCTTATATAGGAAAAGAAAGAATAAGGCCGTGGAAGAAAAAGATTGTATCCACTTGTTTAGGGAAATGTCTCTGTGCGATGAAACAATAACATCTCAATGACAAACGAGAGATTTCCCAACAAGCCCACTCGCCACGTCAAGGCTGGATACACGAGTGGGTGGAAGGGAATAGAAGGTAGGATGAGGGTCAGTGAGCCCAAAGTAGGCCCATAGATCCTCAGATAACGGTACTGATCTTTCCTCTTTGGCTTACACAGAAACATCGATTGGCCCCAACAATCGGTCTCATCGTAAGCTGCTCCGTTTCCATAAGTCGCACTTTGGAAGAGCATGCATCGAAAGATGACATAAAAGCCCGAAAACTTGTATGTTCACAATCGAAGAATCATACATGGAAACGGCGATTGGCCCCAACAATCGGTCTCCATGTAACGAGAATGTTTCAGTTATCCCTGATTGAATTTGCCGCTTATTTTGCAATAAGGCGGAAGAAGCGCCCATAGGCGGCATTTCTTTGCAACGTTTTCGTAAAGTTATCCCTGTTTGATTTGCTGCTCATTTTAACAAAAAAGCAGAAAATGTGCCCATAGGCATAGCATTGTTGCAAAGTTTACACTTAAGTTATCCCTGGTTCAATTGCCTCTTTTAATGAAAAAAGGCGGAAAATGCGCCCGTAGGCGGCAAATATTTGCAACGACTTCATTTAGTTATCCCTGTTTGAATTGCCGCCTATTTCAGAAAAAGGCGGAAAAAGTGCCATGTAGTATCACATATTGGCAACAATTTCGTTTAGTTATCCCTGTTTAAGTTGCCCGCTCCTTTTTAAAATAAAGGCGGCAAAGCACGATGGTGGCTCCTCTCGTGTTGTTGTGTGCAACTTCACGAGATAAGCTTGGCCAAAACTGGGTCTACGTTCTGTGTTAAACGTAAACCCCACACGGGACTAAGTCCACAGGCTTTAGGCCTAACGTTTTCGGAGAACAAAGTCTCTTCCAACTTGTGCCCCCAAAAATGGGTGAAGTAACTCCGTAACATGACGAGAGTAACTCCAAACCAAGATGGCAGCCTGGTCACAATTGACCAAAGTCGGCCCACGTTTGACCACGGCTGGTCAAAAGTGGTCCCGCCTTTTGTACAACTTTGGCCGAAATTGCGACGTAAACATGAGGCATTTGTTTTTTTCCGAGGCAATTAAGAGAGTTTACACCTGAACCCGGTAACAAGAGCTCTACATTGTTACTCCAGCTATTTAGAGTATATACCGAATCTGTCCCCCAGTTGGATAAAGTAACCAGTTAAAATAAAGACTCACAGCTTCTATATTAAAGATTCTCCTATACCAAGTCTGCCCCCCCCAGTTTCAAGATAGCGACTTCCTGCTTGACTTCCTGTCAACACCAACATCAAAGATTCTGACAGGGAGTTTCCCTTCTGTATAACTTTTTATTCTGTGGTATGGGTAGAAAATCACTGGAAATGGACTCTTTAAGTTTCTAACAACGGATTTCAAAGAAATGAAGTAAAAAATTTCGTGTGGTTGAATTAGGTCTAAGAAATTTAACTTATAAACAGAACAAGTTCGAAAGGATGAAGAAATATTAAGAAAGAAATAAGGCATACTGTAATAAGATGAAAGTACCATTATAGAATAATTTAATTCAAAATGGAATAAGTTATAAAGTCAATAGAAACTAAAAGGAATTACAGCAAAAAATAGTTAAAATGACTCAAGGCTCAAGCTTTAAAGGAAGAATATCTAAAGCCTGGTTTACACGGGTAGAGTTTTTAGTAGAGTACTGGGTAGAGTAGAGTAACTCTACTTGTAGAAACCCGACAAAAATCGCAGTAGAGTAATGGTTTGCTGGTAGAGTAGAGTACTATCGCACATGTGGCAAAGTAGCTCTACTCTCTACTTACCCCCTCCACCTCGAAACACTACTAGCCTCCCCACTATACCAATGTAGAATCAACTTTCTTCAGTAGAGTAGAGTGACTGGTAGAGTTCAGTCTACTCTCCTCGCTACTCTACTCTACTAAAAAAGGAATAATTCCTCACAGGAACAATGTCTAGAAGTCATAAAATTATATATTATATATATTAAGCCAGGTCTGTGTGCGTGTGTGTGTGTGTGGGTGCCTATCTATCAGTCTGTCATAATTGCGCTGTGCAAACCTTGAAACACGTCTGAATTTATATAAATTTGAATAAATGAACTGCTTTTTTTTCTCAAGGTCAACTATATGTTGCACCCTTCCCATCCAAGAACCCCATGATATTAAATTGGAGAGGGGAATAGGTTGGAAAGTGTAGAAGGGGGAGAAAGGTGGAGGGAGAAAAACTGGGAGGGGGTGACTGAAATTGAAATGAAAGGAGTAAAAAAGGAACAAACGACGCGCATGCTCACACCAGAGAAAATGAAAAACTCATTTTCTCTTTCAAATATAAAAAGAGGAGGAACAAATATAGTAGCAAAATTAAACTACAGTTTATCACGGGCAATTGTGCCCAGCATTAGAATTTCTTTTGTTCAGCCCTTTTATGAACGTCATCAATTTCTAATTGGGTTTGTTACTTGGTCTGACGTCATAAAAAGGCGGAGAAAAAGAAATTTCAATGCTGGGCACAATTGCCTGTGAATTTTACTCCCGTCATTTATGACGGGTTAACCCTCTAGTCGAAATATAACAAGTTATAGAAAGTATAAAGATAAAAAGGAACAAGATCTAGATGGAATAAAAACTAAAAGAACCAAAATCTACAAAGCTTAACTTAAAATCTAAATTAGGTTTGAATCGCTGTTAACTTATATAAAATATAGTCTAAGCACTTATCAGATGGAGGTCGAGTTTGTTTGCACCCTGGAAAATGTTTATAACATCTTGTGTAATCTCTTAACATTAACATTATGGCTTATGGCATACATTGCAACATCTAATTCGTAAATAAAAATTTTATGTCTTTGCTTTAAGTTATTTATGAATGTACTTTGATGACAAGAAACTCTTTTGTTCGTATTTAGATCTGTACTGCATTTTTATAACTATGGGGGCTGTGAAATCCAGATCTTATGGGACTTATCGAATTCATCATAATAATGAATTAGATGCTGATAATGGAGAGGTAAGTTGAAAATACGGTTTATTTGTAATATCTATAGTAGTCCTATTTAGTATTATACATAGCACAATATATTTAAGAGGCTACATCACAAAATTACTTCGAAAAATCTCTGCAAAGAGCACTAGAGAGTCTATTGAACCCATAAATCCAACGTTAAAAAAAATGTTAATTTTTAAACTAAACAGTTGCGGCAATATGTTTATTTTCATATTTAAAGTTGTCCAATATGAAGTTTTCAAAGTGCAATGTGCACCTTAAATATACAGTATGCTGATCGAGTGAAATAATGACAAAAAATTGGTAAGTGTGGTTAAGTTTTTAAAAACTGTTTCAAAATCGCGAATTTCTAACTCTTATGTTAAACTCCATTGAGTACGCCCAAATAATAAAAACCATCCATTAAAATGCTCGTAAAAATAATTTTTAAAAACCAAAAAAAAAAATCAGCACGTGCGCCAATGTATTGGCTTCACTGTGGTTTAATTGTGGGTTTTTAATATATATTTATAGGTATTTTTACGAGCATTTTAATGTATGTTTTTTTCTTTTCTTAGGAGCAACTCAATGGAGTTTAACATAAGAGTTAGAAATTCGTGATTTATATATACTGTACTGTTTGTATATTTGTGTGTTTGGGAGTGTGTGTGTTTGGCAACTTTGGGTGTGCGTGTGGCTGTGTGTGTGTGCGCGCGTGCGTGTGTGCGTTTGTATTTGTGAATGTGTTTGTAAATTTGTAGCAATGCTCAAAGCTTACTAACATTTTCCTATTTGCTAAAATTTCTTAAAGCTCAATCTCCAGTTCGGTAGTTTGAATCCTACTGGAGTCCATTCACTGTTTTATTTAATAAAAATAAAAACTAGCAGTTGAGCCCCTAATAGTGCAGTTTATTTTGAATTTAACTTTAAGCATACAAATGAATTTTAAGGATAAACCATCCTACTACAGACTCTTAAATTTTAAATTAAAGATTAACTAAACTAACCCCTTAGGGCAAATGGTTTTAGGGTAAATGTCTCTAAGGCAAATGGTTTACGACATAGTTTTAATGCAAATGATCCTTTAGGGCAAATGGGTTTAGGATAAATGTCTTTTTATGGCAAGTGGTTTTAGGACAAACATCCCTTTAGGGCAAGTGGTTTAGAGCAAATGTCCCTTTAGGGCAAATGACTTCAGTGCAAATGTCCCTTTAGGGCAAATGATTTCAGTGCAAATGTCCCTTTAGGATAAATGAATTTAGTGCAAATGTCCATTTAGGGTAAGTGGTTTTAGGGCCAATGTCCTTTTAGACCAAATGTCCCTTTAGTGCATATGTCCATTTAAGGCAAATGTTCCTTTAGGGCAAATGTTTCTTTAGCACAAGTGGTTTACAACAAATCCTTTTAGGGCAAGTAGGTTAGGGCATATGTCTTTTATGGCAAATGGTTTTAGGGCAAATGCCACTTTAGGGCAAATGAATTCAGTGCAAATGTCTCTTTAGGGCAAGTGGTTTTAGGGCAAACATTTGATTGATTTGAAAAATTACTCGGCAAGCAGCCATAAAGGCCTATGGCAGAGGGACAAGAGTCCAAGTGCAGCATGGAAAATGCCTTGTCAAAACCAGAAAATATAAAACCCCATTGATATAAACCCAACAACAATTTCAATATTTTTTCCCATAAAATACGTTTTCCCTGCACAAAATCCTCGGCAAGCGAGTTCCATTGTCTAATCACCCTAGGGACAAATGACCAGTAATAAGAATCTGTTCGTGCAAATTCAAAGGGTTTCTTAAACAAAGTCGTTTTAAATTTGCATTTTCTATTAGTGCTTCTCATGATTGCGATTATAAATTAATTGTATTTTTGCTGAGTTTTGCTATATACTGTAATTACATCATTGTCTGGGGTAACACAAATTTGAAGTGTGAAATAAACACCTATTGGTCAAACTCAGGTTATTGTGACAGCCAACCATATCTTCTAAATGAACTACTGGAGGCTTCTGTTGTAAGTGGTTGAATATTTTCTTTCAATTTTAATTGGGTCTATTTAGTCTATTTAGAAAGCTACCATTTAAAGTTACTCTTAAGAAAATGGGACCTTAACATAATTTATATTTTAGTTTGAACACTTATGCATTGTGCATTGGTCTAATTTTTGTCCCCCTCCCTTTTTTCCTTTTATGTGGTTGTATTCTTATTGGACCCGAACAGCTTTGCACCCTTTTTCATGGAGCATTATAATGCCCAAACCTATGATACTACTTGTTTGAACTTTACTCATATATTAAGTTCAATCCTACCTTTTCCTTTAAAGTTGTATGTCATTTGTCTTATTGCCAAATTTATAATCTTGAAATATTCGAATAAATAAAAATTTATGTTTAATATAAAAGTCAAGTTGATTGGAATTGCTATAGATTCTTATTGATCTCAAGAACCTGAAGGTTTTAGAAAAAAACGTTGGTTTTCTCATAAACAAAGGTGTCTTCCCTTAGAGAACTGCTATCAGTACATTTGCCCTACGGACACTTGCCCTAAAGCCCTAAAACCATTAGCCCTAATGGGACATTTGCCCTAAATCCACTTGCATTAAAACCATTTGCCTTAAAGAGACACTCGCCCTAAAGGGACATGTGCATTAAATGACATTTGCCCTAAAGGCACATTTGCCCTAAACGAACATTGGCCCTAAAACCAATTGCCCTAAAACCACTTTTTGTTCTCTCCTTTCATACTGTTTAGTGTCTTTCAGTGGAGTATGTTAAATAGGTTCTACGTTGTGCAAGCGTGCAAAAAAAGCCACATATCTTAAATTTGCACTACTGATTAGAGCAAATGTCCTTTTAGGGCAAATGGTTTTAGGACAAGTGTCTGTAGGGCAAACGTCCCACACCCGATTTCTTTAATACTATATTTTTGTGCCCACAATTTAAAAGACAGTAAAGTTTGTTTGCAAGCTATTGGATCAGAATGAAATGGTCGGAACTGAACTAATCAGAATATTTTGATAACGATCATTTCAATAGAGCCCCCATTGATGTGACGTGGCGTTTCCAAACCTATCCACGCCAGTGTGCGGGGTTTCATTGAAATGTTTTTTATCAAAATATTCCGATTTTTTTAGTTTTGACCGTTTCGTTCCTAGCCGGTATAGTGTGCATCAAGCTTTATACCTCATATTTGAATTTGAATTTGAAAAATTACTATGCAAGCAGCCATAAAAGCCTATGGCAGAGGACAAGAGTCCAAATGCAGCACAGAGAATGCATTGTCAAAACCAGAAAATATAAAACCCCATTGATATAAACACTGATATAACCCATTAGTTTTTCTCATAATTTCATTTATATAAATTTTCACAAATCAAATTAAAAATTTCCAGATGCAAACAAATGCATACTATAAATACATGTAAATATATGCATTGTCAAAACAAAACAAAATTATGACTCCCTGCACAAGATACCCAGCAAGCGAATTCCATTGTCGAATCGCCCTTGGAACAAATGACCAGTAATAAGAATTTGTTCGTGCAAAAATCTCTCCAACCTTGTTAGAGTGGTCACCCCTACCCAAATATAATGCCCTGCAAAGTTTACTTGAAGTAGGTTTAGGGCACGAGCCTTCTACATAGAAAAACTATTGTTCTTAAGGCTTGTACACACTAGAATTCTCTGTTGCGATACAATGTTGTGGGTCTGAATCGCGTCATTTGCGATTCAGATCCGAACACAATGTTGAAATGTTACGGGGCTGAATTGCGTCAGCCCAGATTCATGTTTCTTGGCCCATATCGAAATGGGAAACATTTTCATGTTTTGAAACATGAACAAAGACAAAGACTCAAAGAGCTTAATTTGCTTTTAATTATTAAAGACTAAACTTTTTAAAATATGGACAACTGAAAATACTGTTAAACTAATTCAGGACCTTACGTGTAAAGTGTGATTGTGGGAAGTTATGTCTTCTGTAACACCCTGTAATTCGTGATCCCGCCAAAACAATAGCCCGGGGTAAACAACTCTCAACCATCCTGCCCTCCCCTCTGACTCATCTATCTGACTCATACTCAAGTGGCGGATTAATACACGTAGGACCATGGTCACTTGGACCTGGTTACACCTCGCAGGTGTACACAGGTCCAAGGTATAAAAGGGCCGTGTGCCTTTTTGTAGTAAGTTCTTGTCCTTGCCTAAATTGTATTACGTTGATCTTATCTGTACCACATCATGGGCATGAGGACACACTGTTAGTATTAATAATTCGTCTTTGTATTCTGTGTTTCCATACAAAGATGAATAAAGCGTTATAACAAGAAACAGCGTTGTCTTTATGTATTAAGTAAGCAACTTCTCTTCAGAGGCCAGAGACAACATAAGGCAGCTTCTGCTGTCGGCGTACCTAAAGGGGAGATGTATATCAGCATCGACCGGAAGAGAGAGGGATGGCCGACACCCTGCTGCATAGATTTCACCCCCATGCAGGAGGATGACCACAATCCATCTCCATCGAACTCTCTCTGCAACTCGAACTTCTTTGCGATACAGAGAAGAAACGAGTTACAGAAAATGTCATCTAAAGGTTCGTAAAACAAAATGGTCGATGTCAAAAGCTCACATTTGGTGGAGGTGCGGGGTATAGCTCCATTTGCCTTCTCCGACCTATCAACAGAAGCCGTTCTTTGTCCTAAGTCTCGTGATTGTGCCTCACGAGTCTTCGTCCATCCTTTTTATGTTGGAGCCACGTGTGGAGACCCTCGATCACGTCAAAGTCAACCGCGTGGCGCTGTTTTGTGTGGAATCGCTAAAGAGACTTGTGGCTACACACACCACGTGTCGACTGTGCGATTCTGTGTCCTGTCCAGAAAGACACGTGGAAAAAGAACTTTTGTCTGCCAATCGCCTAGCACTCGAGAACCGAGGGGACAATAGTTGTGGACACACATGTTTCCATCCATGTTTTTGTGTTATATGTTTTATGTTTTCATCGTCATCCACTGTTACCTTCACTCTTCTTTAATTTTCGAAGTGAACCCCACTCGACCCTCCTCCGTATCATTGGTTGGTGTGTGGGCAACACTTCAAACAAATTCTTTTTACTCTCCGAGAGGAGTTTGCTCAGCCGAAACTCCATATCATTGTGAGGTGAGCAAATAAATCTCAGCTACTTATCTTTCCACCTATTATTAGGCTTTTAAAAGACGTGTGTGTCTTTTAAATGCCCCTATTATCTTCACTCTTCATCTTTAATTTTCAAGCAAGTTTTCGTCCTAACTCCGTATCATTGTTAGGGGCTTATGAGCTTAAAGACACTTTTATCTAGCCACGTGGGACTTTCTTGTTCCTCCTTTCTCTTTGTTCCTTATTTTCTCATTGTGTTTCCTTTGGGACCCTTTATGTCCCAAGTCATCATCTTCGAGTTCTTCATCATCATCACCTCAATGCAACAAACGTGAACTTTCTCCATTGGACAACATTGAAGCCCGGCCGCCATCTTGGATTGACCGGACACTTCAAAAAGCGCCAATGGAGCAGTTTTTCGCTCTATGTGAACTCATTGTTGTACCTTCTCTCATCTTTTTGTATTCTCTTCTCTCTTCTCTTCCAGAAGGTTACACTTACGCACCCCCTGGTGGAGTTGCTCTTGCCAGAGGAAACTTCTTTTCCTCCTGGCCACCATAAAGACGTGCCCCAGAGGAATTCTCCAAGTCATCCTTTTTGGACATTGCAATAAACTGAACCGGAAGTGGCCACACCAGCGCCACCTACGGACCTCTTCACTCTACTCAACATAGTCACTCACTGGGCACTGACTCAGTCTTTCTATCCAGAGCCATCCAGCAGTGAGGACGCAAAATTTCTACAGTCTGAACACTTCTTCTGGTTCACCAAGCACTTAGCTTGTTGAACAATCTTCCATTTGTGCACTGATTTACTTTTTTTAATAAATCTAAATTAAAACTTTTGACGTGCGGTAGCCGCACCTAAGTTTTTATACTTTTAAGTAAATCAGCTTTCTTCTCTTGTTTTCAGAAAAGTTCAGCCATCTTGAACTTTTTCTTTGCTTGTTCCTCTTCTGAAAGTTCAGCCATCTTGGACTTTCGTTTCTTTGTGTGTTCTCTACACACACATTCTTGACTCTTGCTCTCAAGTAAACCTAAAAGTGCGGTCACCGCGCTCTAGCTTTACTCTTCGTATTGCTTGCCTCTTTTTAGGCAACTTCAGTTTTTTTTCATTTCCAATTCACTTTCAGCAGTGCAAAAACTCGATTGGGTGGTGTACCATGCTCGAAATTGCATTGTATATCTGCTGTTTCTTTTTGAGACTTTTGAAAGCCTCATAAAAAGTCCGCGTGGTTGCCATTTATACAAGGCCGGCATGGCCGGTGGATGTTCCTGAAGACTAAAACCTGCAGGCTACCCCAGACGACCTCGACGACAGCGTGGTTTATGCAGTCACATTGCGTTGAGATTGGTCGGTCGATCAAGAAAAAGACCAGAACGTGACACAGATCAAGGTCAAACTTTGTAATAATCCGAGCTCCGAGCTTCACCGTACCTACGTCATCATAGACGAGGTTCTGTGTGCCCTTGTCTACCAGGGCAGCGTCACGCCCAAGCTCGTGACGGTGGTACCCAAAATCTGGTACCCGAAGTTTTGAGACTTCTACATGATAGTCCTGAAGCCAGACATTTCGGGCAGGATAAGACATTGGAAACGGTGTGCCAATGGTTTTTTTGGCCAACCTGGAAACAGGATACCATCGAGTATGTGTGCACGTGCAAAATATGTCAGAAGTGCAAAGCACCACAGTCCAAGCTGCCCGGGTTCCTTCATGAGATGGAAATTGGAGGACAAGGAGAATGTTGGGGAATCGACTACATCGGCCCCCTACCAAAATCACTGGGTGGTGTCAAGCACATAATTCTGGCAGTGGACTATGCCACCAGATTCTGCTTCGCACGAGCTGTGCATAGCCAGTCGGCCAAAACGACTAAGAACTTCCTCCAAGATACGATCGTGTATCTTATTGGGATACCCAGGAGGATAATCACGGACCGAGGGACACCCTTCACAGCTAAAGACACAAGTGCTGTGTGACGAGCTGGGAATAAAGCACGTCACCACGACAATTCTTTCCGCAAGGAGATGGTCTTGCGGAAAGGACCAACAAAACTATAATGCAGACCGTCAAGAGACTTCTGATGCCTGAAAAAGGACAGCGGGATTGATACTTCCATCTGCAAGCCACCACCTTCGCTTACAACACCGCGATACATATATCGACAAAGTTCCCGCCATGCCGCCTGATGTTTAGGAGGGAAGCCCGACTACGAATTGACAATCGGGCACCTCTCCAAATCCAAATCCTGCAGCATCTTCTGTGGTCGCCACGGAAGAGGTCGAAATTGCAAGGGCCAACCTGCACGAGGCCCATTTGCGACAAAAAAGTACTACGATGCAAGACGAAAGACTCCACACCCGTACAAAATCGGAGACCCAGTACTCGTTCGAGATCAACGCATCGTGCCTGATGAGACCAAAAAGCTACGCTACTCGTACAGGGATGGTTACACGGTAATCAAAATTATCAGCGACACGGTACTCGAGCTGGAGCACGAAGATACGTTTGGGAGACTGATTCGAGACACGGTGAACATTGTCCACATCAAGCCGAAACAACTGAGGGCAGTTGTTCAAGGGTTGGAGGAGGAGGAATAAAAGGGGGTATAACAACTACACTGACAATAAACCAACCATCAATAACCCTATCAACAACTCATACAACCTAATTTTTTCTTTTGGTTGTTTATTCTATCACATTGGTCACTCACTGGTGCACACCAATGTAAACAAAATACAACGTTTGTGACCACAAACATTCACACACCCCTGCTCACATTTCACCACTTGAACTAGATCCCCAATGGGGGAAGTTTCGTACATTGCGTTTGGGGACCAGGTCGTCTGACAACAATAACAAACAATAGTGGAAGAATGGCGTTCAATACCCAGAAACCGACCCCCTGTGAACCTCAAATAACAAACAAATTGGGTGGCTTATTGGAGTTCTAGCTAGCTTCATGGAATTACATGAATTCCACGGGACCCTGGAATTTCACACCTTGATGGGGAAGTCGGAAAACACAAGTATATAGCCAACGCCGGGCTGGTCACCAGCACTTCGAAAATAATTTTGGAAGAATAAAAATGTCACAGTGCAATGATACAACGGGAAGCGAGGATGATAGGCCCATCTACTAGGATAGACCCAGATGACACAACAATGCAGCAACATGGAATCAGGGAAGTTGAGGACGACACAGCATGCACTGTCGACCTAACGACATCAACCACCTCATCCCGCCACACCGCCCCAGCAACCCCCGAGCTACCACCGGCACCCGTAATCCTGCCGCAAGTGACACAACCTTTCCGCATACCAACAGTAACCACCAGGAGACTACCGGTATATTGACCACTTCGTCAAGAAGCACAATGTGAAAGACTTCTAAACAATTGCTGGGCACTCTGGCAACGACAGGCATGGCCCGCAATTTAGTAAGGGTAAGAAGGGTGTTAATAAGGGTAAGAAGAATGTCAGTAAGGCTGAGGAAAGAAATGAGGGTGGGGTTATTTTGGAAAGGGTGCAGAGCAGATCAGTAATTTTTGTAGGTGATAGTAATGTCAAAAGGCTTGATAAGTGGGTGGTGGGTGAAGATAGAGGAAAAGTAAGTGTAGCTTGTTTACCAGGGGCTCAGATTAAAGATGTTAAGGAAAGAATCAAGAGAATGGTATGTGGGGAAATAGCAGAAGAGGTCTTAGTTGTTCTGCAAGTGGGGGCTAATGATGTGTGTAGACAGTTTGGAGGGGAAGTTTTAGATGGGCTAGCGGACTTAGTAAAGCATACTTTATGTTGTAGGGCTGGAGTTACTGTTAAAGTTAGTGCTATTCCTGAGAGGTGGGATAGGGGTGATATAGTTACTCGTAAGGCACGTTATGTAAATGATAGATTAATTGAAGCATGTAGTAAGGTGGGGGCCCAGGTAATAGACTGGAGGGCAGCTATGCTCAATTTTGGGGGTTCCTGGAGTAGGGATGGGGTTCATTTTAATTACAGGGCTGGTAGGATTGTGGGTAAAAAGATAGGTGATTTTGTTAAGCATTTTTTAGGGTAAGGTTTTGGGGTTTAGGTGCAAATGCTTTAGGGGGGGTTGATACTAATATGAATGCTCCACAGCTTGTTGCTGGGAGCAATAGTTCTTTTGTTTCAGGTATTATTTCTTCAAACACTGTCCAGGAAGGAAATCATTTAGGAAAACACACTTCAGCTATACCTTCACATGTAAAGGTTATGGTAGTTAACTGTAGGAGTCTACGAAACAAAGTTCCTGAGTTCATTGCGGCAGTTGAGGAGACTGGTTGCAATATAATTCTTGGTACAGAGTCATGGCTTGATGATACTGTTAATAATGGGGAAATATTTCCAGATGGTTTCACAGTGTACCGTAGAGACAGGGTTGGTCGTTCTGGAGGTGGGGTTTTCATAGCTATTTCACAAATATTTCATAGTTGCAGGGAAACAAGTTTTGAAACAGACTGTGAAATAGTATGTTGTAGTTTAAGGCTAAAGAATGGTAAAAAGGTGTTTTTATATTCTTTCTATCGGCCACCGGGATCCTCCATAGCAGATGTCACTAGTGTAAGAACTTCTTTGGACACTCTTCATCGTAAATACCATAGCCCAATCATTATTTTAGGAGGTGATGTAAATTTTCCAAACATCAACTGGGAAATGCATACGCTGATCAGTGGCAGTGACAAGCCATTAGCAGTTTCATTTTTAGATAGTATGAATACTTATTCTATGGAACAGGTTGTAACTAAACCAACCAGAAATGACAAAATTCTTGATGTAGTACTGACTAATAGTCCGGAGTTATTATCCAATGTTAGGGTATCAGGGGGAATTAGTGATCATCAGATTGTCTTATGTGATGTTAATGCATGTGTGGAAAAAATTTCTGAGGTTAAAAGAGTAGTGTTTCTTTTTAACAAATGTAATTGGGATGGTTTTAAGTCACATTTGATAGATAATTTTCATAAATTTAAAGAATGTTTTCATCCTCAAAATGTGAATTTGAATTGGTCACGATTTCATAGTTTAATTTTAAATGGGTCTTCCTCCTTTATTCCAACCAAGGTAGTTAGAGACTGTGCCACACCAGTATGGTACACTAGCAAAGTTAAAAGGGCTCTTTGTAAGCAACGCTTATGGAGGAATAGGGCTAGAAATCACCCAAAATTAGTGAATTGCAATGAATTCCTTATTGCACGCACAGCAGCGAAACGGGAAATCTTGTTAGCTCACGATAATTTTAAAACAGAAACGCTTGGAGAATGGTTAAAAACGGACCCAAAATTATTTTGGCGTTACATCAAGAACTCTAGACGAAGTAGAGAATCTATTCCTTCTCTGGTTGACACAAATGGGAAGCTTGTTTCAGATCCAGTAAGGAAAGCTACCTTATTAAATGAACAATACAAGAAGGTCTTCACAATTGATGATGGCATACCACATGAGGGTTTTCCTTCAACATCTCTTTTTATGGATCAAATTGTAATAACTGCAGATGGGATAGTCAAGCAACTTCTAAAATTAGACTCAAATAAAACCTGTGGTCCAGATGGGATGTATGCTATCATTTTAAAAAATCTTGCACAACAGTTGGGTCCATACCTTCAGTTAATTTTTCAACAGAATTTAGATGTAGGTATTGTACCAGATATGTGGAAATTAGCTAATGTTAGTCCAATTTTTAAATCAGGAGACAAGTCTCAGGTAACTAATTACAGACCCGTGTCTTTAACCTCGATAGTTTGCAAGGTCCTTGAACATATTATATATTCCTCCTCAATGAATTTTCTTATGGAAAACAATCTTTTGTGTGATAACCAGCATGGGTTTCTTAGGGGGCGTTCATGTGAAACCCAGCTTATTCTTTTAGTTGATGACCTTCAGAAAATTTTAGACAAAGGCAGTCAGATAGATTTGGTTTTTCTTGATCTCTGCAAGGCATTTGACACAGTTTCTCACTCAAAACTAATGACAAAAATTAGTGGGTATGGATTGGATGAACAGGTGTATAAATGGGTGCATTCTTTTTTGAGTGATAGGAAACAAAGGGTTGTTGCAGGTGGGTCTGAATCTGACTGGATAGGGGTTACATCAGGGGTTCCTCAGGGTAGTGTGTTGGGTCCACTTCTGTTTCTTTTGTATATCAATGACCTCAGCAGTCAAGTTAGCAGCAATTGCCGGCTATTTGCAGATGATACAATAATTTATCGTGAGGTTACCTCTGACAATGATTGCCATATTATTGATAGTGACTTGAAAGCAATAGAGGCATGGTGTTCTAAATGGCAACTTCAACTTAATAAGGGAAAATGTTGTGTAATGAGGGTAGCTAGGGGAAAGAATCCAATAATATTTCCATATAGAATAGGGGCCATTCCACTTAATAACGTAAATTCTTATAAATATTTGGGGGTAACGATTACAGCTAAACTTTCTTGGAAGCTGCATGTCGAACAGATTATTTCCAAGTCTATGCAGATGCTTAGGTTTAGTCAACGCGTTCTAAGGTGTCCCAGGGAGGTAAAATGTATAGCATATCAATCATTAGTACGTCCCCATCTAGAATACTGCAGCACCGTGTGGAATCCCCACACTGAGGACTTAGCTCACTCTATAGAAATGGTCCAACGCAGGGCTGCTAGGTTTGTTTGTGGTAAATATGGATATGCCGACAGTGTAACTAAAATGCTTTCAGAGCTTGGTTGAGCTCACCATGTATGATCCACGTGGTGAGGTGCTAATTCACACCGATGCTAGTGGTACGGTCTAGGCACCTGTAAATTGGTTGCCAGGCAGACGACAAAATGGCCAGCAAGGGTCCCTGTCCTCCCCCAGGTGGAGCAGCCTGGGGGTGATATATATGGTGGCGGCCATTATATCTGGGCAGTGGAAAGTGAACCCTTATGCTGTGTGCAAGGATTGAGTGCTCTCATCATATCAACAGGTGGCCAAGATGGCCACCATTCATCTCTTTGTCTACTTTGTGTGTGGAGGTTAATAACCTCTTCTCCTGGCTGGAGTAGCCAGGAGATTCATCGATTATCTTCACTTATAGTGAGTGTTTTTACAATAATTTATTATTGAATAAATTATATCTTTATTTTCACTCTCAACCACTGGTGTCCGTGTCCTTATTCTATTTAATAACTGGGGAAGTTACCGCGGGGAGGGTGGGGGTTCCGGTGTGGGGTAACACCGTCACCATCACCGTCCTGTCCGTCATGTTTTCCGGCATGTCGGCCGGTTTTTCGCGCGCGGTTCCACGGTAGGATTCATCGGGAATCTACCGTGGACTCTTCGTCTTGTTCGGCGGTCTTTCGTCCGTCGACTTGCGACGAGGGAAGGGACCTCCAACCGGCGCTACTCGTGGCACGGACGGGTACAAGAGGAGGGCTGGTCAGCGCTTTGACCCGTCCCAAGGAGGTCAAGCGACGGTAAGTTAAGCGAAATTTACCGTGGGCATTGTAACGGCCCAGCCGGGTTGTTACACTACGTACTTTTGTCTTTATTTTTTCAAAAAACTCACAAGAATTGGGCGTGTAATTTGCGAGAAAACGTCAAAAAAACTTACCAGTACAGCGATTTTTCCATAAAGTCTTATGTTAAAGTTTCGTCTGCTAACTTCTTAAGGGCCATCTTTTAGCCTACTGCCGCTAGAGGCGCTTATTGGACATATGGCTCATTAGAAATTGAAAACCAAAGTAACAAACCAATTAGAAATTATTGATGAGCAATGATGACGCTCAAAAAAAGGTGGGGCCAACAACATTTTACTGCTGGGGACAGATGCCTGTCTTTATTCTGCTTCTATACATTAATTTATTATTATGGGAACTAAGGATTGCATTTAAAATTGGCACTTGGCATTGTTTCTTTTTTCTCAAGGATTGTTGGACAGATGGCGCTGATTATCAAGAGGCGACATCAATGGCGAAACCAACGATACGTGTTTGCAAGAGTGACGAGGAAATCGTGAGGTTTTTGGGTTTTCTGATTGAAAAGAAAGCAAATGAAGCAATCCGAAAATCGAAGCAGTTTAGAGTGGCTGTTTCAGGTGCGTAAATTGTATTATTGTTTTAAACTGTTTTCGTTTAAATTAATGTTTTAGTGGCGAACCACTGCTGTTCGCGAAGAGGACGGTTAGGCATGACGTCAGATTTTTGAGTTACAAATATTGTATACGGTAGGTTAGACCGTAGACGAATGTGGTGGTCAAGATAAATATAATATACTAGAGGTAACACAACTTAAATCATACCGCAGAATAAGGCACGGGCATCTGTAGACAGCTTCAGAATTTTTTTGGCTCCGCCCTTTTTATGATCGTCATAAATTTCTAATTGGCTTGTTCTTGGGTCTGATGTCACATGCTCCGCCCTTTTTTTCTAATTGGCTGATATTTGTTCTGACGCTCATAAAAGGGCGGAGCAAAAGAAATTCGGAAGCTGTCTACAGATGCCTGTGTATAAGACAGGAAAGTAAAGACAGTAAGATGCTGTCGTTTGCCCCGCACCTTTTATGTGGACCGTGAACTTCTCATTTGTTTGTTATGTGGTCGGACGTCCCATGCTTCGTCCTTTTCAATTTATAATTGATTGATATTTGGTCTGACTATCATAAAAAGGCGGGGCAAATGACTATATATTCCTGTCTTTACTTGCCTGTCAGAATAAGTGGATACATGATGATACTTGGAGCTACAGATGTACAGTATCTCCTTCCTTGTTCTGTGACCATACGATTAAATGAACTTAAAGAAGTGGATGGGCCAGGGCTATAATAGTTATCCGATTTGTCCCGGTTTTCATGTTGATGTGTCCAAAACATGTTCTTGATTCTGGTCAACTCAGTGCCTTTAAGTTGAATTTTTAAACACAATTATAAATTTATAAAAATTCAACTTAAAGGCACTTAGGTAATTAGCATAATTCAAAATTGTATAAAATAAAAATGTGTTTGAATATTGCAAAAAACCGATGTTACTAACTGGCCACACCATTCAAGAAAGAATTACAAAATTATAACTTTGCAAAGTTATAATTTCGTAATTCCTTCTTGAATGTTGTGGCGAGGTATTAACATCGTTTTTTTTTTTGCAATATTCAGAGACATTTTTATTTTATACAATTTTGATTTATGTTCATTTGCTTGACCCGTGTTAAATACCATGGACTTCAAAAGGGTTCCATTTTGGTAGCCACCTCTGGGTTTTAAGAACATCTTTTAGATTTAGCTTTTGAAAAAATTGGGTGTATTCCGTAATATGTTCTACCGGCATTAAGGTAAATTCATTACGTTTCGAATTGCAGTTTAGTTGCTACAGCTAGGAATAGGCAGTGCCGCAACTAGGAATTGTGTGCCCGGAGACTACATTACTGTGAACGCCCCTTACCTCCCTAAAGGCTGCTTACACAAATTTGAGTAGTTTGTATAGTGTGAAAAAATGTGAATTTTTAGGCTTGCAAGTGTTAGCTTAAAATCAAAACCTACTATCTTTTTCGTACAGGTATCGCTTATAGCAGTGTACGACTTTTTGTAAATTTTGCAAATTGCACGACGGGTTTACTAGTGTGAATAATTTATACACTACACGAAAACTTCTAAATTAATGTGCAATAAGGAAAATAGTGGGACAAAAAGTAGAATTTCAAAATTTATAAGTTTTTTAAATTTCTAAACGTTTGGCGCCACTGTTCCCCCATCCTCCTCTTTGTTGCGCCACTGGTTATAGGCAACGTTTGAACTGCAAAATTTACCATATCTCATGGCACATGAAACTCTGGATTACCTATGCTGATAAATCAAAAGGTTTATTGTATTCGTTTGTTATTACATTTTTATTAGACACAATTTCACAAACATACATTTTGAGTCAACCCCTCTGACGTTAAGAGCTTCTAGCAAAATTGGTGGTAACTATATATCAGTATGCTTCTAGCTGCATACGTAGTGCCAGGTGCTCGATAGACACTTTCCGGGTACAGGGCACTGCGATCTGTGCCTTACTGTAATTAAAATCTTTTTATATCAGGTTTACAGATCACTAATTTTTGTCTGTACGATACACCATAGTTGATTTTTAAGACTTCGAATTTTATATGATTGTAAACCGTTAGCTTTAGTTTGGCTAACACGTGTTCATTCATCAGCTGTTATAAACTGCAGGACCTTCGCACTTTGGCTATCAAGTTGTGAAGGTTGATTGATATCAATAGTTTATACAGGCAAGTGTAGCCAGCACTAGCTTTTCGTTTGCTCCGCCCTTTTATGAGCTTCAGACCAAATATCAACCAATTCGAAATTGATGATACTCATAAAAGGGCGGAGCAAACGAAACCTAGTGCTGGCTACACTTGCCTGTATAGTTAATAGCTAATAATAAACTGTATTAGAATATTTTTCATGTAATCAGCTTGAACTTATATTTGTGAAGGGGCTGATCAGTGTAAAAATAGCTAAAGAAAATTGTGAAGTTGTTAACTAAAATGCACAACAATGTACAAACGAGCTTGTACGATCGCTGTAAAAATGGCATGCAACCTAAAACAATCATTCATTGTAGTTTACACGGCCAGCAGCGCTATTATACAATTCAAGTAAATTGCACGTGTGTTAAGTTTGGTCCATGGCCTACCGTCATTTGCTGGTGAGCAAATATATTGATGACAATTTTTTATTTGTTGTTTACACCAAAGTAGGCTTATGAGTATCAAGACAATTCCCCTAAAAGATATTTCAATTAAATAACAGTAGGCATACATCTAAATATTTCATCAAATTTACATTGTCCTAAACTCCTAAAGAGTTCTTTGAATTAATTTTCATCCAAGAACATGTATGCTAAATTTTAGTATAAATGATATTAGCCGCTAAAATCATTTTAACTAAATTGGTTGAGGTATAAAGTACATTTTAAGGGATTTATTTTTCAAACTAAATTATTCTTTCTTAAAACGTTTTCCTAACCAAATTCAACTAAAATGCATTTTTACATAAAGTAACTTACTAATTTTCCTGTAAACGTTTTTCTCTTAATTGCCTCGATACATCGCCATCTTGTTGGTTTGAGCCGACGACAACGAGACAAAGGAGTGTTACTATGTGCTGTTACTAAACTTGGAAGAAATCGCCTCACAATCGCTCAATTAAAATACAGTAAAGTGCAAAATGCAATAAAAAGTATTGTTGTTTAAGTGCTCACTTTATATAAATTTTAAAAAGGTCCTTCTATTTTTTAAAAAAGGTTCAAAATCGTTCGTTTTTTATTCCATCTTAAATCCCATTGGATCAATACGATTTAGAACAATAACCAAAAAGTTAGCACATGCTGGCATGTATTGGTTTCATGATGTTTCTTTTTTATAAATATTGAAAAGGTCCTTCTAGTTTCTAATAACGTTTAAAGTCGTACGTTTTTTTGACTCCCTGTTAAGTCCCATAGGACCAAAACACCGTCCCACAAAAAGTTAGAATAACTTTCATTAAAAATGATTTAGAGCAATAAAACAATTATCACGTACTTACATGTGTTAATTGTCTTCAGGGTGATTTCTTTTGCTAAAATTGGAAAGGTCCTTCTATTTTTAAATAACATTTAAAATCTTACAATTTTTTACTCCATGTTAAATCCCATAGGATCAAAAAACCATCCCACAAACATTTGAATAACTCTGGTTAAAAACGGCATAGACCAATAACAAAATAATGAGCACGTGCATTAATCTATTTATTGGCTTCATGATGTTTTCTTTTTATAAGATTAGCACGTGAAATTATTTTTCTATTAATTATTATGTGACTTCAAACCTGGAGAAAAACACGTTAAAACCCATTTTTAAGTCAAAAACAATCCAGTGCCTACATCGGAGAAATTTTGAATTAAATGCTATATTTAGGCTCTTAAACCACTCCACCTAAACAAATTGGCCCGAAAATACAATTCGCCTAAAGTATTTTTCACCTAAGCCAGCAAAAGAATTTCGACTCAGGGTGAAGGTCTCATCATTTCTGGCCAGCATTTGTCGAATATTTATTTCGCCAACAAATGCTGGCAAGGACGTCCGAGGATACTTTCCAGTGCTACCCGCCAGCAGATGTTGGCAGTATAAACGAGGCTTTAACCAAATAAAAAAGAGGCGAAAAATGACGTGACGGTGAAACGATCCAACCAAAAGAAATCATGTCTCGGTTTTTTTTGTGTAGTAGTGCAGAACTTTATCATCCCTCTGTACCCTCGTACATAAGGTTGACCCAGTTCTGCACAGCTGTTTACTCTTACATTGATAAGGACGTTAATGTCATTGTTTAGTTCACACCTTGCCGGGGCCTCGGCCCTTCCTCTCAGTCTCACCTCTTAAAATAAAGAGGTCTTGCTGATAAGCAATAACACTATGTCTATGGGGTTGCATTTTTTTCGAATTTTGTCTTTAAATAGAAATTAGTCATGTTTAATATTTTTATTGACCACTGGTCAATCGTTTTGTTTGGTCCATTTGGTTTAAGTTTTTTTAAGTGACCAATTAGAGGATTCTGAGAAAGTCCTCTCAGAGTCCTCTTCTTGGGCATATAATAAGTCCATGTTTTTGTGTGTAAATTAAGCACTTTTTGAATTTATTGCTCGATAACGAGTCTATGCCCGGTTGTAGCCAAATTCTGAGTCAGTTGTATACTTTTGGGTATAAACTATTATTATGAGCAAAAAGTTGCTGAAAGTTTTATTTTGTATTTACTAAGTCAAACGAAGAACTTTAACATTTCTCATCTAGAGCTACTAAACCAGGTGATGAACGTTGCCGACATAACCATTGCCCTGGAAACAGGGGAAGGTGTGGCGACAGCTCAAGCTGTGGAGGCAGCCCTTGTGGTGGGACTGGATGGTCCACGTAAGTTGAGAGGGGAGACCCCACTCATGGAGATGGCCAGACATGGGGGCTTCCGTCTTAAGTTGAGATGGGCGACCGGTAAAGGTTGCCGGGTTCTCAACGCGGAAGTAAAACCCACTCTCGAAGAGTGTCTTAAAATCGGACCTAGTATCGGACAGAGCTGGGGAAACCCCGCTTGTCGAACATACGATTGATACTGGTGGGCTACCTCCGGTGCGGGAGGGATTGTGAGGGAACCGCTCCAGCGGAACGAGCAATCGAGTTAGAAGAGGTAGCGAAGATGTTGGATGCAGGGGTAATCCAACCTTTGCATAGTCCCTACGAAAGCCTATCTTACTTGTTCGCAAGAAGGATGGTGGCTTTCGTTTCTGTGTGGACTATCGGAGACTGAATGCCCAGACAAAGGAGGATCAGTACCCGCTACCTCGCATCGATGATGCCCTCGATTCGCTTGCCAAAGCAAAGTATTTTGCTACCCTAGACCTTGCTAGTGGTTACTGGCAGGTCAGGATGGCGGAGCAGGACATTTAGAAGACAGCATTCATTTGCTTTCAAGGTCTGTTTGAGTTTTGGAAAATGCCTTTCGGACTCTGCAATGCTCCAGCCACTATGCAAAGAGCGTTAGACCTCTTGTTGGTGGGACATAAGTGGGAGAGGTGCTTGGTGTACCTGGACGATATTATCGTCTTTGGGAACACGTAGCGGTTGGATCACAAATTTTCCAACCATCTCCTCTAAGTCGCAGCCAAGTAGATGCTGGATGTATGGTGCTGCGAGCTGGACTAGTTGAACTAATCCAGTTCCTGTCCCCATCACATCCAAAATTGCAAAGCGTCTCCTTATCGGGTTGACGACCAACAACACCGTATAGTCTCTACCGCCAAAAGCAAGCACATATCGCATGCTAATGGACGGTAACAATGGCGCCCAAGGTACCGGGAGTGGCTCTCCCAAACGGTAATAACCAAGGTATTGGAACCCCTCCATTCCCGGCTGGTCCTGCCACAGACCAAGTCGGTTATTCAGAAAGACCTCTCCTTCTGAATATGGAGGACTGGCTCCAAGGCGTCGTCCCTTGCCAATGGGCAGGGGAGACCTGTCTTTCGCCTCTGGTCCTAGGGTCGCAAAGACCCCCTTGTCAAGACCCGGAGAGAAGGGTGTCCTTCCAATGGAAGGCACGGGGCCACATTTGGTAGGAACATTAACTGTCCCCACCGGGCTGCCCCCGCCTCTAGGTAAAGGCGAGCTGACCCGGTGGAGAGTTTCCACCGACCGAACCCGCGGGTTCGGTACCGTGACCACCTTCGGGGAGGATGGAGGTATACCGAGAACAACTTTTCGCATTGACCTGCCATCCGTCGACGCTGTCATTACCTGACGGTATGGTACGGCTGGTTCCCGGCCGACACGGTCGCATCGTGTCGGGACTCCTCATCCGTCCCAACTTCTGGCAGTCGTCCCCTGGGACTCCTGACCAAACCTGGACTTTTTCTTGTCCACCTTCTGTTTCTTCTTTTGGGAAGAAGGTTTACCGTGCTTTGAGCCGGACATACCTAAGCCCAAAGACTCACCGGGCCGGTCAGACTTAGGAGGGTGGTTAGCCCCCTTCGAGTGACCGGACTTCCCAACCGAAGCCTTTCCAGCCGAAGCTGTAATCGCCTCCGAGTTGGCTCCCGTAGCCGACGACAATTGAGGACGGTTGTGCCGCCACGACCCGTCCTCTTTCATTCCGGGGAATATTCACTTTCCCCGGTGCAAGGGTCGGCTGACCCTTGCCACCAACAGTTAGCTCCAACACCTTGGGTAGTTGCCTTGGGAGCCTGCATCGCCCCCTCTGGGCAATGCGCTGTTGGCGAGCGGTGGTTGTGGCATTCACAACCAGTTCGACACCATGTCCGACAGGAGGTTCTCCTGTAACGAGCAGATTCCGGACTTCAGTTCTCTGCAGGGGCGGAAACTGAGAGGTCCGGGGCTCGAACTCCTGTCGGCGTTCAACCTGCTTAGCTCTTTTTATCCGAGCTTTGCACTTTGCCACTTGAGCCATGTGGTACCACGCACGGTCCTCATACCTCCACTTGCCTGCAGGGAAGCCGGCCGGACCTCCACATGAAGTCTTGGCCTTTTTCCCTGCCGGATGACTGACCACTGGTGGGGTGAAAGGGTGGGGACATTTCTGTCCCTGACCACCACCTCCACTCACTGGAGTGCTCTTCCTAGGAGTGGATACTGAAGGCTGGTTGGCGTTTTTCTCCACTCTTCGGTCCCTCTTGGGAGTCCCAGACTGCCTACCCAAAGAACCAGCCACTACTGCGGGCGAACCCACGGCAGGAGGTTGGTCTTCAGGCCGGGCAGCCCCTGGGGCTTCCTCAGGATGAGCATAGGCCTCAGCCAGAAGGCCTACTGCCGGCATAAGCGATGCCATGGCAGCTTCCCTCCTCTTATGCTGAGCCTCTCTCTCAGTAAGAGCCTTCATCTGCGCAGCGTACCTAGCAGTGCCGGACTTTTTCTTCGATTTCAATTCGTCCTTACAGCACTGCTGGGCAGGGAACTCCCTCACGTAGTATCGTTTCCCATCCGTCATCAGAAAACCTTCTGATTGCATCCGGTACTTCCGACTTTCTTCTAACCGATCAAGTCATTCCTCTTCAGCTTCCCCCGAAGGGTCAACTTCCAGAGGACTCCCTTGAATGGTGGGAGTACCCTCCCGGGATCCGGTCATTGACCGTTTACATGGGGCGGCCTTTCCTCTTTCTTCAGACTCCAAAGAGTCCTCTGAAGAGAGGATACACCGGCCTCTCCACTGCCTGGCGATGTGCACCACGGAACCCTCCGTTGTGTCCATGCCAGCCTTCGGGCTTTTCTGCTTGAGCCATCACCACACCCTCCCCTGTTTCCAGGACAGTGGGTACATTGGCGATGTTCTCAAGCCAAATGTTGTAAGAGCCTTCCTCTGTGGCTTCGGCAATACCTGCCACCGCCAACAGACCATGGCCACCTAAGGCTTTACGATGGGGCTCTACGAGAAGCAGCTGTCCAGGGCCAGCATGCTCTACCAAGCGCACGGAAACTACCTTCCGCTCATGAGCTGGTAGCCATACGTTCTCCAACAGTCGCAGCGAACAAACATCCCCGCTCCTAATTGAACAACTGGTCTCAGCAAGTTCAGGCAACGCAATGTCGACCCACCCATTCACCTTTTCAGGATCTGCAGGCATCTCTTCTAGCATCCCGAAAGGAGGGAGTAGCAGAGGCTCCACAGAATCGTGAAGCTTCGCCAACGCCTCCAACAACGAGTTCGGAAGGGGTGCTTCTTGCGAAGCACCCCGCAAAGCCTGATCTGCCAGTGCGGCATGTAGAGCATCTGGATGTGAGGTCCAGATGTCTTCCCGGAAATAAATTTTCCGGTGCACGACGTCCAACATCAACCCAAACCGAGAAGCCAGGTCAACACCTATAATGGCTTCTCCTTCACCCTCAATGAGAAGATAGGTTCGTATGGACCTCCCGTGGATTGACATGTTCACGTACTTAACTCCTTCTATCTGGATGGAGTACCCGCTCATGCCTGTCAGGCATGAGGGGAGGTTAACCTCCTGCACTGGTAACCCCATCTCCTGTGCCACCGACATGCTCATGACCGATACCTTGGCCCCGGTGTCGACAATCGACTACCAGCCAATCGTTCATAGACACCAGAACACGTGGTGCCCCACGCAAATAACCACGGCTCTGCAATTCAGGTATAGGCAACCGTCGTTGCCTAACATTACTTTTCCGAGCCTCATCCGTCTTTCTATCTACAAGGGACGGTCGTACCAAATGCTTGAGGGTCTAAGTAAAAATCTCCAAACCAGGAGACCTACCAGGGCTGGGCAACAGCATGGGCGCACCAATGCCTGAAGTCCTCTTAATGCCCGTACCATCCGAACCTTCTCCCCTGCGAACAGGGAAGAAAGGTGCCACCTAATTCTCCAGTTGGGCCAGCGCAGCTTCCAAGGTGGGCCATGACTTCGGAAACACCTAACGGGTAATTTCCGGGTCCGCAGTCCTCGTCAGAGGCACCCCTGCTTCATGCAGGATGCCCACGTACTTGGACACTTCCCGAAGGTATGTCCCTTCCTCACTTCACCGGCTTTGCCGGACACCTGAGTTTTTAAGCGTACCCGGTCGACTGCAGCTCAGTTCTGCAGCGACCGGTGCCGGTTTAACAATGGTGCGCCATCGTTTCTGTCCATCGATTACGGTGGACAGATACTCATGGTCCTGCCATACGACGGGTACAAGACCCGTGCTATACGGCACCACCTGGCTTATGCCAGGTGTCACCCTAGCAACCTGTCCTCGGGCCAAAGCCTTCGGACAATCGTTCTTCAAGTGACCCATTTGGTCGCACTTGTAGCATGGTCCTGGTTGCTCCCGGGTGGGACCACCACCTCCAGCCATTTGGCCAAACCCAGACGGTGTTGCTGTGGACTTATTTCCACCCTGGCTCTGCCGCCTAGTCTTATTACCCTTCTTACCTCCGGTCTTGGCAGTCGCTCCGTCCGCATTGGATGGAAGTCGCCTTCGCACCCGAAGGGTTGGAGGAAGACTTAGCAGAGCCTTTGGGCTGTGCCACAGCACCGGAGACCTTGACCATAGTCTTGGTCTCTGGTACCGTCAAGGTACGGGCAGGCAACTCACCCGCTGTCAGCATGTCGGCCTCGACCAACATTGTTCTTCAGTGGTGAATGCCCGCACCGTTTTGGCCTTCGCTCCCCAGAGCAGTCTGAGGATCGCCCGCTGCAGTTTCTTCTTAAATTGGAGGTGAATTGACAACCGGGCACCTCTCCTACCAAAAGTTATGGATCCAAATCCTGCAGCACCTTCTGTGGTTGCCACGAGGAGATGTCGAGATCACAAAAACCAACCTACTTGAGGCTCATTTGCGACAAAGGAAATATTATGATGCCAGATGGAAGACACCATACTCATACAAAGTCGGAAATCCAGTGCTCGTGCGAGACCACCGCATTGTGACAGAGGAAACCAAAAAACTGTGCTATTTGTACAGAGACGGTTACTCCGTAACCTGAATCATCAGCGACACAGTGCTCGAGCTAGAACATGAAGACATGTTTGGGAGACTGATTCAAGATACGGTGAACATAGTTCATATCAAGCCAAAACAACTGAGGATGGTTGTTCAAGGGTTGGAGGAGGGAGAAGAACCCAAATCCCCACAGCAAGAGGATCAAAACTCCTCACAACAATAGTAACCACACCAACAACAAACCACTCATCAACACCTCATTAACCCACCTATCAACAACTCACAATACAACCCAAAAATTTTTGTTTACATCGCTGCATCGGTCACTCGCTGGTGCAATTCTACTATAAACAAAACAACGTGTGTGACCACAAACATTCACACACCACTGCTCACATTTCACCTCTTGAATCAGATTCCTTATGGGTATAACTTTTGTACATTGCGTTTGGGAACCAGGTCATCTGACAATCACAATAAACAATAGATTAAGAACGGTGTTCAATACCCGGAAACCAGCACACCATAGACTCCCTATAGTAAACACAATTTGGGTATCTTATTGGAGTTCCAGTTAGTTCTATGAAACTATAAGAATTCCACGGGGTTCTGGAATTTCACACCTTAATGGGGTGTTGGGAAACACGAGTATATAGACAATGCCGGCATGGTAACCAGCACTTCAAAAATCATCACGAGAAAAGTAAGATGTCACAGTGCGATAAGACAATGGAAAGCCAGGACGATGCCATCTCTGGCCCATCTACATGTATGTACCCGGATGACACCACCACGTGTCTACTTGAAGCCGAGGAAGTCACAGATGACACAGCACGTGCTGTCAACCTAACAACATCAACCACCTTGCCCAACCACGTTTTTACTGCTCCAACATTTCACCCTGGCTCCACCGCTTTGTCTTTCTTCCCTTCTGCCCTCCGGTCTTGGCAGTAGCTCCGTCCGATTTGGACGGTGCCGCTGCCTTCACACCCGAAGAGGTAGAAGTAGACGTAGCAGAGCTCTTGGGCTTTGCCACAGCACCAGAGACCTTGGCCGTAGCCTGGGCCCCTGGTACAGTCAAGGTACGGGCAGGTAACGTACCCGCCGTAAGCATGTCGGCCTCGACCAATATTGCCTCGGTGGTAAAGTCCCTGACTGTCTCAGCTTTCGATCCCCAGAGAGGTCTGAGAATCTCCGGCTGCAGTTTCTTCTTATATCGGAGGAGTCGACAAGACTCATCCTCATTAAGAGAAACTTGTTCTGCTAGCGTAGTAAAGCACCAGTAGAACGCCTGGAGCGACTCAGTCGGCCCCTGCACCATTGTTTCAAACCGATCGAAACAGGCCTGAGCCTGATTCTTGGTCTCGAAATGCTGGAACATGGCCTCCTTTAGCTTCGGCCAGGTCAGGTCCGGCTGAAACTCCACCAAATTGGCGTAGTCTTCAGCCGGGCCATCGAGCAGGTACATAAAGAAACTGCACCTGACCTCGTCCGTCCAGCGCTGAGCCCGAGCCTTGGCTTCAAACTGTCGGAGAAAAGGCGTCATGTCCTCTCGTCCATAAAACCGGATGAACGAATGAACTGGGTTGAAAAACCCGAACGCCTGGATCTCTGGTGGGACGGCCAGAGCAGGCGTTCATGGCGCGGTACTAACCGGCCGTGGTGCCCTGCTCCGGTTCCCCGAAGTCTCAGCATCAAGCTCAGCTTCCGTGGGTTCCACCAAGTGGACCCTTGGCCGCTGAACGGGCGGAGGAACTCCGTGACCAACTCCCACAGGAGCGGTCCAATCTCCTCCAGAAGGTATCCGCCCAGTCGAAACCGGTGGTGCCTCCCTCCGTACACCTTCCAGGTGCACGGGCAAAGGTGTGAACCGCGGTTGCACTTCCCGTATCCCATAGATCCCTTGGGGCAGACCTATCCCCCTGTCAACCGCTAGGAGTTGTTCCTCGGACCACGATGTCAACAATGACTCCGTGCCCTCCGGACTACCCAACAGTCTCCACCGACTCACTTAAGAGTTCCCCACCATGTCCAAGCGGACCGGTGGCAGTGGAGGCCATGACACCGGCCAAAGGCCGCATGCCTGTCTCTACTGGGGTCCTCACAACCCCTTCACCACCATCCAACGGTACTCCCATCGGTGACAATGCCTCCCCGGTGTGATTGCACCATCACAAAGTTTCTGCACGAAGGTCGGTCCGCAGAGAAACCCCCTACAACACCTTCCTCCCCGGAACCACTGTTCCCGTCCCAGCCGACAGCAACCCCAACCGGTTGCTGCCCCTCCGGCCGAAGGTGCAGGTACGTAACTCCAATTCCTCGCCTACACCGTTACCCCGACCTACCATCGGGGAAAACAGGGTTTAAGCCGATTCCCACCGTGCGAACAGACAGAAACGGCCACCAATTGTAGGTGAGAGAATCTGCCGTGAAATTCGGTGAATTCACGGGCCAAAGTCCAGAAATCACCGTCACACAACGGTAGAACCGTACCAAACCGTAGTTTAATGGACAAATGTCTGTGTCCCACGGTAACTGTACGGTTAGTCTCTTTTCACCGTCTTCGAACCGAGATTCACGGACAACGGTCCGTAATCCACCGTCTACTAGCGGTGAAACAACCTTTTTACCGTGTTTGCCTGGTGATGCACGGACAAAAGTCCGCAATTCACCATCTACTAACGGTAAAACTCCCTTTTTACCGTGTTTGCCTGGTGATACACGGACAAAAGTCCGCAATACACCGTCAAACATCAGTAAAACCGTAAACAACCACGGTTTCACTGACAACGGTCCGTGTCCCATGGTTAGATTTACGGTTGGAGTAACTTTCACCGTCCTAGAACGGAGATACACGGACAACGGTCCGTAATCTACCATCCACCAACGGTGCAACTCCCTTTTTACCGTGTTCGGCCGGTGATACACGGACAAAAGTCCGTATTCCACCGTTTACTTGCGGTAAAAAGTCCTTTTTTACCGTGTTCTACCGGCTGTGCACGGTAAAGCACTGTGCCACCGGTATACTGATGGTAAAAATCACTGTTATCCCGCGTTCGAACGGTCCTGCACGGTCAACCACCGTGCCCACCGTTCTGATTACGGATAACCTAGAGCTTTCCCCGGTAACTACCACGGTATCATGGACAAACCGTCCGTGTCCCACTGTCCTTTATCGGACTACTACGCCCTAAGCCAGTTTCCCCCATAGTTCCTTGGACAAATGTCCACACCCTACCGGCGTACTAACGACTCCCGTCAACCGACGGTAAAACCTGGCCGTAAACCGGTTTCTACCGTAGTTCCACAGACAACGGTCCGTGCCCTACGGTATACTACCGGTAAACATGGCCGTAGACGGGTTTCAACCGTAGTCTCACGGACAAATGTCCGTGCCCCACGGTTTATTTCCGATCTATCGGTAAAGCTTACGGTCAAAAACTGTTTTTCACCGCTGTACCGTGGACAAAGTCCGCACCCGGCAGTGGCAAACAGTTTCTACAGTCTTTCGACCGTCAAGAGCTGCAGCGGTGGCGCTACCCGGCACCTCCACCAATTGTAACGACCCGACTTGGGTCTGCCACAACAACCCTGGCAAATCTTCCCCGACTTACCGGATCCAGACTCCGTTAGGGGCCAGGATCGTAGCGCGGGCTGCCTCTCCTGCTTCACGTGGTCCCTGGGTGACGACGGGCCGGAGTCTCCCATGCCGCACGTCGACGGTGATTTCCCGCCGACACGACGATGAACCCACTGTGGACCCCCGATGGATCCCACCGTGGAACCCGACACGAAGTACCTGCCGAACAAGACGGTGACAGGACGGTGTGGAGCCGGCATATCCCACCCTCCCCCCAGATACTTCCCCAGAATAATTATGACACGTGGACACAGTGTGGTGAGTGAAAATAGTAGAGAGATAATTTATTCACAGATAAATTATTAAATAAAAACACTCACTAATAATTATAGCAATATCTGCTGGTTAAATTATCCAGCAGAGAGCAAACAAAGATGATCTAGATGAACACAAAGGATAGATGAAAAGGTGGCCATCTTGGCCACCTGTTGAAAACAAAGAGCACAACCAAAACACATGCACTTAACATGAAGGGTCTACCACACACAGTCCCTCCTTAAAGAGCGCCTTGCCATTAAGTACCCCCCAGGCTGCTCCACCTGGGGGTTGACAGTTTCCCTATCTGGAGTTTCTGTCGTCTGCCGGGCTGCCTACTATAGCAGCCTAGCAGACGACATCAGGATTTTAGGATTGCTCCTTCTAATTAAAGAAGGAGCAAAACTGGGTTGTCGCAATAGCACAGAATAAGGATATATACAGAAGGGAAACTGAGCCATTAACTTGTGACAGAATTTTTCTGCACATCTGTGGCGCCGCCCCAGAATTTTAGTCGCTATTATGTCGTGATGCAGCTGCCGCCATTTTGAAATGTATTACATTTTGATACGTGTTCATGTGTGGCAACAGCAACGATTCAAAAGTTGGCAAATTGTAAAAATATAAAAGTTGAAAAATTTTAAATTAAAAATGTGTTTATAAAGTTTAATATTTTCCATGTATTTATTTTACATAATAATAAAACTGAAATTTAAAAATAAAATTAAAAACTCAAATTTAAAAATAAAATTAAAAACGAAATTAAAAACTGAAATTTAAAAATAAAATTTAAAAATAAAATTAAAAACTGAAATTTAAAAATAGAATTCAAAACTAAAATTTAAAAACGAAATTAAAAACTCAAATTTAAAAATAAAATTTAAAAATAAAATTAAAAATAGAATTCAAAACTAAAATTTAGAAACGAAATTAAAAACTGAAATTTAAAAATGAAATTAAAAACTGAAATTTAAAAACGAAATTAAACACTGAAATTTAAAAATAAAATTTAAAAATAAAATTAAAAACTGAAATTTAAAAATAGAATTCAAAACTAAAATTTAAAAACGAAATTAAAAACTGAAATTTATTTTAAAAAAATAATAATTAACATTTATTTAAAAAAATAATCTGAATAAAAAAATTACATTTATCATTTTATGTTAATTTCATATACTTTTATTAATTAAGATTAAAATGATTTGAATTTTATTATGCAAAACGATATTCATTTTCTTCAAAATATTTTTTTTCTTCAAATTTTTCACATTTAAAAAGTATTTGTTTCCTCCTTATTTTGTTTCCATATAATCAAATGAATAACACAAAACAACCAAACATAGTAATACATTTCAGAATGGCGGCTATCAAGTAACCGGTTAAAATAAGAGAAGCTTTCAGTCCAAGGTCATGAAATTCTGTCACAGCAACTTCAAAGGCGCCGCACGAGAGTTTCCTTTCTGTATACATGTATATCCTTATTCTGTGACAATAGTTAGCCTATTGGCAATAAGAGAAAGAAAACATACATAAGAAAATATGTAGGCTTATGTAGAATGAGAACATCCTCATTCCACATATTTAAACACATATTATATGCACCACTCGACAGTGTATGAAAGTATTAGTAAATGTTTGACGTACCAGCGCCTGGAAGGACTGGCGCAGGTGGCATTTGCCACCCGGACCAGTACATCCCTTGGGCCAATTCCCAAGCTAGTAGCTTAATTATTAGCCCATAGATCTACTATCATGACCCGAACATGTATTCTTAAGCAAAATAAAAATGAAAAAGTTCAAGTTTTTTTTAAATTCCAGTAATTGTATCCTTAAAAAGTAACCTCTGTCGACTTGGTTCTCTGGAAAATTTATTAGCTACTTCAGAAACAAACCTTTCATTAATTTTCATTCTATCCTTATGGACCAACGTTAAACACACCCTGTCAGCATTTTTGTTTTACAGCATTATATAAAATTTCAAAAATAGAAATTGTGTACATTATAAATGCCTTTGGGAATGGGGGGGTGACCGCCCCAGCTTGCCCCTATGTGCGGGCGCCCATGTATAAACGTAGTCAGGTGAGTAGCAACTTGATCGCCCTGTTCTCTAATAAAGATGGTACGTTTAAGATTAAAAAATACAATGCAAAGGAAAACTGAATATAAATAGGGAAGTTTTGAAGTGAAGGAGCGCCATTGCGAAGTTTCCATCCATTTTATTGATATACTATAGTAGATCTATGATAGATCTACGTAGATCTGTTTCAGTTGAACTTAAAATACATTTTTATTAGAATACATTTAACATTAATTTATCTCATTGTTCATTCAGGATTTGTAATTGTAGGTTTTGTTTCTTGATTTCGTGATCAGCGATCGCAAATGCGGAATTACAGATTGGCTTGCCATAATTACAAAACATACTATTAGACAAGTTGTGTGTCTCGATGCTTAATTACATCTTTTGATGAGGCGGGAGGTGATTTGCATGTTTTTTTTTTTAGTAAATGAGACCTAAAAAACTATTGTGAGGGAAGGTTTAAATATGGAAAGGAGGAAACTGATAAAAGTAAATAAATACGTTTGAAAAGGTCCTGGTTTATTTTAGCCTCGTTGTATACGCCCTTTCTCCTTATTCGGTGTGCTGTAATGGTGCTCGTGCACCATCTTCAGGCAGATGTTGAAATTGATTAAGCGCCAAATTCAACAAAAGCGAAACTGTCAAACAATCATTAAAATTTATTACAGCTACCAAAAATAGTAATTACTAGTAGAGATGCCCAGCTTTGCACGGGCCAAACTATGAAGATGCCCATGCCACGCATTATTCAAACTTGAATATGAATTACGGATAAGTTTTTTTTACAAGGAGAATACTTGGAATGGGTTACCATTGAACGGAATAATAGGCCAGTTTTAACAGCATCAACCCAGAAACATTTTGATTGAACCTCAACCACTCCCTTAGAATTTATGAGGATCTTCTCTATGTTCTATAACTATCAGCTTTGCACATGTAGCGTGATTTTTATGGTTTACTTTAGGTCAAGTGTTCCAGGAGATCAAGTACCCTGTTAGATCATATGTTCTTTTAGTGCAAATGCCCTAAAGGGGCAATGGCCTTTTAGGGCAAATATTATTTAGGACAACTTTAGAGAGTGTCTCTTTAGGTCAAAAAGTTTTGGGGCAAATGGAGGCATGTGTTCATTTAGATCAAATGCGCCTTTAGGTTATGTGTGTCTAAAGTGAAATGCAATTAGGTAAAGTGTAACATTAAGTCAATAGACCCTTGAGGATAAATTTAACTATTGCTCATTGTTTTGGGGGAATTGCCGACTTAAGGAAAAATGTCCCTCTAGAACAAATGATTTTAGGGACAAATGATATTAGGAATAATGTAATCAAATTAGAGTATCTTGTCAAAGTTTCATATACCCAGAATCTAAAAATATAGCTAAACTACTATACTGTATATAGAAACTACGAAGACCTGTTACACATCTATCTGTCTTGGACATGCAGGGTGATTATTGAAGCTCTCAGATACCCTACAACACTTGTAGGGTCCCAGGTCAAATGGTGGGCAATACATAGCAGGCGAACATACAGACTGACAACCCACATATAAATATGTACATAAGAAGATTAACATCGAAGCTTTAAGAGCCTACAGTGAAAAAAAACTTACAAAAATCTTCGCATGTAGGCGCTTCTGTAGCTGTGACGTCAACATGTGGCAAAAAAAATCAATTTTGATACACTTTTGTCCGCCATTTTCTCTCTTATCGATGGATAAAAGTGGCTATATTTTAATAACGACTCTTTTTTGGGTAAATATGCACTACTGAAAAAAGGAAGAGCAACTTTTGATCTACAATGGTGAGTAATTTGAGTCGTATACAATTAGTGGTCAAATTTTAGGGTACTATGAAACTTATTGTTAGTGGGAAATTTAGATCCTATAAAATGTATAAACGGAGGAGCGTTTGTCGCCTATGGGATTTAACATGAGCTAAAAAAATACGAGATTTTAAAATGAAATTAAAAATAGAGAAACTAATTATAAATTTGTACCAATGTATCACTAGATGAGCAATATTGTTATGTACATATTGCAATTTGAATTTTGAAAATCACAATTTTTGTTGCAGAAAACAAAACATTTGTGTGAACCATGTATTTTTAAATAGGAATTTAACATGGGCTAAAATACGAGATTTTAAGCGAAATTAAAAATAGAAAAACTAATTATAAATTTGTACCAACGTATCGCTAGATGAGCAATATTGTTATGTACATATTGCAATTTGAATTTTGAAAATAACAATTTTCGTTGCAGAAAACAAAACATTTGCCTGAACCATGTATTTTTAAAATAGGAATTTCTCTTTCTCATTGGTTTCAATGGCTTATCTGTGGGGCGCCACTAAACGGCGAAAAGTGGAACTATAATTGTCATCTGCTAATATTCAAAATGGCGTCACACATATAGGCTCTTAATTGTGTTATATGGCTGGTAGAGATAGCCTACAATGGGAGACAATGGCCATCTAGATGATTAATACAATGAAAACTGCTAATCAAAAAATGAATGGACCTGAATAATTTTTGTTAATTGAATTTCATGTTAAAAGAAATAGTTTTATAATATATTTGTGGTACTACAATATGAACATATCAAAGAAATAATGTGGACGTTTTGTTAATATTTGAAACTTACATTGCATATTTTACATTTAATATGTAGTGTCTATGCATGTTTACAATATGTATGATAAAAAGGAAAGAGAAGAAAATAGAAAAAGAAATAGTGATGGTAGATGTTGAAATTCGTAATAAACACAACACCTAACGATAATGAAGAGAGGGGCGAAACTGTAATGACAAAAAGACGAATTAAAGCGATGCGAAACAAAAAAAGTAAATTAGCAAAAGAGCGCGACAACTTGTTAAACACCATGTACAAAAAAGCGTAACAGCCACCTGTTTTTGAAAGGTAAAAAAAGAGAAATGGAAAGCGAACAAGGAAGTAAGCCCATATAAACAAAGAAAACTCCAGAAAAAATACTGGAAAAAATGATAGATATCAGGATTGTGTTATATAGATGCTCATTTAGGCGTGTAGTTTAACATACTTTTAAGGCGCATTCACACTAGGCTGGTTTACAAGCCGCTGGTTGCTGCTGGCTATTAGCAGTAACAGCTGCTTTGGGTTCACACTTCTCCAGTCACTGCTGGTATTAGCAGCACAAGTCATCCAATCACCGTCGTGCAAAAACACAAACTCTAACAACAACCAACCCAAGCAGTGGAGTTACACACTGGTAGCAGCAGGAAGGGAGTCACATATGACCAGCTGGTAGCTGCTAAAGTTGGACACGTTCAACTTCACCAGCCGCTGTTAAAATCACTAGCGTGCTGGAGAAAGCAGCTGCTGGTAGCGGTTCACACTATGCTGCTAGCTGGCCACAGCCAGCAAGCAGCAACCAGCAGCTGATAAACCAGCCTAGTGTGAATGCGCCAATAAAGAACTTCAAGAGGCAAGGCTGAGCTGTGTTGAAATAGAAAGAGAAGGGAACAATGAAATAGGCAGATGCACTCTTCCTTCCTATCACCACATTCAGCCTTGATAGGACTGCTCCCTTTCCCTTCCCTCTATGCTGGCACTGGCAAAGGTAAGTAAACTGCTTGTCTGGTCAGTTTCGACTGCGATTGGAGTGAATTGAAGTTTATGCATAAGGCTTGGCTTACCTTGCAGTATTTATTTGTGCATTTACTTGACACTAGAGGCATCAACAATAGTGACTGGGATGATGACAATGATAACGAATCGAGTACCGACGTGACATTCTCACCAAAATGAAACGTCAAGTGATGAATATATCGAAGTCAAAGAAGCTGATGAAGATGCATGAAATGACAAAAAAAAGAGATCTGAATAAACTTTTTTATACTTATTACATCTTATTACATGTATGTGTAACAATGTAGAGCTTTTGTTACGGGGCTCAGGTGTAGAATCTCTTAGCTCGAGTGGATACCACTTTTCACTTTGAGATTGAGTGTGATACAACCTGAGTCCAGACTGGTGCCGGGGTCATTCTCCAGGAATATTCCATGTTATCGACGTTGTTTCTGAAATGAATAGTTGATACAGGTGAGACGAATGCAGGTTGTCGATATACTTAGTTTAATGGACACAATCATTTAAGAGGCATCAAACCAGAAAAGTTACAAGTTTGGCGTGCTTTTGCCACTGTACCATTGAATGAGTTTACTTCATGTTTTTGATATCAGAGAATGGACCCAGAATGTATCGAAGCACGGCCTTTTATACTTAGGGCCTGTGTACACCTTTACAGGTGTACCCATGCCCCAGGGACTATGCTTCGACGGGTATCCATCCGCCGATACCGGAACCAGGATATGTTTCTGAGCTTTGGGGTTTCCGAGAGGGAGGGAAGGGGCGGAAGTACGTCCCTTAGATTCCCAGGGACCCCCAGGCTAGGGGAGCGGCGGAAAGACGAAATACAGGGTGTTACATATGCTTATACTTATTCATACTTATTGCATCTTATTTATTACATCTTATTATTTTATATCTACAGTACTTATTTGGATGATTATAGAATTGGAGAAAGCCTATGATAGGGTGCATTTACATTTACTGCAGGAGGTTTTGCAGAAGAAAGGGGTTGGGGACAGTTATATAGATAGTGTGGGGGACATGTTTGGGGAAGCAGGGGCAAGTGTCAAGACTGCCTGGAGCCTCCAAGTACCTGGGAGGAGGGATGTGTCTTTGTGTATGCTGCTTGCAGATATACATAGTCTTAATGAATCCAAAGCAGATTTAGACGTGAAGGTAGAGAAGACCAGGAAGGGCTTGGAATCTAGGGGTAGAAAATAAAACCGGGAAAAATGGAATATATAAAATTTTGGTGGGATGGGAAAAATGAGTCTAAAGATGGGACACTAGTGCAACTAGGGCATGATTATATACTTAGGATCAGTCTTACTGTCTTACTATGGTTAGTAGTAACTAGGCTTTTTCCTGATGACGTGTTAATTTACAAGGAGGTACAACACACCATCGACTGTGAATCACTAGGGGTAGACTTGAAGGTAATTGAAAGTTGGTGTGTTTCATGGCAATTTCAGTTGAATCAAGGGAAATGCAGTGTGTTGAAGATAACATATAGTGGAGGTAAATAAAATGACTTAATTCAGCAATCTGACATAATTTATATTCTTAATTCATTGATTTGCATTCCACTGCTAATGTAAAGTGTATTTTTCCCTATCGTACTAATGACACAATCAGGATTCACAACCAACATACCTAAAGAAAGGCTTTTTTTGCATTTCCTCCCCAGCTTTTTTTTCTCTAAATATAACATGATTTTATAAAAAAAAAACCGAACACGTTTTAATTTACATTTCTAACTGAATCATTCAGTAATCTCGAGGACACTTACTTAAAACTGATCAATTTTCTTTCTTCTTGCGTTTTTCTTTTCCCGCCGTTTTTTTAACCACGTTTTTTTTAAATTTATAACACTAGAACACATCAGAAGGAATGTATGGGATTGCAAACATAAAAGAAAAAATGCAGGTAAATTGGCTGAGGTGGTTTGAGTGCATGTAATTAGGAATCCGGAGGACCTGCTGAAACAGGTGATGAGTTGGATCAGGCATTAAAACGAATAGGGGAAAGTCTAAACAAGCCTGGAGTATGGTGCTAAAAATGATATATGGGGGGCACGTGGGTTCTCTGTGAGTTTTGCACACAATCAATAGGAGTGGCGAGCTAGAGCACTGTAAAGCCGACCCTGCTTATTGCTATTAAAGGTGCAGGAAATGATTGATTATCTTATTTTATCTGATCACTCAAACCTCTTTAAAATCTTCAAGGTACGAGAGTGCAAACACTTTTGCTAATGCAATATGCATTTGAAAAACACTTTTTCTTTTTAATAGGAAATTACATTTCCAACATTATTTGGTTCAAACATATTTTTCTTGTTCGTGTTCACAGAGCCGGTCCCTGAACGTTGTGTTATGTTATAATTAACACTATCTATTCAAGGAGCTAGAACTAGTACGCTTGTTATCATATTTGTGTCCATGGCTATCACTGATTATGAAGCACGTAATTGATGTTGCGTTTGTTGTATATTTTAATTAAAACTACGTGGTTTCTCTTTGTGCAGGTGGAAGTCTTCCGAACTTTTTAGCCAAATCGTTGCCAGTTATTACAACAGAGTGGTCCGAGTGGCTAGTCTTCTTTTGTGATGAACGTTTGGTTCCATTCAGTGATCCAGAAAGCACCTATCGAATTTATCGAGAGAAACTTGTTTGCCAAGTACCCTTACTAGATGAACAAATAATAAAGATTAATCCTGATCTAACAGGTAAGAGTTTATCCCGGTATTAGGGAAGTCCGGTGTAGGTTGGCGCGACCTGTTTAGGCTAAATTTTTTAAGAGCCTATACACACGTCCATCTTGTTGTTTTGAGCAGACGACAACGAGACAAACGAGTGTTCTTATATGGTGTTACGAAATTTGCAAGAAGTCGCCTCACAATCGCTCAAATAAAATACAGGAAAGCGCAAAATGCAATAAAAAGTGTTATTCTTTACGTTCTCGATTTACATAATTTTTGAAAAGGTCCTTCTATTTTCAAACCAGGTTCAAAATCGATCGTTTTTTTAACTCCATGTTAAGTCCTATAGGACCAAAAAACCGTCACCCGAACATTTGAAGAACCCATTAAAAACGACTTAGAACAATCACATAAAAATTAACACGTGCATTAATCTATTAGCTTCATGATGTTTTCGTTTTATAAACTTAGCACGCGAAATTATTTTTCTATTAATTATTATTTGACTGGAGAAAAAACGTTAAAAAACCGTTTTTCAATCAAAAATGATCGCAGCGCCTACATTCGGAGAAATTTTGAACTAAACGCTGTATGTAGGCTCTTAATAATTTTTTGAGGAAACAGTAAGAAAAAAAAATTGAAACATGTCTGTGGAGTTTGATATTTTCGCCATAGGTTTAAATATTTCTGAAAAATTATTTGAAATAATAAATACTGCAGGAGGTTTTTTTCCTAGAGTATGTACACACCTTGGGGTAAGTTGGCACATTGTTGGCACAAATTATGTAACAAATAAAATAATTTTAGATAATCATGTGCTAAATACGTATAAGTGAGGAAAGTTCAACATTTTTCAAACATGAAATATTTGTTGCAATTTCATATTCCTAATTTGTTTAGTGATAAATGCGTTTTAATAATGTTCGTTTTTTTTAAACGTGTTTTTTTTTTAAAAATGGGGAAGAAAAAATTAAAAAAAAGGCGGCGGAAAAAGAAAAACGCAAGAAGAAAGAAAATTAATCAGTTTTAAGTACCTGTCCCCGCGATTATTGAATGATTCAGTTAGAAATCTGCATTAAAAAGAGTATTCGTTTTTTTTTTATAAAATTCATGTTTTATTTAAAAAAAAGAAAAGCTGGGGGGGGGGGGAGGAAATGCAAAAAAAGCCTTTCTGTAATTCTCAAGAGAATCTTGATTCAGTCTGCTAGTCAGCAGGAAAGTAAAATTAAATTCCTCTTGTAGCTTCATCCATAGTTGACGAAGAGCTGCAATGTTTAATGACCATCCTGCAATATATGGTGGCAAACGCTTTGAAAGAGGCATAGACAAGGACTTCAGCCAACTCTCAAGTTATACTAACTTGTTAAAATGACTGCTCTGTGCTTTGATTGCAGATCTGTATACCTTGTCTCTAATCAAATTCCTGCTATTAAAAATGTCAAAAAGTGTGTCACTGTTTTCTAGAAATTCAGCAGTATGTGCAGCAAATGATGGTAGACTATTTAAACTAACATGAGTGAGCATTGCAGCTGCAACCGTATAACTACACACCAATCTACCAATGGTGGTAGAAAAATGTGCTTTGAGGTGAGATGGAGAGCCATGCGCAACGGTTGAGAGGCATCTTTATTGTAGAACATGACAATGTCTTTCCAAGAAGCAAGTTTTCCATTGAAAAGTAATCCACATGCTTTCAAATTATTTCTGACATTTTTAATCAAATGCGGACTGTCAAACATGAAGTAAACCTTTTGATTCTTGTGAATGAAAAAAGGTGATTGATGTTACTTGTTGGAGTTTTTATACTTGCTGGTTACTGGCACCTTGATCACAAACAGTCACTTTTACAATTGAGCCTGTTTCAGATATAATATCTATAGCTTGTAGAAGTAAATTTTTTAAAACTGTCCCATGACATGTGCCTGATGAAAAAAATCCAAATGGCTGTTTTCATTTTCCTGCCAAACAACATATCATGAATACAAGAGAATGCGTAGCTGGTGTTGATTCTCCTACACAACCGTAATTTTGAAAACCATCTAAGGGATCTTTGTGCCTATTGTACGTCAAAGATTCTTTTATAGTCATTTCATCAAACATGAGACAACAAACTCGTTCATGCTTCAACATTTTAGCAGCACGTTTTTTCAGTAATGAAATAACAACCGGATTAAATCCAGGCTGAACATTAAGTTGCTGCAACCAAAGTTATATTGGTAGTGTAAGTGTTGTTTGGCACATTCTATATGCCTTCGGACTGCAATAATGCAATGCCAGGGCAAATGATTTATCTTGTGTGTAACGTCTTCCATATCTGCTTTTGGATGCTAGTAATACCTATCCGTCAAAAAATCTTTTAGCTTCCAATTGTAATTTCAAAATTCCTGTGTTACTGTCGCCATTTTCCTTATTTGTATTAGATTGCAAATCATTAATTTTCTTTTTTAGTCTACTGATTATTTTTCTTTTATGTTGGAGATTTGAGCATAGAATTGCTTTAGTTGGTGTTTCTGGTACATTTGGGTTAGTAGCGCCTCGAATGTCTGCTGATTGTGCTGGTCCAGGAACATTCTCAAAAATTCCCAAATCTTGTTAATGTGAATCTTTATAAAATAAAAATACGCATACTGTTCAAACTTATCACAGATTTAAAAAATAAGCCATATCAACCGTGATCTCTTTTTTCTTTTTCATCTTGTCATCCTCAAATGGGGTTGTACGCTTTTTTGGTGATTTGCGTACTGCAGTTATCAACTTTGGAGGAACTGACAAAATTGTTGGGATGGCATCTCTTTGCAGTCTTGAAATACAAACATTGAAACATGAAGCAATACAGTATACAACTTGCCTGGTTTTGAGAGCTGGATCAACAAACTGATTGTTTTGAAAGTGGCTAGCACAAAGTCTACAATTGTATAAATACATGGCATCTTTTCTGTAGATTTCATCTAAATCACGACGCCTTGAGTTAATAAGCCAGTGCTTGCATCTAAAATTCAAAAAACAAACGTTTCACATGGCCAAAAAGTCTGTGTAGGGTTTTGACCACAGGAATTTTATAAATAAAAATGTTGAAATTTGAAAGAAATCTTAAACACTTTAAGAGCCTAGGTAGAGCCTTTAATTCAAAATTTCTCAGAACGTAGGTGCTGGGATTGTTTTTGATTTAAAAATAGTTTTTGAATAGTTTTCGTCCAGGCAAGAAGTCACATACAAATTAATAGAAAAATAATTGCACGTGTTTTTTTAGTCTATGGGATTTAACATGGAGTTAAAAAATATAAGATTTTAAACATTTAAAAATAGAAAGACCGTTTCAAAATTTGTATAAATCGACCAAATAATGAACAATACGTTACAGTGCATTTTGCACTTTAATGTATCTTCATTGAGTGATTGTGAGACTATTTCTTGCAATTTTAGCAACACCATAGAGTAACAATCATTTGTCTCAGTGTAGTCTGCTCAAAACAACAAAATTGAGATTGGAGATGGATCTAGGCCCTTAAATTATCAAATTTAAAAATTTTAAAACCAGTGTTTCATGAGTGTCAAGTGAATATACAAAACATTTATTTAAAACAAAGCTTTTTTACACACCTTTCTTTTTCTTTGGGAAATCTGGAGAAAGACAAATAACTGTTGCTCACTGAATAATTATTGCAGTTTACAGCTGCACATAAGGTTCCTCCAGACATTTTTATTGAGAAAAAATGACACTTAAAAAAGATTTTAAGTGAAGTAGAAATAAAATACGACCGTAGAATATACTAGTACTCTACTATCTTTAAAGAAACACTATGTATACTGAATAGACATGACATACATAACAGTGACTATACATGACAGTGTAAACACTCCACCTCACTACGTGGTGCTACTTTTCATGTGTGACACATTTTTGCCCAGCCTTCCTATCTTACCCTCTATTATCTTTGGCCCGGCCTCTTCTATTTTGAAATTAGTTTTTTGAAATGTGGCTAAGGAGGTGATTGATGACAAAACATTAACATCTTTATTATAGTTCATTACATGTGCTATTTTTTAAAGCTCAAATGGCTGAATTTTTGTTTCTACATATAGGCTAGTAGAAACTAGGGATGGGCAAAAATCACTGAAAAAGTGATTCTTATAAATCGAATTAATTCCGATAAAAAAATCGGAAACTATCACCAAATTGGTTACAATTCAATTCAATATTTAATTATGTAACAGGGGCTTTATACTGTAAGAACAAGGCGGTTCCGCCCAAAGGGAAGAGAGCCTATGCCTGATCAGGCGTAGGCTCTCTTCCCTTTGGGAGGAACCGCCTTGTTCTTAGAGTGTGTATGGTTTAATTATGGTTACATTCATAGTCATTCAGCACATTTTGTTACTCTACGATTTCTCGATAGCTTAAAAATTTGCATTTTGTATGAAGGGGTGACGTCATGTGGTTTAAAAGAAAGTTGCCTGAACTTTTCGAGTTATTCAGTGTGACGTCATGCTGACATTGGGAAATCCCATTTGATAAAAAAACATTGTGCAAATAATTTAAATAGTATCAGTTGAATATATTGTGTAATACCTAGTACACACCTGATAATTTAAATGCATTTAACTAATGTGTTCTACAGAGCCCTGTGAAGGGCAAACAAACAATATGTTGAATTCATTTTATTCAGTTAATAATCTGAAAATATTGAGTTAATACTTAAATATAACATATAAACTAGTGACAAAATATTGATTTAGCATTTCAATTTTTAAATATTAATAATACCGTCAATTTTTATTTGGTTCATGGCCTTAACTGGATTCTGTATAATTCACCTAAACACATTTAATTTGAATTTATTTAACTCGTGTGTACAAGGTATTTGGAAGTACAGTTGAACACATTCAACCACATCACACACATAGTTAAGACATCAATTGCGTAAGGAATTCAAAACACTGGAGTTTTTTGGAAATGCTCACACATACTGTACACATGGAAACATACAGAGGCGCCTGAAAATTAAAGTAAAAACCTGGAAGTGGCAAAAAAAATGTGAAGGGCCAAGTCTTGACATATATGCAAAAATACTTGTATTTTGTGCATTAATTCCCAAAAATCTTTTTGCACATGTGAAGCTGAAGCAGCCGCTTCTGATTATGCCGGAAAGATAGCACAACACTTTCCAGACGAAGAACTCCCCCGGTTTGACATGGTTCTCTTAGGAATGGGTCCAGATGGTCACACGTGTTCTCTTTTCCCAGAACACAAATTGCTACAAGTGAGACTTCAAAATGATTTTTTGCCTTATTATCACAATTTTACGGTGTAATATTTCATTAAAGGAACAAGGATTGTGGGTTGCCTCACTGACTGATTCACCAAAGCCTCCACCAAGTCGAATTACTCTCACGTTACCTGTGGTGAACAACTCTGCATCTGCTGTTTTTGTCTGCACGGGGTCGAATAAAGCAGAAGCGGTGAAGGTAATGCACCGTTTAGCATTTTACATTTAAGACCAATGAATGCTAAGGTTTAAGTTTGAATTTGTTTTCTGTAGGAAGTCTTGGAGATGCCAAACTCGAAACTTCCATCAGCACTAGTGAAACCACATAACGGGGAGCTTCACTGGATTCTTGATCAAGATGCAGCAAAGAATTTGTCAAAGGTTTAATTAACATTGAGGGTGTACGTGAAAAGATATAAAGTGTTCTTTTTCTTATTAGTTCACTTTATGTTGTAACAGTGATTTGAGATCTTTAATATAAATATTAAAACAGAATTTATAAAATGCAGTTCAAGTTGAGTATTTTCTTTTGCTTTAGTCAAGCAATGGGTGCATTTGGATTTCGGTTGTGCAGTTGAACATTGCTAGTAGATGGCAACACTGCTGCTCCACTCATATAAACGTACCATCACGAATTGGTCACTTATTGAAGACAACTTAATGAACACGTGTTGTTGTTTACAACAAGATATGCTGGCAAACGAAGACACCTGAGTGGTATCTGAGTGTCACATGAGTGCGCGTTTCCCCTGGTTCCTTCCATCCCCCACACAGAGGCGTGTTGCTGTGTGTTCTCCTCGAGAATTCCTGCAGGGAAGTTTTGCATGTTGCAGCGTGCCGCTTTATAGTGGACGTTGCACCATTTGATTTCATGTGATGCATACAATGGACAGTTCTTCTAGGTGTCACGGTGTGAAACACCATAGTTCGCGACTAGCTTTATGCTGAAGATCCCCATAAAAAATCCTGGCTATGCCTCTGAATTAAATTAAAAGCGTGGCATTTTTTTTGGATACGTTTGTATAAAAAGTTGTTATTTTTTTGGTTTCCAACGTGTTTAGGGGTATTAATTATCATTCACAAGTTTTCAAAAAAAAAAAACTTAATGGCGTTTTTTATGGTTTTATTATTTTTTTCTTGATGATTTTTAATAACTTTAAAAAAAATTCAATTATTTCTACATATTGTATTTTACATTTGTAACTTCCCTGTGTTACCATAGCCTTGAGCTCCCGTGTACCTCAAGTGCCGCATTTCTGCCCCTTTTGTTACCCTCTAAGACCCCAAAGTATAAAGTCACATCCTGGTTCCGGTATCGGCAGATGGATGGATGCTCACCGAGGTACGGTCCCTAATGCATGGATGCACCTGTGTAGGTGCACACAGGCCCTAGGTATAAGGTCCGTGTCTCGATTGATTCAGCACCCATTCTTTAATATCGAAACTATGAAATAACCCATTCAGTGGTCAGGTGGCTAAGGAGAGCCACAGTAACAACTCTTCTATATTTAATGTAACATTCAATGATTGTGTACATTAAATAAGTAACTCAACAATCTGCATTCGTGGCACCTGTGTTCATTCATTCTCTTCCAGCCAACTGTGTCCAAAGGAAATATCAAAGGAAATGAAGCTGGCACCATTAGGAATCAAATCTTAATCATACATACTCTTGGTGTAAGGTGGTATCCACCCCAAACTAAGAGGATCCAGACTTGAGTCCCATAACAGGTGCTCTACACTGTTACAATATTTTATAGGAACAAAATTCCACTTTTTAACACTATTAAAATTAAGGAGAAATTATTTGGATTAGAACATGTGAAAAAATCTGCAATATAAACTCATGAAAAAAATATCAGAAAAATGTCAGCACTTTTTATATTATGAAAATTTGTTACTAATTAAGTGTCACTTAATATGAAATCAGGAAAATTTTCCCATGTTTAAAATAAATTAGAATTGAATGAAACAAATACTACCGCTTTAATACAAATCCGCCACTGATATGAATTATATTTGTCTAATTTCTATGTGATTCCTGTGTTTAAAGTGGCTGAAGAGAACCTGCCGACAGTGGGTAAAAGCGCTTCCTATTTGTTTTAACAGACTATATTGATGCCATACTTTTTTCCTACTTTACTGAAGAAAAGGGCAGAAGAGAGTGCAAAGCCAGACCAAATTCCAGGTGCCCGTGGAGCCTTCAAGACCCGTGTCTGGATACTTTTATTTTTACAAATCACTATTAAACTTTATTATTTATGATTTTGTTGCGTAACTTCTTTGATCTCTATGCCGGTAATCTAAATACTGTAACACCCTGTATTTCGCCTTTCTGCCCTTCCCATAGCCTGGGGTTCCCTTGGGATCTAAGGGACGTACTTCCATCCCTTCCCTCCCTCTTGGAAACCCCAAAGCTGCCGAACACATCCTGGTGTTGGTATCAGCGGATGGATACCCGTCGAAGCATGGTCCCTGGGGCATGGGTACACCTGCAAGGGTGTACACAGGCCCTAGGTGTAAAATACCATGTTTCAGTATACTCTGGGTCCATTCTCTGATATCGAAACATGAAGTAAATCAACTCATTTAATGGTCCAGTGGCAAAAGCACGCCACACCCGTAACTCTTCCCTGTTTTATTACGTTTCGATGATTGAGTGTAATAAAACAAGTATCAACGTCAATCTGCATTCGTTTCACCTGTCTTAACCATTCTCTTCCAGCATCGTCGAAACCACGGAATATCTTGGAGAACGACCCCGGCACCGATTGGACTCAGGTAGTATACCACAAACTCTCCTAACGAAAAGCAGTACCTGCTCTAGTCAGGAGAATCTACAACCTGAGCTCCGTAACAAGAGCTCTACATTGTTACATTTGGTGGAGGTGGGGGGTACCTCTAAGATATTTCTTCGCCGCTGCAAAGAAAAGAAACGTCCATCCGTCCAAGAGTAAACATGTAAACATTGCCGCATGTTTGCTTCGTCCATCTTTTTCGTTACTTGTGGAACCACATGTACAAATTGTTGGGGCCATCCTACTAAACCTAGGGATCACAAAGGAACAACAATTTCGTCCACACGCTTCTCTGTCTTTTGTCTAAAGGGACTCGTGAATTATCAGACTGTTGATCAATTAATTGTCAGCCTTCTTTGGCAGAGGGAAAACTCCGTCTTCTGTGTTTTTTGTACCTTTTTGTTTTGTTTCACCACTTCCTGGACCTTTTTCTTCCGTTACTGTGTGGCCCACTTCATTGTAACACCACCATCAACGGAAGGAAGACATTCAAGAACATTAGAGCCATCATCCACCATCATTTGTGCATTTTTCATCAAAATAAAGTCGGTAACTGACCCCTCTCTTTTTTCATCCCAGCTACAAAAGAGAGTTTTTGTTCCTCTTTGAGTGCTATTAGCCCCATGGAGTGTATACTAATACATCACTCCGGTAGCTCTGACTGCTCCAAGAAGAGAAAAATTGGTTTCTCAGACTTTTATTTCGATTCCATCACTTACCATCATTTGTGCTTCATTTTGCGCACCAAATAAAGTCAGTAACCCACCTTTTGTTTTTCTTTCCTTCAATCTACTCTACTGAAGTGTGACATGTGCTGTTAGCCACGTGGAGTGTATATAATTCACTACTCCAGCAGCTCCGATTACTCAGAGAGAAGAGAGAAGTCGGTCAAAAACTTTATTTTAAGTACATTTTCATCAAACTTCTTATCCACGTGGTTATAGAGGTTATTCACCGTTTTTCTTTGTGCTCCATTTCATTAAAGTTGGTTTCTCAGCCAGTTTCTTTTCAATCCGACCACTCCAAGTGCTCCAACTACTCCAAGAAGAGAAGAGGAACCGGTTACCAGCTTTAGTCATCTTATTGGCCTCTCCTACCCACACGATCATCTCTTTCATCATCAAACGTGGAGTTTCAAGAGACTAGATCAGTAACCGATCATTAACACTAATAAAGACATTTTCAAACTCCTACACTGGAATCAGATCTGGAATCTCGTTCTATCGCACAATCTGTACGATACAACCCCAGATCTGTTCCACATCTACTAGGACTGAAAGACACACCCACTACTTGAAAATGGCCTACAAAAATGGCCCAACCTTCCAACTCATAACGAATACTCAACAGTGGAGAGGGTTCTAGCAATCCTCCTCTCAACCAAGACCCATCACAAATGTCTCAACCTTCTCAACCCACGCAATCATTAGCACCCGGACAAGACCCTCTCATTTCTTCTCGGACTTGTCGATTGGCAGGCAGGGTGTTTGCCGCCCATTGTGTAAGAAGTCAAAGACACCTAAACAATCCCAACCAAACCTCGCTGCATGCAGACATGGACCTCTTGGGGATTGTCAGGCTTTGGACTGCCCTGGGAACCCAGCTGACCTCTCAGCTGTCTACCAGCTACTCCAAACCAAAATCATCATGGAGCAGGCATCCATCAACACCTTAAGAACCCAAACATCAACGACACTTGAACCAGAGCCACAGATAGACCACCACCGACCAAGCACCAGTTCATACGAACCACTCCCCACCAGGAGGACCTATCCGATGACTCCTGGGCCGCCGAGGACATTGTCAGCTCACCCAACCTACTCTGAGGCTCGTCATCATTTGGCACAGGTAAGCGGATCGACCGCATCCCCAACCGATCAAGCCAAGATACTATGACTACACATCAAGTGAGTCGGACAATGGTGGTAACCACCCAAATCTGCCTCCAGACGACTACAACCGAAGCTCCATCTATGCCACGCAATTTCCTCGAGAGAACCGCCAGAGGGACCAAGGGCCAAACCCCAACACTATAGGGCGAGGTCAGGTCCTGGATGGTGTCTATAGGGCACCACCCAGAGTACCTACTGTGGAGGAACTCAACAAGAAGTATGGAAGCCACCACCCCGCCAACTAACAAAAAGTTCGACGGGTTAAGCTCCTTCTGTGTATTTTTGAAAGAATTCGAAGTTGCCAACCTACATCGATGGAGTGACCACCATGAGGAGGACTTCATGACCACCTGCCGCACTGGACCAGCTCAGTCGTGGCTTGGCAAACACCGCTACCGCCACTCTGACCTGACCTGCCTTGAGCTCAGAAAGAGAATGACCTCCACATTCGGTAAACCAAATGAAAGAACTACTGAAAAATGCTACTGGGAACTACGCCAAAAGGAAGGAGAAAGCACCCAAGCCTTCATCTGGAAATTCATTGAACTAGGGGATAAAATCTACCCCGACTTATCCGACGAACTCCGGATCAACCAGCTCCATCGCTCGCTCCATACAACTATCCAAGATGCAGTGGACTCCGCCCCAACTCATTCATTCAGCTCCTTCAAGGAAGCTGTCCTGAGCATGGAGGTTATCCTCTACTCGAAGGATAAATGGCCACTAGCTGCCGAAGCAGTAGATGGGCTTCCAGAGAGTGTGACAACTAAACCCGATGGGGAGCAATGTGTGGTAACTGCACCAGTTCCTCGAGACACGCAACCTGGACAACAAAACAGGAGAAAGTCCTATACTGCTCCACCATGTAAAACAGGGGGTCCACAAGCTCCAAGAAGCTCAACCCCTGGTCCGTGCCACGATGCACCAGCAACGACCATTGATAAGAGCAAGGCCACCTGTTACCAGTGTGGTCAGCTAGGGCAACTTCTTCCATGAGTACAAGCAACCAAAGAAGAAGTTGGAGGTTAAGCAGTATGGAGGAATTGTTGACCACCAAGGGGAAGACCTGGCCGAGACTGACATCGACGATGGTATCGAATATGCTCTCATCAGTTTGGGAGGCCAAATTCGCAGAATCCCACTCAAAGCTCCACGACCAACCCCAGTAGATGACAACACAGATGATTTTGAAGACCGCTTACCTATCGCAGTCATCAGCCCCTCAGATCACCCCAAATTGGAGCCCTGGACTACCATAGACCTTGGCATGATAATGAGATAATGGAAGCCTTTGACATCGCCAACTCCACGTTTGGTTGTCGAGAAAACAGGACAGTGGCAATCATCATGCCTGGAGGTAAAACTCCCAAAAAGGGGCATGCTTGTTGCCAGGACATGATGCAAGACATATCAGAAGCTGGCAGCCAGCTGCGATGTAAAAGAACTAGGGCCCACGATGCCAGTCTAAACAGTCCCCGGATTATGATCTTCATTAATGGCCAAGAAATCCGGATGCTGGTGGACACGGGCCCACAGCTGCATTCTCTTGGAGTGCATCGCGAGAGAACATGACCTAAAGATCGAGCCAATGCCAAGAGCTGCAGTGATTGAAGGAGTGGGAGCCACCACCATCAAGAAAGTGGTACAAGTCAATGCAACAGTGGAAGTTGGTACAAGATGTATCCAAGGACCACTGTATGTCATCAAGGGACACAGGCCATCCTAGGTCGTGACCTAGGAAAAGCCCTTCACCTTAGTATTTTCATGACCACCAACAAAGTCTACTGCGAAGATGACCTCTTCTAATCTGTTCTCCATCGCTAATGCATAGAAGCATACATGGGGAGCACCATTCAAGAGCAACCACCTTCCGATGACGAAAGCAATCTACTGGAACTCAAATGCACACATCAAATCAAGCAACACCTACTAGTTCTGAGCCAAACGAGACTCAATGGAGGAGGGATAGCCTTAGTGGAAGTGAAAGCCTCAAGGATTTTGAAAGAAAGTGACTTCTTCGTTGTCGTACCGAATGAGAAACTCAAGGCCGATTGAGGAATTTTCGTGGCACCTGGCATCATGCAGGGCCAGAACGAAGCCACCTTCAAAATCGAGGTATTGAACACCAACAAGACACCAGCCATCCTCCAAAAAGGCGAAGTCTTGGCTCACATGCAATATGACTACGATTGGGAGGTCGTAGCTGGCACTGCTACCATCCCAATCCAATCAGTGTCGGTAACTGACCGTGAAGACCTGAAGAAATTTGACAAAAAACTACAATTTGGACCACAACTCCATATAGGTCAGAGGCGCATCCTAACTGATCTCTTACATTCATATAGATCGAAAATTTGGAGCTAGGATGCACCAACCTCACTGAACATCGAATTGATACGGGAGACCATGCTCCGGTGCGGGAACCGCTCCGAAGAGTGGTCCAGAGCAGCAGAAAATCGTCAAACAGAATGTACAAGAGATGTTAGACAAAGGAGTGGCACACCCCTCAAAGTCGCCTTATGCTTCACCAGTAGTCCTGGTGATGGCCAATGGAGATTCTGTGTGGACTACCGTTGTCTGAAGAACATCATGAAGATTGACAACTACCCCTTACCATGAATCGATGACGCTCTGGACTCCCTACATGGAGCCCAAATCTATGCGACCCTGGACATGATCTCCGGATACTGGCAGTTCGAAGTAGCCAAAAAGGATAAAGAGAAGACTCCGTTCATCACCCCAGGAGGACTCTTCGAGTTCAATCGAATGCCCTTCGGATTGAGCAACACACCTGCAACAATGCAACAAGCATTGGACATCCTCTTGGCAGGCTACAAATGGGAAACTTGTCTGGTGTACCTCGTCGACATCATAGTCTTCGGAGCAACTTTTGAAGAGTTCATCAACCGTTTAAGGGTGTTTCTGGAACTATTTCAAGGAGCTGGAATGAAAATACATCCCCAAAAAATGTTTCTTTGGATATGAGGAAGTGCTCTATTTTGGGCACATCATCTCCAAGGACGGAGTTCGTCCAAATCCCCAGAAAGTAGCAGTGATTTCCGAGTTAGCAGCACCCATTAATTTTGAAGAAGTCCGGCAATTCCTTGGAATGGCTGGCTTCTACCGACGATTCATAATCAACTTTCCTCACATTGCAAAGCCTCTGACTGATCTGACAAAGAAGGAATTGCCATTCGAATGGACAGTAGATAGGGAAGCATTCGAGTTGTTGAAGAAGAGACTAACTATGGCACCTGTGTTGGCAGTATACGATCCGGAAGCCGAGATTGTGATGCATACGGACACCTCTGGATGTCATTGCTGCCATACTTTACCAGAGGGGTCGAAACAAGGCGCTACAAATGTTGAGTGGCATTTCAAGAGTTCTCCTTGATGCAGAACTCAATTACTCCACCACAGACAAAGAATGCCTAGTGGTAGTATATGGTTTGGTTAAGTTCTGGCCATATCTCTTCAACAAATCCTTTACCATTGTCACTGTTCAGCACGCTCTATGCTACCTAAAAACAGCACAGGTTACAAGGTCGACTTGGTAGGTGGCAACTCATGCTGCAAGAGTATAATTACACAGTGGTCTACAAAGAATGGAATCACCCATGTAGACGCTGACTGTGTCTCTTGCAGTCTAATTGATGTGCCAGACGATTGGAGACTGACGACTTACACTTAGACTGAGATGACTTAGATGACAGCGTGATTTATGCTGTCACTCTTCGATGGGATTGGACCCTGGAGCAAAGGAAAGACCCTGAACTGACGAAAATTATCGATGAGCTCCGACAAACACCAGTCTTAACTCCACAAAATTTACATTATTGTAGAGGAAGTTTTGTGTGCTGTGGTATTCCATCGCAGCATCGTGCCAAAGCTCGTGACAGTCATACCGCAACAGCTTGTACAAGAGGGGCTTCACCTCCTGCACGATAGTCCAGAAGCCGGACACTTCAGACAAGACAAAACTCTGGACAAAGTCTGCTGAAGATTCTTCTGGAGTACCTGAAAGAAGGACACTATCGATTTCGTACGCACCTGCGAGGTTTGCCAAAAATGTAAGGCACCTCAGTGCAAACTGCCTGGTTTCTTGCACGAGATGCAGATCGAAGACCCTGGTGAATGCCGGTGGGATTGATTATATCAGTCTTCTGGAGGGTGGTGTTAAACACATCATTCTAGCAGTCGACTACGCCAACCAATTCTGCTTTGCAAAAGGTGTCCACAGCCGGACAGCCAAGGTAACAAAGAATTTCATTAAAGATACCCTTGTCCACCTTAATGGAGCTCCCAGGCGCATCATCACGGATCGAGGAACACCCTTCACAGCCGAGGAAACACAAGAATTCTTTGATGAAATTGGAATGCAACACTACGACTGCTTACTTTCCACAAGGAGATGGCCTAGCGGAAAGAACAAACAAGACCATCATGCAAACTGTCAAACGACTCTTGACACCTGAAAAGGGCCAGAAGAACTGGTATTTCAAGTTACAAGCAGCCGTATGTTTGCATACAATATTTCTCTACATGAATCCACCAAGTACACTCCACACAGACTGATGTTTGGTAGAGAAGCACGCTTGCCAGTCGACAACCGGGCTCCTCTATTGCCGAAAGTTATGGATTCCAACCAATACAATCCATCAGTGGTAACTGCTGATGAATTGGAGACCCCCAAGACAAATCTTCATGAGCTGCACCTCCGGCAGAAAAAAAATTAGATGATTCATGAATATCAAATTGGAGACCAGGTCTTGGTTATAGACCATAGGATTGTACCTGATGAGACTAAGAAGCTTTGGTACACTTACAGAGACGGCTATACCGTCACCAACATCGTTAGCGACACGGTTCTGGAACTGGAACATGAGGATACCTTCGGAAGATTAATTCAAGATACGGTCAACATAGTATTTGAAATTGAATTTGAAAAATTACTCTGCAAGCAGCCATAAAGGCCTATGGCAGAGGGACAAGAGTCCAAGTGCAGCATAGAGAATGCTTTGTCAAAACTAGAAAATATAAAACCCTATTGATATAAACCCAACAACAATTTCAATAAATTTTTTTATCATGCTTCAAGTACATGTAAAGCCCAAACACTCGAGGACGAGTATCTTAGGAAAGGAGGGGAGAGAAATAGATGTGGACATCAGCCCACCTCTACAACCCACTGAACCATTACAACTTACCAACTTACCATCCACAAAAGAACCACCCCCGAAACTTCTATATCTACCGGTAATCTAAAACTACAAAATAAAAAGAACAGATTAAAACTAAAAATGCAAAATCCATCATTGAAACCAGCTGCTAGTCAAGAAGCGAAAGTAAACAACGAAAGGAACAATGGAATTTCACAAAAAATCAAAACGAAACTCACCATTAAGACTATCCACATGATTAAGGACGAATAGCCACGTGTTCATCACATGGAAACAGCAAGGTTAACGTCCTCAATCGAAAACACAAACAAAATAGTGGTCGTAACTGCCACCCACGCCGGGAAACATAAAAACCACGTGGACCTGGAAGAAGACTCAAGAATATCGTAATCCCCCTCCCATGACGTCACATCAAGAAGAGAAAGTGAACTCAGTGACCCACTTAAGGTTTCAAGTTTGAATCTTCGGTGGGAAAGTCAAACAACTAACTCTTCACACCCTAATGCAAGAGAGGAGTTATGTCATCACCGATGGGAATTAAATCACAAGACAGGGGCAATAAAAGACATTAAAACGAAGCCCCTTGTCAATCAAAAATGGAAAATTAATTGGGCCAATCAGGACACCTCCTACGTCATCAAGGGACTCAATCATCAAGCAAATCACATAGTGGCCCCACCAAGAGGGCTCACCCACTGAAAACACTCAAATGACTGTACAGGCTCATGTGGGGACTGCCAGTGAGCCTGCCAGAAAACCGCCATCACCCGGATCGGATGCGAAGTGTTGATGCCACTCCATCCCGGAAAACTTCCACTGATGCAGAGAGAAGCATCTCGTCATCGCTTCGATGCCCAGCCAAAATGGGTCGTGAGGGAAAGCCATAGGAACCCACACTTCTGGTCCCCCTCACCGCCGCCACCTCCAAACACTGGGCAGAGTAGCGAGAGGATCGAATGGATGCCTCTACGATGCTCCTGGGACCTCCCAAGGACTTCTGGAGGAGTTTGGCCCCTGGCCAGATGATCACAGGAGGAGCTGGGCCCTGGGGAAGAAGTCTTCTGGGCCTGCACCACCCACGGCCGCCGAAAAAGAACAACAAAGATTGGAGAAGGAACGAATCCACTGCCTGCAGGAAAAGGACCGTGACCAGGGCAGGAAAGACCTCCGCTACTTACAGTTGGCATGTCTCCGACTGGCAGAGCTGGGACTGCCATACACGGCTCCACTCCCCCAGGAGGAGATCACAAAGATTGAAGCTCTCCTCACCACTGAAGAGCAGCCAGCTGCGGCAGCCACGTCTGGACGTTCTCTTCCTCTGACACTGCCTCCTTCAACAACACCAATGGCCAACACCACTATACTGAAGCCTCATTAGGAGGCCATCCCAAAGACGACCACCCCACGCCAAAAGAGCTGCCACCAAGGGAGCAACCCCACCTGGACCACCAATGCTCCAAGAGGGACCACACCCAAATGATGCCACTTTTTCCCAGATGCTACACGCACCACCATCAGGGTCATTGGGAGTACCACCATTGCCCCCAAGACCTCCGCCAACACCTCAATGAAGGGGCCCGAGGGAACCTTCTGGTAGTCCGACAGCTGATGGAGGTACCAGTCTCCAAACCTGAACCTGTACCGCGACCAGCCAAAACTCCTCCAGCCCCTGCAGCAACACCATCGCCATCACCTGCTGCTTTGAGAGAGAATATTTTTACTCAACAGAAGAAAATGACTTGGTTATGGACTTTGCAAGGCGAGGTTGGGATCCCCGCGAGACTCTTGGGATTCCTCCCCTCGAGGACCGACCACCCATCTGAGAAGAGCAGAAAAAAGAAGCCCCGGCAGCGTGCATGCGACATGGTCCGGGTAACTGTATTCCAGGCCCAATGTTTCGATTCTTCTGGAGGTGCGGGGACCGCGCCTCCTGCTCCTATTGACAACCATCCAGTTGCGGATGCGGGGACCGCACCTGCAACTTCCACCGAGGGCTCTCCGGCCACCATGTCAATGACTCCACCTGCTCCTCCTGCAGAGACTGCTAGGAGGAAGACCCTTGTCTGCCGGCCACTATGCCCGGAGTCTCTACAAGAGACTCCTCAACAACAGACGAAGCCTAACCAAACATTGTATATCGACACTACAACTTGGAGGAGGGGTTCCCACACCTGGAACTCCCGGAACGAGAGCAATATATCGTCTGTGTGACACGGGACAACTCTATTCACCACCATCATCGTGCCCCGGTGGAGGCACATCGAAGTCTTTCAGTTTGCTGGGGAGCTCGTCACCACCGCCCTCCAGGCCGAAATGTGGTCTTTCTTCATAACCATTTTCGGGACTCCAGCCAAAGGAACCTTCCGGATTTCTCGGAGTTATCTACGAGGGGCCAGCCCAAACCATCAGGCCGCCATCATGTGAGATGCCGTACTGGGGACTTTTCGACCGGCCACCTTCTTGAGGGACGAGAACCGATGAGGTGTACCAGGCCTTCTTCCATCATCTCCAAGTGGACGTCGACGGGTGGATCCTAGCCCATTGGTATGGCCAACACCTCTAACACTACCAGCAGGATAATTTAGTCTTTTTTCGTCAAGAGACTGCTCGCAAGTATTTTGTGTTGTTCACGAGAAACTGCTCGCGAGAATGATGTTCTAATATTTCTTGTGCCACCCCGTTGGGTTCTGTTTTTTTTTCTTATAAATATATTTTTGGAATTTCATCTCTTTCCCCGTTGGGGCTTGTTTTTTTAAGAGAATTCCCATCGTTCTGGGGATATTTGGTTATAGGGTTTCATATGTTTTTTTGCAATTTTTCATATTTGTTTTTTTTTATTCTCTTTTATTCTCCACATATTCATTTTGTTTTAACCCATTAGGTTTTCTTTTTCACATGTTCCTTTGGTTCTTACCCCTCTTCAGTTCTTCACAATTATAAGTTTTATTTTGATTTTTTTTTTTTAATTTTGTTTCATTAAAATAATTATTTGGGTGTTTTGGTGATGGTTTTTTCTTGTCACCTGAATTTTTGTATTTACGTCATCTTGACCAGGGGATGGCCCTTTTGTTTTCTTAGGGCCACATCCTAGAGGCATCTGACACTGAAATGTGGTCCTATTGTTTTCATATTTTCTCTATTGTTTCATGTTCTGCAGGTGTTTTAACTTTCAAGAGTTTTTTAGTTAATTTTTAGTTAGAATTTTTGATAATTCATTGGTAATAAATTAGTTTTGTGACTAAAGTTAATTATTTATTTTTGCCCCACAACAACCCCGTTGGTTTTTTTTTTTCTGTTTTTTTTGTTGATTTTGTTATCTTTCTTTGGTATATCCCTGCCGTTCTGGAAATATCCTTTTCATATTACCCCGTTGGCTGTTCTCTTTTCATTTTTGACTTGTTAGAGAGTGGTTGACACAACCGGTGTCAACCTGTCTTCCAGCATATATGCATTTCCCTTTTGTAGCGTGCTTAGCCCTTGGACCACTTCCCATAACCTACCCCCTGTTGCATTCCTCTGGCTCTGAATTATGAGGACGTACTTCATGCCAAGTTGGGGGTATGTAACACCCTGTATTTCGCCTTTCTGCCCTTCCCATAGCCTGGGGGTTCCTTGGGATCTAAGGGATGTACTTCCTTATTCTTTTAGTTGATGACCTTCAGAAAATTTTAGACAAAGGCAGTCAGATAGATTTCGTCTTTCTTGATCTCTGCAAGGCATTTTATACAGTTTCTCACACAAAACTAATGACAAAAATTAGTGGGTATGGATTGGGTGAACAGGTGTATAAATGGTTGCATTCTTTTTTGAGGGGGGTCTGAATCTGGTTGGATAGGGGTTACATCAGGGGTTCCTCAGGGTAGTGTGTTGGATCCGCTTCTGTTTCTTTTATATATCAATGACCTCAGCAGTCAAGTTAGCAGCAATTGCCGGCTGTTTGCAGATGATACAATAATTTATCGAGAGGTTACCTCTGACAATGATAGCCATATTATTGATACTGTGACAACCCAGTTTTGCTCTCTATGTGGAGCAGAACTAAATCTCCTGTGTCGTCTGCTAGGCTGGCTAATTAGCTGCCAGGCAGGCGACAAAATGGCCAGCAAGGGTCACTGTCCTCCCCCAGGTGGAGCAGCCTGGGGGTATATAATGGCGGCGGCCATTATATTCTAGGCAGTGTGTGTGAGACCCTGATGCTGTGTGCATGCTATTCTTCTGTGCTCTGTTTTCAACAGGTGGCCAAGATGGCCACCATTCATCTTTGTCCTTTGTGGAGTGTGGGTGTGTCACACCTTAGCTCCTGGCTGGGTTAGCCAGGAGGTGCCTCTTGCTTCATCTCTTTTGTTGGCTCTCTGCTGGATCATTTATCCAGCAGATATTGCATCTACATAAGTGAGTGTTTTTATTTATTCACCTACTTGCTGAATAAATTATACTTATTGTTTTCACTCAACACACTGAGTCCGTGTCACTTATTTTCTGGGGAAGTTACCGCAGGGAGGGTGGGGGTTTCCGGTGGGGATATGCCGGCACCATCACCGTCCTGTTTCCGTCGTTATCGGCCGGTACTTCGCGTCGGTTCCACAGTAGGATCCATCGGGGGTCTACCGTGGGTTCTTCGTCGTGTTCGTCGGCCATTCGTCCGTCGACCTACGGAGAGATCGACTCGACCGGCGTCACCCAGGGACCGGACGGACTAGAGCGGGCAGTCCGCGCTTCGACCTCGGCCCCAAGGGAGTCAAGGATCCGGTAAGACGGGGAAGTTTTGCCGGGGTGTTGCAACGAACCCAAGTCGGGTCGTTACAATACTGACTTGAAAGCAATAGAGGCATGGTGTTAGAAATGGCAACTTCAACTTAATAAGGAAAAATGTTGTGTAATGAGGGTAGCTAGAGGAAGGAATCCAGTAATATTTCCATATAGAATAGGGGCTATTCCACTTAATAACGTAGATTCTTATAAATATTTGGGGGTAAAGATTACAGTTAAACTTTCTTAAAAGCTGCATGTCGAACAGATTATTTCCAAGTCTATGCAGATGCTAAGGTTTAGTCAATGCATTCTAAGAAGGTGTCTTATTACTGTCATTTGTTCCTAGGGCAATTCGACAATGGAACTCACTTGCAGGGGATCTTGTGCAGGGAAAACGTATTTTATGGGAGTCATAATTTTGTTTTGTTTTGACAATGCATATATTTGCAGCATAATAAAAAATTTATTGAAATTGTTGTTGGGTTTATATCAATGAGGTTTTATATTTTTTGGTTTTGACAATGCATTCTCTATGCTGCACTTGGAATCTTGTCCCTCTGCCATATGCCTTTATTGCTGCTTGCAGAGTAATTTTTCAAATTCAAATCCTTTCCCTTTTTCTTGGAAACCCTAAAGCTAACAAACACATCCTGGTTCCGGTATCGGCAGATGGATATCCATTGAAGCATGGTCCCTACGGCATGGGTATACCTGCAAGGGTGTACACAGGCCCTAGGTATAAAAGACCATGTTTCGGTATACTCTGGGTCCATTCTCTGATATTGAAACATGAAGTAAATCAACTCATTTAATGGTCCAGTGGCAAAAGCACGCCACACCCATAACTCTTCCCTGTTCTATTACATTTCGATGATTGAGTGTAATAAAATAAGTATTAACATCAATCTGCATTCGTCTTGCCTGTCTTAACTATTTTCTTCCAGCATCATCAATACCATGGAATATCTTGGAGAACGACCCCGGCACCGATTGGACTCTGGTAGTATACCACAAACTCTTCTAACTAAAAGTGGTACCCACTCTAATCAGGAGAGTCTACAACCTGAGTCCTGTAACAAGAGCTCTACATTGTTACAATCCATAGTAATACGTATTTCGATTACCAACAAAGAGATTAAAGAAGTTATGCAACAAAATCACAAATAATATAGGTAATAATGGGTATTTAGTAATAAGAGTTTGTAGGTCAGGGCCCCAAACCAAAATTGACTGCACACTTATGTATTTTAGCTTTCATCAAAGACTTTTTAGGCATATTTTAATGCCTAAAAGTCTTTGATGATTTTAATTTATATTTTACTAGCATTAGTACCTGGCTTCACTCAGGTAAAGTAAACAATTAAAAGGAGTAACTTTTATTGACTTTCATCTTCACTGTTGAGAAATTCAATCCAATTAGCAAATTGTTCTGCCACTTCTTGTCTGAGCAGTGAGCCTGACTAAATATATATTTTCTGAAATTACATATTTGTACTCTTATCACTTGTGCATTACTCTTGCAATATCTTTTTGAACGAATTTAGCATGTTAGAGCATAAGTGATATCTGCGATTCTAATTATTTGTATTTGTCATTGAACTTCTTTGTCAATTTCCATTTACCCTAAAAGGACATTTGTCCTAAAACCATTTGCCCTAAAGGGACATTTGCCATAAACGGATATTTGTCCTAAAAACATTTGCCCTAAAGGGATGTTTACCCTAAAACCATTTGCCCTAAAGGGACATTTGCCCTAAAGGGACATTTGCCCTAAAACCATTTGCCCTAAAGGGACATTTACCCTAAAACCATTTATCCTAAAGGGACATTTGCCCTAACCAGTAGTGTAAATTTATGTCAATTGGTGTTTTTTGCATACCTGTGGTGTGCAGAACCTATTTAACATACTCCACCAAAAGACAATAAGCCATATGAAAAGAGCAAACAAAAAAGTGGTTTTAGGGCAAATGTCCTTTAGGGCAAATGGTTTTAGGGCAAACATCCTTTTAGGGCAAATGGTTTTACATCAAATGGGTATAGGGCAAATGGGTTTAGGACAAATGATTTTTGGGCAAATGGGTTTAGGGCCAATTGTTTTTAGGACCAATGTCTTTATGCAAATGTCTTTTTAGGGAAAATTGGTTTAGGACAAATCATTTTATGGCAAATGGTTTTAGGGAAGTGTCCTTAGGGCAGATGTCTATATCCCTCGTCCCACCTCTATATTTTCCATTCCCATAATAAAATTTAAAAAATAAAAAGTATCTGATGCTTCAAATTCTCATAAGCCATGAATGACTCAACATAGCAAGCTGAATGTAGCACCGTTGACCAGAAATCTTGAGCACTACAAGTGAGCCAAATTTCACTGATATATTAAGCGGTTTGCGAGTTTTTAGCATCACGGACAAACATCCAAACTTCATGTTTTATGTATAAGAAGATAAGATATCACAGAACAAATGAAGACCAATTTCTATCTACACACAGTTTTTTTATGTCATCGGGCCCGGAATTATTGTTTTCCAGGGCCCAGGCCTGCTCTTGGTAGCACTGCTGTTGAATTAGACAAAAACGAGCAGGCCTGAAGGCATACTATTCTTTCAGTTTTGCAGCCGCTCTACTTAAATGTAGATCATAGTAAATTACTTTTTGAAACAAAGGTGCAGTCATAATTAGTTTGGCAGTTCACTTCGTAGTCATTTTTGAACATATATATTGTGTTTGTCATTTTCTAGAGGAGAGCTTTTTTTTGAGAAAAAGAAACGGAATGTAAATTTTTCTTTACGGTTCGAGGTCTATGAAGACCTGAAGTTTTGAAATGGAATTGACTTAATAACCATTTTTTCATAAAAAATATTTTATTTAAATATAATAATAGTAGCAAAATTAATAATATACAAAGTAGGATTATTTTATATATATTAAGCTTTGTCTGTGTATAACGTTGTACAAACAAGGACAAAAACGTTTAAGCACATCGGAATTTATTTTAATTTAAATGAAGTGGTTTTTTCTCATGGTCAACTTTACATTGCGCTCTCCTGATCCAAGAACCGAAACAATATTAAGGTACTTATAAAATTGATACGATCCAACCAAGAGCAATCCTGGTTCGTTTTTTGTGTAGTGTTGCAGAACTTTGCCATCCCTCTGTACAGTCGTACAGTTCTGCACAGCTGATTACCCTTTTGTTAGTCGTTCTCTGGCTATGTAGCTTTATTTATTGGGAAAAACCAATGGTAAACGTTGATAAGGTTCGAAGGTCACTGAAGACCTGTAGGTTAAACTCAAATTGATTCAAGGACCATTTATATGAAGTATTTTATTTAAACATAGCAATAGTAGTAAAGTTAATACAAAAATGAAATAGAAAATCCCAAATACCCATGAGCACCATTTAAGAAAATAAGGTACATGATTATATGCAACTATAAAAATTGAATATTTAAAATCATGAATGCAACTGAGCAAAATTATATGCTTAATTTATAATATAATATATGCTTAATTTATAATATAAAAATATACTTAAAATAGATTACAGACCAATAAGAAATAGATTATTAATAAAAATTAAGAAATGCAGTAACTTGCAATATCAGTAGTACAACCTTCATTGTAGATAGCTGGTTAGTTTACACAGTAACCTGATTAAGACAAATTAGGACCTATTTTCTTTGTTTTACCTAAGATAATTTTAAGCAAAAAGAACTGACAATCACTGTTTCATGGCTAAATTGCCTGCAGACAAAAGAACCGATGATCAAAGATCATAGCAACTTATGTGCCTTTCAACAATAAACCACTTTGGGGATTATGGTTTCTCATGTACCTAATGTACCAAGTACCTTTTTTAGCCCAATACAGGTTGCCCTCAGAATGAGGCTATATGCAAATTCAGGGCAACTTGTGTTTTACCAAGATAATGTCCATTAGGAAAAGAACCATCAATCTTATGATTGTGGCTACTTAAGCTGCTGGCTACCGTCAGTTACACAAATGTTCCCCATCAGACTGCTAATAGTTTTCAGCTTACCAATTCCAAAGTCCAAAAGTGTTCCAGAGAGAGATTTTCTTAGTCCAAGTCCACTCCTTGATTCTCTCCTTATTTGCCAAAATGTTGGCCTTTTTATACAAGTTTTCTCTCATTGAGAATCATTGGAGCCTTGTGATTGGTAGTTGAACTTATAGCACTATTAACCTTATTTGCATATAAGCTTGACAATTTTTTATACAATAAGTTGACAGTAATAAATTTATAACCATGAGAAAATATATTTAAGTTGGGGTCTTAAATACATTCTCTAATGTGGATTGGGAGTTTTGGAGAACATTTCCTTTTGGAGTTCTATAAGTTCTCATGCCCTCTTGTGACCCTAGTTGAAGAGTTTCTTTTTGAGAATGATTAAAAAATATTCAACTTGTGCAACCCACATATAACTTCAATATTGCTAACATGAAGCAATGTGAGTATTAATACAAGATAAATGATGGTAATATAAATCAGCCTAACTTCCTTTGAAAAGGCAACCACTAGTATTTTCATAAATAATGTAATGGGGCCTTTACTGAAAAAGGAGGGACTTAATTACAACTTTGAAAGTGTGAGGATAAACTTGAGCTCTATGCAAGAAAATAAAATAAAAAGAACACATAAGCCTGCATAGCCCTAAATTCTAAAAAACCAAACTGATAGCTAAACATTAAAGCACATTATATCAATTCAAAAATATGTATACAATGCCTATCAAATGTTTTAAAATAGTAGGAAAAAGCATAAGGACATTACAAGAGTAAGATAACTGCAATAAAACAACTTGAAGGATGTATAAAACATAACAACTAAAAAAATGCATAAAACATGCAAAACTTCTAATGTGAATTAACATGGAATATGAATAACATGGTACTCAATACACCTTAAGTCTATTGTAAAAAACTAGGAGGGGGAAATTACTTTCCTTACAAGTTTCATAAGAGGGGAAGATTTTTTAACAACAGTTAAATGATAAAAGAGGGTGTGGGCTAAATGTTTAAAAGTCATGGAGAAATCCAGGCTGTGTAGGCCTATGTTACAGATAGGCCTATCTAGAATTGTGTCTGGTTTTCATATAAACAGGCTTAGAGTAAATGAAGGCTAGGACTTTTTATATTTCCCTAGTTTGCTGGACTTTTACTTCTGTTTATTGGCAGAGGGGATATAAATCATATAATACTGCAAACAGGGGCCATATGAAAAGTTAGAAAAAATACTTCTATACCAACATATAAACAAGTAAATAAAACCAAAAAGTTAAGTTCATCAATCATTATATAACATCCTAATAACCTTGTAAATATAATAAAATAATAGTAATAATGATAATAATTATAATAATGATAATAATAATACTAATGATAATAATAGTACTTATTAATAATGAAAATTGAAATTAGTGGTAGGCTTAAAAACCAAAAAATGCGCATTTTTTATCCTAAAATTTAGGCTTATGTAGAATGAAAAAATCTTCATTCTACACTTTAATGTTGATAAGGACTTGAATGTCCTTATTTAGTTCACACCTCGCCGGGGCCTGGGCCCACAACATGATCTAATGGCTTTTAGTCGGACGTGAACCCGAAGGGTAACAGACAGCGAAAAAGATCCTTTAAACTGTAATGGTTCTTAGAGAGATAAACTTGTGAGGAAATGAGAGGGACTAGTTTGTTCCTTCCTCCCAAACCAGAATATGAGGGTGGTCCGGAAAGTATCCGGATTTTTATTCCTCTCGATCCGATAATGAATGGACAACCACATACATGCATGGAATGTTTTCTTTGGCCTGCACGCAAGTGCTGTGCACGTTGTTGTGTGTGTGTTCTTGTTAGTTTGCTCGTGTGCAGTAACATAAACAGCAATGGCGGATACCGTTGGTTTTGAACAAAGAGCTGTGATAAAATTCCTTACTAAAGAAGGTGAAAGGGCCGTTAATATTCACAGAAGATTGTGTGTGGTGTATGGTAATGCCGCTATGGCTCATGCAAGTGTTTACGAGTGGGTTACCAAATTCTCAAAGCTGGGCACGAGTGTATTACAGATGAAACCCGGTCAGGATGACCTTCCACGGCGATGAATGATGAAACAAAGAATAGGGTTGATCAGATGCTTAGTCGAAAAGTGAATATGTCTACTAATATGACTCATGTACATATGTGTCGTCCACTATAATACGGTTGTATATCATATCGTTACGTATGTATCGTTTGAATAAAAAAATCGGGATACTTTCTGGACCACCCTCGTAGAATAAGTATCCTAGCCAAACACTTTCAGCCCGCCCGAAAAAACGAACTGAAACCCTGGAGCAGATTCTATTCACCTCTGAAGGTGGTTCGTTACAAAATAGTTAAATACTTTTAGTAGCAAAAATAAACTAGAATTTTGCTGGCGTCATGTATGACAGGTTACCCGACTAGGCTAATCTAATATAATTTGCTAAGGGCTGACTATCTCTCTCTCCCTCTCTCCCTTTGTGCACAAACTACAAGAAAACCGTGACAATTGACCAGAATACACATCTTTAGATGGGGTTCTTCGTAGGCTACATTAGAATTTGCAATTTTTTTTCGTTTACCTCATTTTTGTGAAAAATCATGAAATTTCACCAGTACCCCTGATGGTAGCAAAATTGGTTGTCTTTGGCAGAGAAGTGAGAGGTGCTTGGTTCAAGTCCATGCTGGGATTGTTGTGTATTAATTGTTCCATTGCAAGGCAGGCTTAAACTAGGATCAAGAAAAGTATTTAGCCAGAATGCATATTGCAAAATGTCATATATTATACATATATTAAGCAAGGTCTTGTGTGTGTGATGCTGTACAAACAAGGAAAGAATTTATATAAATTTAAATGAATAAATGAACCGCTTTTTTTCTCAAGGTCAACTATATGTTGCACACTCCCTATCCAAGAACCCCATGATATAAAGTTGGAGAGGGGAAAAGGTTGGAAAGTATAGAAGGGGAGAGAGAAAGAGAAATGTGGAGGGGGAAAAGTGGGAGGGTGTGACTGAAATTGAAATGAAAGGAGTAAAAAAGAAACAAACGACGCACATGCGCACACCAGAGAAAATGAAAAACTCATTTTCTCTTTTAAATATAAAAAGGGGAGAGGATAATAGTAGCAAAATTAAACTACAGTTTATTACAGGCAATTGTGCCCAGCAATTATGTCAACATTATGTTGCACTCTCGATCTGTGCCATCCTGCACATGGACACCCTAATGGAACAGTTTCCCTAAAACCATTTACCCTAAAGGAACACTTGCCCTAAAACCATTTACCCTAATAGAACATTTGCCCTAAAACCATTTGCCCTAAAACCATTTGCCCTAAAACCATTTACCCTAAAACTATTTGCCCTAATAGAACATTTGCCCTAAAACCACTTGCCCTAAAACCATTTGCCCTAAAACTATTTGCCCTAAAAACCAGTTACTGTATATTTAGACTACTTATTAAGGTGTAACGTCCCGCCGGACTGTCACAATACCCCAGTAAATACCCCGCGGTACTCCCCAAGAAAAGACACAAACACACGCAAGTGAAGATAAAAGTGTATTTATTGAACACTTACGGTGAGAAAGATGAATATGATGGCAGTGATGATATTTACACAACTTGGCTGGTAAACTTCTACCAGCCAAGCCCCCATAAATATGAACAAAGGCCTAAAGGCCAAGGCACAATGGCAAAAACAGAAGAGATGAAGAGGCACTGGCCAGTGGAGGTCTACCTGACCTCCACCCACAGGTCTAGTCTCTGATGCTGCCCACAACCAACTGCCCAGATCCTGTGGTTGACTAGGCCACAGGAAACCTCCAGGCAACTCCACCTGGAGGGGACAGAGGTCACTTCTGACCTCTCACCCATAGACTTCATGGTGAGAGGTCTGCTGGCACCAAAATGGCGTCCGTCCCAACAGCCTACTGTAGCTGTCAGGCAGACCACCATAGGGAAATTCGTCTGCTCAATCAAATTTAAAAATTGAGCAGACCAGGTTGCCACAAAGGGAACATCCCTTTAGAGCAAATGTCCATTTTGGGCAAATGTCCATTTAGGGCAAATGTCCCTTTAGGGCAAATGTCATTTTAATGCAAATGTCCCTTTAGGGCAAATGTAGTTTTAATGCAAATGTCCCTTTAGGGCAAATGTAGTTTTAATGCAAATGTCCCTTTAGGGCAAATGTCCTTTTAACACAAATGTCCCTTTAGGGCAAATGGTTTAGGGCAAGTGTTCTTTTAGGTCAAATGTCCCTTTAGGGTTGTGGCAACCTGGTCTGCTCAATCAAATTTTTTATTGAGCAGACCAACTCCCTATGGTGATCTGCCTGGCAGCATATAGTAGGCTTGTTGGACACCATTTTGGTGATAGCAGACCTCTCACCATTGAAGTCAATGGGTGAGAGGTCAGAAGTGACCACTTGCCTGGAGGTTTCTTTGGCTTGGTCAGCCATTGAATCTGGGCAGTGTGTTGTAGGTAATTGACTAGCCAACATCTTTGCTGGAGGCCAGGGAGGCCTCCATTGTTTGGTTCTTCTTTTGTTCCTTTGTTGGTTGTTTTTCATGGAGGCTTGGCTGGTGGATTGCACCAGCCAAGTTGTGTGGATCATAATATACCACTGCCTTTTTATTTGCATAATTAACAGTAAGTGTTAATAAACATCTCTTTTATTTTACTACTTCTGGTGTTGTGTGATTTATTGGGGAGTATCGCGGGGTGGGGGAGAATCCACGGGTTTTCACCATCTGCTTTCGGCATATTGTTAGCCGGTACTTGCGTCGGCTCGCGGTGGAAGAGGTTCCACCGCGATATTCTTGTTGTGGCGGCGGACCGTCCGTCGTGTCCGGCAAGGGAGACTCCGTGGGAGTCGACGTGTTCCCAAGGCTACCGTGCAGAGGACTGCTACGGGTACGATCCCGTCCCCGTAATCGGAGTCTGGAGCCGGGTATGTTTTATTGGTTCTCGGTGACCGTACAAAGTTTGCCCGAGGTGTTGGGACGGACCAGTCGGGTCGTTACAGGGTAAATGGGTAAATGGTGTGCGAATGGAAGTGACTGTCCTTTATGGAACCATCCATATCACACTTGAAGGACAAGTCTGGACACTCTGCAGCGAGGAAGGAACTTCTTTTAATCAGGAACAACGTAAGTTCATGACTGATCTACTCAACAACCATGCTAAGATCATTGCAGAACAAGGACGTCCAACAACAATGGCTGAACATAAGATTAGCGTTGGAGATACACTTCCTGTTGCATTGTCACCCTACAAAATTCCAACCAAACTTAAAGATACTGTGGAAAAACAACTAGACGAAATGCTGCAACAAGGCATTATTGAAGCATGTGAAAGTCCCTGGGCTGCACCTATGGTAATTGTCACGAAAAAAGGAGATATTCATATATGCATAGATTATCGCCGGTTAAATGATGTAACCACTACGGATCGATATCCACTTCCCCGTATTGAGGAACTTCTTCAAAGAACCGAGTTTATGTCCACTGTGGACCACCGATTTGGGTACCACCTGATACCAGTCAATCCAGCTTACCAGGACAAGACTGCCTTCACAACTCCTTTTGGAACCTTTTGCTTTCTCTGGATGCCATTTGGTCTCTGGAATGCCCCTGCAACTTTTCAACGACTGATGGACCAATTCCGAAGAGGCATTCCCAATGTCATGATTTTTGCCTATCTTGATGACCTGATAATAGTCTCTCCAAGCTTTGAAGACCACATTAATGATCTGATTTCTGTTTCCCAGTGGTTAGCAACATTCAACCTACGGGCCAACCGAATGAAATGTCATTTTTGCCTGTGCTGAAGTTAAGTACCTGGGCCACAGGTTAACCGCAGAAGGAATTAGTGTGGATCCTGAAAAGGTAAAAGCCATCATCAATATGATTGCCCCTTGTAACACTAAGGAAATTCAAATTTTCCTTCAAACTTGCTCTTGGTACCCCCGTTTTATTGAAAATTTTGCAAGTATCGCAAAACCTCTATGCTCTCTCATTAAACTTCACACACCATGAACCTGGGGAGCAGACCACTAGAACTCTTTCCAAATGCTCAAGACACACCTGACAAATGCTCCAGTGCTATGTAAGGCAGCTGACAAGCAACCCTACAAGCTACGAACTGATGCCAGTGCCTATGCACTTGGTGCTGCCCTACTGCAAGGTGACGGAATAGATGAGAGACCAGTTGAGTATTCAAGCCGGCTACTCACCCCAAGTGAACGGAATTATTCAGCAGCAGAGCAAGAAACCTTAGCTGCCGTCTGGGCTGTTGATAAATTCTGTGAATACATTGAATGCAATGAGGTGCGTATTGGAACAGACCATCAAGCTCTGAAGTGGTTGATGTCACTACGAACACCCTCCGAACAATTTGCCCGGTGGGCATTAAAAATACAGGCCTACATTTTAACCATCGAATATACAACAGGATCCAGCAATGTGGTTGCAGACACCTTGTCATGACCACTCAATGATCATGGAGATATTGGAGACATTACCAAAGTGGCAATTGAGTTCCTCACACACTCACCAGCGGAAATATGCCATTCTCAACTTCATGACCCAGAGGTACGGAAAATAATTGATGCTTTCAAACTGGATGACAAGGTTCTACTCAGTCGATGGACTGATCGGGGATACGTCATGATGAATGGTGTTCTCTACCGATATCACCCAGACTCCAATGGAGAGGAAGCACAGCTAGTAGTCTCCGCTGACATGGAAAAGGAGGTCCTTGCAGAGTTTCATGATGCTCCAACTGCAGGTCACTATGGAGCTGAGAGGACATACCTATGTATTGCCCGACAATTATATTGGCCTGGAATGCGAAACTACATCACCGATTATGTCCGTAACTGCCTTGATTGTCAAAGGTATAAACCCTCTAATCAAAAATCTACTGGACTACTGATGACACCATTGCCGACACCACGGTTCGAGACCATTGCCATAGACCTGTTTGGACCACTACCAACAACACCAAATGGTAATAGGTGGATATTCATTATTGAAGATGTTGCTACAAGATGGGTAGAACTCTTTTCCTTGCAACATGCCACAGCAGAAGCATGTGCCCGATTACTAGTTGATGAGATTTGCCTCGATTATGGGACACCACGTCGAGTAATCAGCGACAACAGAGTCCAGTTTGTAAGTGCCGTGATGCAGTGTACAGCACAGTGTCTGGGGTTCAAACAATCCCTCACTCCTGCCTATCATCCGGGAGCCAATCGAGTAGAAAGAAAGAACCGCGATCTCAAAACTCAGCTTGCAATTCTAGTGGGAACGGATCATAATAATTGGGACAATGAAATTGCTACCATCCATTTTTCCATGAATACGGCAACCATCCAAGCAACTGGATTTTCTCCTGCATACTTGGTTTTCGGTTCCGAACTTTGAGCCCCAGGAGATGTCACTCGTGACCTCCAACAGATCCTCGACAACTCCACGTTTGTACCACAAATTACATCATATTTGAGACAGATGTCAGACACCTTGGAAGCTTCCAAGGAAACCACCATTCGTGAACAAGACCGTAAAGTGACCAACACCGGCAGGACCCTATAACATTAAAAGGAGACAAAGTGTTTGTCGTTGCTCTGTTGCAGGGGGAGTCACCAACAAGCTGACTCCATGCCGTGATGGACCGTACATGATAATCAGAGTTATATCACCAACAACTTATGAGACTGCCAACCCACAAAAACTGGAAGAGGTACTTGGAAAATATCACGCCATGGACCTGACGCTATGCCCAACTGACTCCGACAGTAGTGCCACACCCATGGCCCCACTTCAAAAGCGAGGACGACCCCGAAAAGCAACGAAATAATTCCTGGAGCCCACACGGGACGTTTGTGAACTCCAGAGGGGGAAAAGTTGTAGCATTATTTTTTAAAAAGAACCAAACCCACATTTTATGTGACCCATATATTTCTCCTACCATCACCCTTATCTACTTTAGGGCCTTATCTTAGTTTACTCTTTTCTGTTCTTTAATTTATTGACCCTTTTATTACTCCGTTTACATCTTCACCAGTGCCCTAGTTGTTTTAATTTCTTTAAGATTAACATCGGTCACCTCTTCTTTTAAAATCCAACTGAAAATTATCACTAAAAATAGCCATTTCCTTATTGCCCTTTCTTCCTATAAATTGCAAAACAACAAAGAAAGTATTTTTCTGTTCAAATTGCTACTGTGTGGTTGTTGTGTTTTATTTTGTTCATCTTCTTTGGAGCCCATTTAGAAATAACCTAAAACAAGAAATAGAAATGGTGCAGCATAGGGCTGCAAGATTTGTAAAGGGATGGTATGCGTATACTGACAGCGTATCGTCTATGCTCCAAGAGCTAAAATGGGAATCATTAGCAGGCCGAAGAAATGAGCAAAGCCTCGCTCTTCTGGGACGTTTGCTGTCTTGTGATAACATTACCCTGCTTAATGGTTTACTAACTAAAAATCCTCGTAAAGGTAGATTTGTGCATTCAAAGACTTTCAAAGAATTAATGGCTAGGACTGATGCATATTTTTGGTCTTTTCTTCCTAATGTTATTAGACTATGGAATTCTCTTCCATGATGATGTCTTATTTTTAAATAATGACAATCAGTTGTGATTTGGAGCAATCCCCCTGCCACATGGCTTTCAAGCTGATTGCAGGTATATTTAATTGAATTGAATTTAGTGAGTTGATTTCTTTTAAAGTACCAAAGTTAGTTAGGCAGCAGAGGGACCTCTCTAAACTCTGTGGTTTATAACAAGGCAAAATTAGCTACAAACCTATTTAATTAAACTCATTTCTAAATAATAACACATAATATGAAATACTTAGTCTAAAATATTATATAAAATGGTAATTGAAAACTATACAAATTCATGAATAATAAACAATTCACAAATAAAAACTACTGGCTTGTGTATTGTATAAAAGTGTACTAAAATATATTTAAATCATCAACACATAAGAATAAACTTTTAAAAAAACAAAATACATGTAACACAAAAATAGCCAAACACAGCATCTCATGATAAAACCAAACTAGCTCTGACTTAGTTTACTCTTTTGTCTTTATTTGGAACCAACCAGGCTACAGTACTCTAATAGCATGGACACCAGTAGTGATTTATAGTACCTCAATGATTTACCTAGGTAAATCAGGATCACTATCCTTTCCACAAGGTAGTTAAGCTGTTGACTCAGAAGCAACCAGGTTTATGGAAACCAGTGGTTTTGATTTGGAGGGACTTCTCCAGAAGACTTAACTGTATTAAGTGTTCACTATTGAGAATTCTTCAGTGAGCCTGGTTCAAAAGCGTAAGTCCTTCTCAGCAAAACTGTGCCCTTTTTATGGGAAATAGCCTTCTGTCACATCACATGCTTTGAATAAATTCTAGATATTTTAATTAGTATTAAAACATTCATATAAATTTATGTTCAGGCATAAATACTCCATGTTCTCTTAGAAAACAAGCATTCTATTTGTCTATTTTTAGTGTGAATAGGGCTGGTATGGAGAAAATAGTGGTCAATTAACAATTTTTCAAAGAGTTATTATATCTACTGAATACTAAAAAGAAAGCCAGTTTTTGATGGGCATGATACTCTCACATAATATCTCAGATTGAGACAATTTCACAATATACAACATTTCGAGTAAATACTTTGCTTGAACTTTGATGCTTTGCTTGAATTGATTGAAGTGTCAATAATTTTTACCTTAATTACAGAAATTAAGCAGGGCAGTGTGTGGCGAAAACCGAAGAAGTATCTACACCTGTTCAAGAAACTAAAGCAAAACAGAGTAGCGAAAAAGGAAGTAACTACACCTGTTATGGGCCCAGCCGGAGAGACAGATCTCTGTCAGTTGCAAAGCCGAGATTGAAGACATCACTACAGTTCTTGATGTACCTGTGAGCCCTTCAATCTACAAAATAGAAGCTCAGAGTGATGAAATGACTGCCAAAGACTACGTTAAGGTCCAAGACAGTCTGAATATCAGCCCGAATCATTTAAGAGAAGAAAAAATGGCAATTTGTAAGCTGCTGAGAAAATTCAGAGACATTTTTGCCTTCAAAACCTCTGATTTGAAAGAAATGAGTTTAACAAAACACGTGATTGACCCTGGTCAAAACCTGCTGGTTCGAGAACAGTTCCAGCCCACTTCACCTGCTCGACATTTTGAATGCCAGCATTGTCAGCCCATCCAAAAGTCTGTATGCAAGTCCAGTGGTAATTGTCAGAATGAAGATTGGTGAACATTATTTTTTTCGATTATCGCAAACTCAATGCTCAGACCAAACCCGACCAGTATCTGCTGCCACAAATAGACTACACATTTGATTTTGCTTTACAACCTTGGATTTGATATCAGCTTATTAGCACATTTGAGAGAAAATGGCTTTTGTATGCACCAATGGCCTTTTCGAATTCAACAGGATGCCATTTGGTTTGATGAAAGTGCCTGAGACAATGCAACGTGCACTAGACTTACTCCTGGCCGGACACAAATGAGAAACCTGCCTGGTTTATGTAGATAACATCATCATCTTTACAAATAACTTTGAAGAATGTCTCCAGAGATTGAAAGATATCTTGATGCTCATCAGGAATGCCAATTTAAGTCTCCAGCCAAGTAACTGCTTCTTTGGGGAGGATGAGATCAACTACCTTAGTCACAAAATCAGTGCGAATGGTATTCGACCAGATGAAGGGAAGGTGCAAATTATAAGAGGGTTTTCTACATCAAAAAATGTAACTGATTTATGAAACTTCCTCGAGATGACTGGCTACTACAACCGATTCAGCGAGTTACTCCAAGATCGCCAGACCACTTCAAGGACTTGTCAAGAATGACCTGCACTTCAAATGGACTGACTATGAGGTCACATTCAAGAGGCTCTTTGTACAGTTCTGATTCTAATATTTTATGATCAGGAGGCTGAAATTGCCTTGCACACTAATGCGAGTGACTACTAAATTGGCATCACCATCTATCAGTTTAAAAATGATCTGAAGAAGTCTGGAGTCCTTGGATACTACAGCCAAAACCTCCAACGAGCCGAACAAAACTACGTAACAACTGAAAATTAGTCTTGTCATTGTTTATGGCATCAAGAAGGCATGCCCATACGTTTTCAACAAGTAGTTAAAGATATACACTGACTACAAAGCACTGTGCTAGACTGCACAGAACCTTCATGGATGTTTGGGTAAATGAAACTGCAACTGTATGATTACGAAGTAGTTTACAAGAACATTACTCACTTTACAAGAGCAACATTCCTATGATGTGGAAACAGAAGCATAGAGAAATGGAAGCTCTTGAAAAACTTCACAGCTTCACTGTCTACCAAGATTTCCAGTGGGAATGGGAGCAATCCCTTGATGAAGATCTTATCATTATAGCAGATGGTGCTTTGTATCATATCCGATCTGAAGACACCATGCCACTACTAATGTGCACCTTGAGATGCTCAATGATGTGCCAGAGGCAGGACATTTTGGATTCACCAAGACAATGAAGAGAATCCACCAAATATGTCTGGTCATGCCACATAGTATGACGACCCAGTTTTGCTCCTTCTTTAATTAGAGGAGCAATTCTAAATCCTGATGTCGGCTGCTAAGATGCTATAGTAGGCAGCCCGGCAGACAACATAAACTCCAGATAGGGAGACTGTCAACCCCCAGGTGGAGCAGCCTGGGGGTACTTAATGGCAAGGCAGCCATTAAGAGCCTACAGTGAAAAAAAACTTACAAAAATCTTCGCATGTAGGCGCTTCTGTAGCTGTGACGTCAACATGTGGCAAAAAAATCAATTTTCATACACTTTTGTCCGCCATTTTCTCTCTTATCGATGGATAAAAGTGGGTATATTTTAATAACGACTTTTTTTTGGGTAAATATGCACTACTGAAAAAAGGAAGAGCAACTTTTGATCTACAAAGGTGAGTAATTTGAGTCGTATACAATTAGTGGTCAAATTTTAGGGTATCATGAAACTTATGGTTAGTGGGAAAATTAGATCCTATAAAATGTATAAACGGAGGAGCGTTTGTCGCCTATGGGATTTAACATGAGCTAAAAAAATACGAGATTTTAAAATGAAATTAAAAATAGAAAAACTAATTATAAATTTGTACCAATGTATCACTACATGAGCAATATTGTTATGTACATATTGCAATTTGAATTTTGAAAATCACAAATTTTGTTGCAGAAAACAAAACATTTGTGTGAACCATGTATTTTTAAATAGGAATTTAACATGGGCTAAAAATACGAGATTTTAAGCGAAATTAAAAATAGAAAAACTAATTATAAATTTGTACCAACGTATCACTAGATGAGCAATATTGTTATGTACATATTGCAATTTTAATTTTGAAAATAACAATTTTCGTTGCAGAATACAAAACATTTGCCTGAACCATGTATTTTTAAAATGGGAATTTCTCTTTCTCATTGGTTTCAATGGCTTAGCTGTGGGGCGCCACTAAATGGCGAAAAGTGGAACTATAATTGTCATCTGCTAATATTCAAAATGGCGTCATACATATAGGCTCTTAAGAAGGGCAGTGTGTTTAACCCTGATGCTTTGTGCATGTGTTTGTTGGTGCTCTTATTTTGTGGGTGGCCAAGATGGCCACCATCATCATTGTTCTTTGTGGTTGTTTGGGTGTTTTACACCTTATTTCCTGGCAGGATTAGGCAGGAGATTTATTGCCTGATTATTAGAGTAAGTCACTCTTTGTTTTATACTTGAATAAAGTATTGTTTCATTTCACCATTTACACACTGTGTCCGTGTGGATTATTTATTTCTACAATCTGGGGAAGTATCCACGGGGAGGTTGGGGTTCGGCCAGTGGGGTTACACCGGCCCATCACCGTCCTGTTTCCGGCATTGTGGGCCGGGACTTTGCGTCGGTATCCACGGTGAGATCCACCGTGGATCCTCTGTCCTGTTAGTCGGCCTTTCGTCCGGCAACTTGCAGCATGGAACTTCGACTTCTGACCGGCGCCACCCTGGGCACGGGAAGGACAAGAGCATGCAGTCCGCGTTATGATCCCGGCCCCCAAGGGAGTCAAGGATCTGGTAAGTCGGGGAAGATTTGCCAGGGTGTTGTTTCGGACCCAAGTTGGGTCATTACAACTGGTGAAGGTGCCGGGTAGCGCCACCAAAAGACCGTGGAAATTGTTTGCCACTGCTGGGCATGGACTTTGTCTATGGTACAGCAGTAAAAAAGAGTTTTTGACCAGTAGACAGGAAGTAAATCGTGGGGCACGGACAATTGTCCGTGGGACTACGGTTGAAACCAGTTTACGGCCAAGTTTACTGGTAGTAGGGCACTCACCACTGTCTGTGGAACAACAGTAGAAACCTGTTTACGGTCGGTAGACTGGAGTCGTTAGTTTGCCCGTAGGGTGTGGACATTTGTCCACGAAACTACAGTGGAAAATGGCTTAGGCCGTAGTAGTCCGGTAAAGAACCGTGGGACAAGGACGGGTTGTCCGTGATACCGCGGTGGTTACCGGGGAAAGGCCTAGGTTATCCGCAATTAGAACGGTGGGCATGGTGGTTGACCGTGCAGGACCGTTCGAAAGCGGGATAACGGTGATTTTTACCATCAGTATACTGGTAGCACGGTGGTTTACCATGCACGACCGGTAGAACACGGTAAAAAGCTATTTTTACCGCAAGTAGACGGTAGATTACGAACTTTTGTTTGTATAGCACCAGTCGAAAACAGTAAAAGAGACTCCAATCGTAAATCTAACCGTGAGACACGGATTTTTGTCCGTGAAACCGTGGTTATTTACGGTTCTACCGTTGTTCGACGGTGTTTTACGGACTTTTGTCAGTGAATTCACCGGATTTTACCGGTAGAGTCCCAGATTGCAATTGGTGGCCATTTCTGCCCGTGTTCGTATGGACGAAATCGGCCAAGACCCCGTTTCTCCGATGTATGGTTGGGAAAGGGTGCAATGGAGTGATTGGAGTTGCGTTCCCATGCCATCGGCCGTGGTATTCGGCCGGAGGGGCAGCAACCGGGTTTGGTTGCTGTTGGCTGAAACGGACACGGTGGTTCTGGCAAGTAAGGTGCTGTAGGGGGTGTCCCTACGGACTGACCTCCATATGGAGACTTTAACGGTGCAATCGCACCGTGGAGGCATTATCTCTAACGGAGCACCATTGGATGGTGTGGAAGGGGTTGCATGGACCCCAACTGGGACAGGCTTGCGGCCAATAACCAGCCTGTTAGCCTCCACCACCTCCGGTCTGGTTGGATGCGGAGGTGGTCTTTTACTTGAAGAGACGGTGGAGTCTCCATTGGGTGCTGTATCATGGTTGGCGTCTTTGGTCTGTTGCTTGTGGGATTGACCGCCCTGCGGTTGCAGGGTCAACTTCCCCTGCGGTTCGCACCATCGCCCATGCAATCGAGGAATGTACGGAGGGAGGTGCCGGCCGTTCAGCAACCGAGGGTCCACCTGGTGGAACCCACGGATGCTGAGCCTTATGCTGAGACTTCGGGGAACCGGAGCAGGGCACCTTCTTTAACTCAGTTCATTCGTTCATCTGGTTTGATGGACGAGAGGACATATGATGCCTTTTCTCCGACAGTTCGAAGCCAAGGCTCGGGCTGAGCACTGGACAAACAAGGCCAGGTGCAGCTTCTTTAGGTACCTGCTCGACGGCCCAGCTGAAGAATACTACGCCAGTCTGGTGGAGTTTCAGCCGGACCTTAAATGGCCAGAGCTAAAGGAAGCCATGGTCCAGTATTTCGGGACCAATAATCAGGCTCAGGCCTGTTTTGATCGGTTCGAAACAATGGTGCAGGGGCCGACCAAGTCCCTCCAGGCGTTCTACTGGCGCTTTACTGAGCTAGCAAAACAAGTTTTTCTTCATGAGGATGAGTCTTGTCGACTCCTCCGATTTAAGAAGAAACTGCAGCCGGCGATCCTCAGACCGCTCTGGGGATCAAGGGCCAAAACGGTGCGGGCGTTCGCCGCTGAGGCAATGTTAGTCGAGGCCGACATGGTGATGGCAGGTGAATTGCCTGCCCGCGCCTTGACGGTACCAGAGACCAAGACTATGGTCAAGGCCTCCGGTGCTGTGGCACAGCCCAAAGGCTCTGCTACGTCTTCCTACAACCCTTCGGGTGCGAAGGCAACTGCTCCGTCCAATGTGGACGGAGCAATGACCAAGACTGGAGGGAAGAAGGGTAATAAGACTAGGTGGCGGAACCAGGGTGGAAATCAGTCCACAGCAGCACTGTCTGGGGTTGGCCAAACGGCTGGAGGTGGCGGTCCCACCCGGAAGCAACCAGGTCCATGCAACAAGTGCAACCAAATTGGTCACTTGAAGAACTGTCCAAAGGCTTTGGCCCAAGGACAGGTTGCTAGGGTGACACCTGGCGGAAGCCAGGCAGTGCCGTACGGGGTGGGTCTTGTACCCGTTGTATGGCAGGACCGTGAGTATCTGTCTACCGTGATCGATGGACAGATGTTCTAGCTGCCTGTTGCCAGAGACGATGGTGTGTCATTGTTTATTTAAACCACACTGTGTCCGTGTGAAGGGTGGGCGTGGGGGTGTGAGGGTGGGGGATTTCCGGTGGTGATACATCGGCAATGTCACTCCTGCAACCATCATTTTCAGCCGGTACTTCACGTCGGATCCACGGTAAGATCCAACGGGGATTTACCGTGGATTCTCCATCATGTTCGTCGGCCATTTGTCCGTCGATCTATGGGAAGTTTGACTTCCGACCGGCACTACCCTGGACCACGGACAGTACAAGAGGAGGGCTAGCCAGTGCTTCGACCTGTCCCAAAGGGAGTCAGCAGACGGTAAGACGGTTTGGTTTTTCCGGGGTGTTGTGGCGACCAAGTCGGGTCGTTACATGTTTCAATATGGTGTTGGGGCGGAGCTTCGTGAAGTCAACACACCTTACATTCTCTACAAACCTTTGCCTTTAGGATAAGAAGGGTATGCTATGATATAGAGAAGGCTGTGCCAATGTCTCTATTGGAAGCTATCTATAGTAGGTTATCTATCAGAAGGTATGGCCATAGCCACCTCTAGATACAGGCCTACCAGCTTCGAAATTTAGATACCCGTGAAATGGCCGCCATTTGCCCAATTTACTCGCCAGGTAGTGCAACCTGTGACTACTTACAAATACAAGCATTTAGAAATCGGGACTAACACAAGTTGGTTCCGCTATTTTAATGATTACTGGTAACTTTTAATTGTTTTTTTGTGTGATTCGACGTTGAAAAGGGCAGAGTAAGTGACGTCAGACTACATAACCAACCAATTAGAAGTTGCGGGTGTCATAAAAAGGCCGGAGCCAACTTGTGTTCGTCCCGATTTCTAAATACCTGTCTTACAAATTTGATTTTGTTGTGATTTCTATTGGTTTTGACTCGTTGTTTGAGCTTGCGTCATGTTGTTAGTTTATTTTATGAATTTCTTGTAAAATTGTTTTATGTTCAATAAAAGTTATTTAAAAAAAATACTTTGATTTCTTCCCCACAATTTTTTGTCATTTTTTCTTTTTAAAAAATTGTTTGCTTAAAATTTGCCACAAATAATTTTAATTAAAGTATATTTCCATAATTTACAATATTAACTGCTTAGTAATTTTATTAATTGGATAATTAGAATGCATATTTTTTAAGAAATCAAATAATTAATTATATGTGTGACGCCATTTTGAATATTAGCAGATGACAATTATAGTTCCACTTTTCGCCATTTAGTGGCGCCCCACAGCTAAGCCATTGAAACCAATGAGAAAGAGAAATTCCTATTTTAAAAATACATGGTTCAGGCAAATGTTTTGTTTTCTGCAACAAAATTTGTGATTTTCAAAATTCAAATTGCAATATGTACATAACAATATTGCTCATCTAGTGATACATTGGTACAAATTTATAATTAGTTTTTCTATTTTTAATTTCATTTTAAAATCTCGTATTTTTTTAGCTCATGTTAAATCCCATAGGCGACAAACGCTCCTCCGTTTATACATTTTATAGGATCAAACTTCCCACTAACAATAAGTTTCATAGTACGTTAAAAGTTGACCACTAATTGTATACGACTCAAATTACTCACCATTGTAGATCAAAAGTTGCTCTTCCTTTTTTCAGTAGTGCATATTTACCCAAAAAAGAGTCGTTATTAAAATATACCCACTTTTATCCATCGATAAGAGAGAAAATGGCGGACAAAAGTGTATGAAAATTGATTTTTTTGCCACATGTTGACGTCACAGCTACAGAAGCGCCTACATGCGAAGATTTTTGTAAGTTTTTTTTCACTGTAGGCTCTTAAAAATGTATGTGAAACTAATTACGTACATTCTAAGTGTAATCTATCTATTAGGTTAGTATGGGAGGCTATGCACAAACCTTAATTTTAAGCATCGCCTCAAAGCGCACTCTAGTGTTATTTAGATGCGTAACCGGCGCCATTTTAATTCCCCATAGAGGCAATGGGAAGCTGAAAGGCCTGTATCTATAGTAGGCTATGGTATGGCAGTGTACTTGACCATAGCCTCCTATAAAACTATTATTAGGTATTATAGAAGGCTGTGACTACATAAAGTGAACTGTGCTACATACATACATACATACATGTATCTTTATAAATTATAATCTTTTTGTTTAGCAATGGCGGATATAGACAAATGGATTGATATAGCGAAAGCTTGTAAATATTTACCTGAACATGACTTAAAAGTAAGTATTATTCGATCACTAGTCAACTAGGTCGTCGTTTAATTTCATTTATAATGCAATTGTTGTCACTGCTTCCCTATACATGCGCTCATGTTTGTAACAAAATGTTTGGAAGTTATTTCTATTAACAGCCGCTTAACTTCTATGTAGGAAGATTGAACAGCCTTTTTTCGCCTTATTTCGCGCCTTAGGCGCGACATATGTAACAACCCTACAGCGAAAGCATAGAGGCTAGTGGCTGCTAATCGAAAGATTACCGAAATATTTAAAATTGATAACCAATTGGCAATTGCCATTTTCTTAGCAACTGTGCGACATTGTTTGCGACCTACTCTTGGAAGAATCTAACATCCAACCGGTTTCTACTCCTGTAACTGTCTGTGGTGACATCCATGGACAATTCTACGACTTAGAAGAGCTTTTTAGAACTGGAGGTCAAGTTCCGGACACGAATTACATCTTCATGGTAGAATAGATATAACTTCGGTTGTGACGTTTTCCTGATTTTATTATTATTTTCAGGGAGATTTTGTCGATCGAGGTTACTACAGCCTAGAGACGTTCACAAGACTTCTAACTTTGAAAGCGAAGTACGTGAAATGAGCAGTGTTAAGAGTCGTTAGAAGCGCCACGGACGTCAATGGGGCGATATATAGGCTGCTATAGCTATGGGCCTATATAAATATCGGCCGTTATAGGGGCGCTGACATTGTTAACACTATTACCATTTGCAAAAAATAGTTTTTAAAAATATATCTAACGTCTTAATTAAAATATAAACGGTATGTCATGAATAAGAAAACAAAATTAACTTACTTTGATAATCTGTTGTATCCCGATTAAACGAACACAAGAGGAGTATATACCCAAATCAGTAGCCCCATACAACTGAATTACATCTCTGGCAACTATGTTTTTCCGTTGGGTCGACTGCGAAGAAAAAAGATAACGATCCAACGGAACAAGTTTGCAAGTCGTGTACATGGTTCTGTTATTTTCGCCTGTTGTGATCGTTTTACAGGAATTTCAGCAAGTTATGAAGGTAGGTTAATTTTCTTTTTCTTATTCATGATATACCTTTTATATTTATAAATTGTTAGAAATATTTTCAAAAAACATTTTTTCGCAAACGTTAATTGTTTTAACGATGTCAGCACCCGTATAACGGCCTATATTTATATCGACCAATAGTTATAGCAGCCCATATATAGCCCCATGGACGTCCGTGAAGCTTCTAAAGTTTCTTAACAGTAATAGTTGCCTCTTAATACTTGTCTTATAGATGGCCAGATCGGATAACGCTCCTACGTGGTAACCACGAAAGCAGACAGATAACGCAAGTGTACGGGTTCTATGGTAAAACTCCCTTTTCAAATTAGATATAAACTGTTGTTTAATGTTTGTTTTTCATGTCAGATGAATGTCAGACAAAGTATGGAAATGCAAACGCGTGGCGTTACTGTTGTAAGGTTTTTGATTTGCTCACAGTTGCGGCAGTAAGTGTTCAACGTTGTGCGCGTTTATGTGTCATTCCGTTTCAAATCAGTCAAAATCAACAGTTTTTATGGATTTTTTATTCGAAATTTGCTTGAAGTTCATAACATATATTAATTTTTTAGATTTTGCTGGTCAAAATGATTCAGGTTGGGGCTAAATTGTGTCATACACAACTTGGTAAGGTACAGTAGGCCTACGTTTAGGTGCAAGGTTGAACAAACACTCACGAAGCTTACAAGCGCAGAAATAGTACTATTTAGATATTTTACACATGGGTGCACTCGTATACGGACAAGGAGGCGCTTTCTCTCCTTTCAAAAGCCAAATTTCTTATTTTATTATATATAATTTTGATATTAAAAAATAAATTGCCTGATATTGCCTGATATATGTCGTAGACACATGAGTAGCCCAGAGTACTCTGCAGTCGTGGCAGTCGTGGCAGCATCATCTAGAGCAGCAGTCGCCAACGTTTCGGAGCTCACGGACCACTAAATTCAAAATTTTAAATCCCGCGTGTAACGACCCGGCTGGTCGCCACAACACCCTGGCAAAACTTCCCCGTCTTACCAGCTGCTGAACTCCTTTGGGACGGGATCCTAGCGCTGGCTAGCCCTCTCTTGTTCAACCGTGTCCTGGGTGACGCTGGTCGGGAGTCTCCCACGCCGTAAATCACCGGATGGAAGACCAACGAGAGAATCCACGGTGAATCCCCGATGGATCTCACCGTGGAGCCGACACGAAGTCCCGGCCGGAAATAGGATGGTCCAGTGCCGGCGTATTCCCACCGGAAACCCCACCCTCTCCGTGGATACTTCCACAAATAAGGTAGTGACATGGACACCAGTGTGTAAAAGGAAAATAAGTAGATACTTAATTCGGTATAACTTACTTAGTTAATATGCAATAATTTGCAGGGCATCTTTACCTGCAGAGAAACACAAAAGAACATCTCCAAACCAAACAAAGAGAAGAAAAGCCTTATCAGATGGTGGCCATCTTGGACGCCATTACGAAGCACACACATCCATCCTCGCTAGCTTCATGGTCAAAACTTACTGCCCAGTATATAATGGTGCCTGCCATTATATACCCCCCCCCCCCCCCCCCGGTTACTCCACCTGGGGAGGACAGTGACTCTTGCTGGCCTTTCTGTCGTCTCCCTGGCAGCCTACTATAGGCGCCTAGCAGACGACACCAGGATTTTGTCTGCTCCTAATAATAAAAAGAGCAAAACTGGGTCGTCACACGTGGCCCACTAATATGAATTTTTTTAAAAAGATAAATACGTTTGTCAAATAATGATCAGAGAACTTCCATTTTATTAATATAAAATTTTTAAAGGTTGTTTAATTATAACGAAATTATTAAAGTTAGTTTAATTATTACAAAATAATTGAAACTATGGGGAGAAGCATGTGGTGGGGGAAACTGAACGAAATGTATCTCTCGCGTGCCGTATTTTACGAGAACTGTACTAGACTAGTACATTTCGTGAATTTAGTGTAATATAAAAGCGAAAATTGTCATTCAGAAAACAAGAATTTATTACGAATATTTTTTTTTATTATTAATAAAACAAAAAAAATGCAAATATTGTCCAGATTTTTCTGCAGACCACCAAAAATTTCTCACGGACCACTGGTTGGCGACCGTTGATCTAGAGGAGATTTGCTACTGTAAATAGCGAGTATTACCGAGCAAATCTCCCCTATTTTAACAAGGAAGTGTTAGAAAGAAACGAAAGAAAGTGGGGAGGGTGGAGGGAAAACACTTGTTTCTTTTTTAAGTAAATTACGTTAGGTTAATTTAGGTTCAGTTAGTTTACCGAACCTAACCTAATTTACTTGCCAAAAGAAACAAGTGTTTTCCCTCCCCCTCTCCACTTTCATTCGTTTCTTTCTAACACTTGCTTCATGCATTACAATAGGGGAGAGATTTGCTGCAGGATACTCGGAGGAGATTGCAGATTACTCTGGGCTGCTCAGATTTCTACCACATATATTCAAATGCTTCAACAAGATAGCAAAAACAATTCACTGAATTTCAGCATATTTACACACTGGGTGACTCAGTAAAAGAAAATTGATGTTTGGTCAGAATCCTAGCAGACATATTATCACATTTATGAATTGATCTCCAAGCTGGGGTGTATTTAATGCTATTTTGCTATCAAATGTTATCATTTTCAAATTTAGCTTTTGTTACTCATCTGCTATAAAACAGTTATAAGGGGGGACAATCTTAGAAGATCATATTTTTATGGCTTGGTTTGCTTGGAAGAATTTAAGATACTTTATTTTGCAATATATAGGCGCTGTGAGGGCGTTATAGGGGCGCTCACATTGTTAACACTATTACCATTTTCGAAAAAGTTTTTAAAAATATTTCTAACGTTATAATTAAAATATAAACTGTATGTCATGAATAAGAAAACACAATTAATTTTGATAATATGTTGTATTCCGATGAAACACACACAAGAGGAGTAAAAACCTGACTCAATAGCCACTACAACTGCACTTCTCTGGCAGATGAATCTATTTTTCCGTTGGGTCGCCCGCCAAAAAAGATAATGATCCAATGGAAAAAGCTTGCAAGTTGTGTACATGGTTCAGGTATTTTCGCCTCTTGTGATCGTTTTAGATGAATTTCAACAAGTTATGAAGTTAGGTTAATTTTATTTTCTTATTCATCACATACATTTTATATTTTATAAATTGTTAGAAATATTTTTAAAAACATTTTTTTTGCAAACGATAATTGTTTTAATGATGTTAGCGCCCCTATATCGCTACGTTGAAGTCCGCAGCACGTTTTATAGACCCTATATACGAGCGTGTATATATATATATATATATATATATATATATTATTATATATTTTGTAACACCCAGCAACAACCCCTGCTCCCGTCAAAACCATAGCCTGGGGGGTAAACAACTCCTATTTGTTCCTCCCTCCTTTCCCAATTAATATTCTGACGCGGAATGATACACTTAGGTCCATGGTCACTTGGACGTGATTACACCTCGTAGGTGTACACAGGTCCAAGGTATAAAAAGACCATGTTCCTCTTTGTTCCTCGCCCTTGTCTTTGTTCTAAATTTGTATTACGTTGATTATTCCGTACCACATCATATGCATGAGGACGCACCTTTAATGAAACAATTCATCTTTGTATTCTTAGTGTTTCTATACGAAGATGAATAAAAGTGTTACAATAAGAAACTGCGTTGTCTCTATGTTTGGAAACTAATAACTTCTCTTCAGAGGCCGGAGACACCATAAGGTAAAGAGTGCATACCGATCCTGATGCAGCTACAACATCTTCTACTGATGGTAAATATCAATAGGAGGAAATGTATATCAGCGTCAACGGAGAGCAGGATGGCCACCATCCTTCTGCACAGATGTCACCCCCATGCAGGAGGACGATCGCAATTCATCGCCATCCAACTCTTTCTGTAGCTCGAATCTTCTCCGTGCGGGCACCGCGCGATGCAGAGAAGCGACGAGTTACAGGAAACATCATCTACAAGTTGGTCAGAAAAGTCGACGTCAAAAGCTCACAATGTATACATATAATATATACATTTATATAAATATATATTCATACATATATATATATATATATATATATGCCTGTGTATAACGCTGTACAAACAAGGACAAAAATGTTTAAGCACGTCGGAATGTGTTTAAATTTAAACGAACCGTTTTTTTCTCAGTTAAATAGTTTTAGTAGCCAAATTAAACTAGAATTTTTCTCCCGTCATTTATGACAGGTTACCCCACTAGTCTAAAAATAATTATTTTGATTACGGGTATATCAAAAGTCTGGATAAGTGGCATTGTGTATTCAATTACGGACATGTGACGCTTCAAAACTAAAAACAACAACATGTAAGTAGTAACATATATTATTTGGCGCCCGGCAGCAAAATTCTTCAGTGTTGCCCCACATTTAAAAAAAAAAAAATAGAAATTCAGAAGTAAACGAAAAACTGCGTTTTTCAGTTACAGAACCTGGTTAGAGGCTAGAATTCAAACGTGAAGTCAGCATTTAGCATAGCCTTATGAAGACTGTTTTTTTTTTTTAACCAAAAGTGCATTTTTTTTTCTGGTTGCCTTACCTTGCTTTACTTTTTTTAATGTATGAGTTGCACTTACCCGTCTTACCTTTCACCCATTCTATTTTTTTTATCCAAAATAGTTCTTTACCAAGTTTTGTTAGAAGAAATATTCTAATCATTGTGACGAGCTAATTTGTATAATTTAAATACAGTATTTGGTATCTCATGAACGTCGTGTGAATGATGAGTCAAATTTTAGATTTAACAGTTGTTCATGTAATGGTAGGCCTACTTTTATAAAAGAATCCATAAAACATAGTAATGGTTTGGTGGGAGGTTTGGCTGATATTCTGTAGAATTCTCGTAGAGGTTTGTTTTAATGATTATTTGTTACAGATTATAGACGAACAAGTTCTGTGTGTTCATGGTGGTCTTTCTCCAGAAATCAACACATTAGACCAAGTTAGAACGATCGAAAGGAACAAGGAGATTCCTCATAAAGGAGCGTTTTGTGATATCCTTTTTGTTATTTATTCTTATCCTTTGTATTGTCTAGACGAGCAGCATTTCTCTTGAATATTTGTCGGCCAATATTTCTACGAATTGGCCAATTTTGTGTCCCAGTGAGCTGGAATTTGACATATGGCCCACTTCCAGTGTACATTTTAACCTAGTACATTTTCATGGATTTGGGTATGTACTAGGTACGAAAAGATTTTCAGTGTTGAATGTTGATCATGAGTGGCTTAGTGGTTAACAGCTGCTTAAGAAACCAGAGGTTGCAAGTTTGAATCCTGGTGTTAAAATTTTTGTTCTTTTCACATTTGCAATGATTTCAATCACAATACAATTTATTTCAGAATATCTAATGTCCTGTATATCTAGAGTTTTATTAATGATATTCTGTGACATGTTTGAGTCTACCGAATTTTGAAACGTGTTTTTTTTTTCAATTATTTCTATTTTATTTATGTTTAAGTTCTTAACAATTTGTAAACATCTAGTTTGGTCTGATCCCGAAGATGTAGAAGCTTGGGCCATGAGTCCTCGTGGTGCTGGTTGGCTTTTTGGTGCTAAAGTAACGCACGAGGCAAGTATTACAAATGTTACAATTTTTTTCTAGCAAACAAGTAATCATTGTGCATTTTTTGCAGTTTATGCATCTGAACAACCTAAAACTCATTTGCCGTGCTCATCAGTTAGTGCATGAAGGTTACAAGTATATGTTTGAGGATAAGTTGGTCACTGTTTGGTCGGCTCCGAATTATTGCTATCGTTGTGGCAACATAGCATCTATTCTATCGTTTTCCGATGTCGATAACCGAACCCCAAAATTGTTTAATGCGGTGCCTGATTCGGAACGTGTCATTCCGCCAAAAAACACAACACCTTATTTTCTTTAACTTCATGTCTTAAATATCTCGTGACATTTATATATTTAAAAATATGCTTATGATTTCAAAATGAGGTTTTGAGTATTATTTCGATCTTAACCATTTTTGTGTGTTCAATAAATAAGTCTAAACCAGTTGTCATATACATGTATTTTTCTGTTATTAGTTCACTTTTTGAACTTTTGGACTGAACTGTAGGAAGTTACAACCTATGACCATAACTTTTGAGCTCCATATGGGGGCATTTGACACCCATGCCACACACCTGCTGTAACTTTAAACCACATTTCTGTTTGTCAGTGGTGTTTCTTATATGTCCACAACCTTTGACCTGTCTGTAGATGAAGGTGATAATCTTGGCTGGCCAAGATTTCCTTTATAAGAGGTGTCTTCTACTGTCCAGCGAGCATTTTTGTTGAGTTCTGAGGGAATAAGTTTTTACATTTACTGGTTCCTCAAGTGGTAATACATGGGTGATATACTATTGTCAAAAGGAAACTTTTTATATGTTGAGACTATAATTTTAAACTTTTTTGGGACACCCTAACATTCCTCAACTCAACATAGTGATTATGGTATTACACAAATGTGCATGTTGGATGTTCACAGCTTTTAAGTGAAATTTTTAAGTTTTTAGTATCAATCTGAATATAACAAGTTATAAAAAGAGCACATTGCAAATAATGTCTGTTTAGCATTGTGCCTAATGGCCTCTATGCATGTTGCTTATGAAAATGTCATTCAGTTTGTAACGACCCGGAATTTGTTTCTATGGGTGGCATAAGTGGCACATGAATGATCCTCACCTCCCCTTTTTAGCCTGCAGCTATTAGATCTGTTAACAATGTAATGAATGTTATACTTCACTGTATGGGTCATACAGTGAAGTTTCATTCATTACAGTGTTGTGTGAGCTTTTGACATCAACCAATATTTTATTACCAACCTTTAGATGACATTTTCTACTTTTCGTTTCTTCTCTGAGCAGTATGACACCTGCACAGAGAAGATCCGAGCTGTAGAGAGAGCTGGATGGAGATAGATTGTAGTCACTCTTCTGCATGGGGGTGAAATCGATGCAGGAGAGTGGCGGCCATCTCTCTCTCTTCCGGTTGATGCTGATATACATCTTCTCCATCGGTATTCCGACTAGAGAAGATGTTGTAGCTGCTGAGAATCGTATAGCTCCTGCCCTATGAAACCTCCGGCCTCTGAAGAGAAGTTATTTACATAAACATAGAGACAACGCTACTTCTTATTACAACACTTTTATTCATTCCTTGTAAGAAGTACAGATACAAGGGTGAATAGTAATATACTAACTGGAAATCCTCAGGCCCATGATTTGGAATGTATCGCAAAAACAGGCAAAGGAAAGAACTTAGGAACAAAGAGGAACATGGTCCTTTTATACCTTGGACCTGTGTACACCTGCGAGGTGTAACCAGGTCCAAGTGACCATGGTCCTTTATGTATCAATCCGCCACTTGGGCATGAGTCAGAAAGGTGAGTCAGAGAGGAGGGAGGGACGGTTGAGAGTTGTTTACCCCCCAGGCTATGGTTTTGGCGGGATCACGATTTACAGGGTGTTACATACCCTCCAACTTTGCTTGGAGTACGTCCTCGTACTCCAGCCAAGGGTGGAAGGTTTTCAAGTTACGCAGCGGGGAGACATGGGTGGCTGAGGACTTACCGTGTACAGAGGTGGTTATGGAAAGGCACTGGCACCGAAGTGTCAGCGCCCTTAAAAATTGGAAAAGGCTGAAAACATAAAACAAAGATAATTAATGCTCGCTGAGTGGCGAGCCGCTATTGAAATCTAAAAAGAAAAGAACAGTTGCAACGTATTTTATTTTTTTATAAATTTTTCGATAATGCCACTCGGATGGGTGGCAACCACATGAGTACATGTGGCGCGCAGCTATCCCTGCTGCGGAGGGTGGGGAGGATCCTGGGTCCATGAACCGTACGGGGGGGTAATCCCGCCGGACCTGGCCTCATCGGTAGCTGGATGCGGCAGACAGCCATTGTCCCTGGTCGTCAGGTAGATCCCGGTGGAAGATATTGAAGATGTCCCGGTCCCCGATAATCTTACGGGAGGACCGCTTGTTGTACAGTGTAGCCCAAGCGGCGTCCCATAAGACGGCGATTCGGTAACGAGGATCCGGTTCCGGAATGTAGTGACGACTGGTACGGAACGTCTGTCCAGCTGGCAGTCTAAAGACGGAGTTGACGAAAGCTCCCAAAAGGGCTTCCGTGGCTTCATCGATGGCATCTCCGGCGAAACTGGTGGTTTCAACAATCCGTCTTCTTGGGAAGACGATGGTGATGAGGACACTTGTTAGGCGGGAGAGTCCCACGACATATCGCTCCCGGGGAGGGAGGTCCAGACGGGGAAACCCTTCCTCCAAAGAGAAGTGTCCTACGTAAAGGGTGTTGGCAGAGCGCACTTCGCGCTGCCAAGTGACCCACCGATTGTTGAGCAACCTCTCGCCGGAGGTGGCTGCACGGAACGGATGATCCAGCGGTAACCGCCCCAGAGTAGCCCCGGCATGGGGTACAGTGGGCGGTGCGGCTGGTCGGGCTGGTGTTGGAGCCGCAGGTTCCAAAGAAACTGATGCGCCCGTGATAGGCCTGGCATGGCGCAAGGCGGACCGGGCCATATCGTGGGCCCGCTGACGTAGTCGCTTCGATGCCGACTTCCTGCTCAGCGCCTCCAGTGGCTTGGCACTTCCTGGTGCACGGCCCAGTGCTTCCATGGGGTCACCTCCCTGTCGCATGACGTCTTGCAGAAGGTTTGTGATGGCCTTCTGTTTTTTCAAGAACGCGGCACGCTCGGCGGAAGGTGGCGGCATCAAAGGTGTAGGCGTAGGTTGTCCAGAAGGGCGGCCCGGAGGTGGCGGAGGAGGAGAGCGATGCAGGACCCGAGTAGGAGGGCCCCGAGTTTCGTAGCGATGGTCGCGGTCCAGTTGGACTCGGTGATCCTGTAGGTCTTGCCTGACCCTTGGGTCGAAGTTATTACGCGGCGGAGGGCCGCGTCCAGAGGAACCACGTTGTTCCTGCTGACTTCTTCCGTCGGGTCGGCGTCGGGGTGAAAGATGGGAACCACGTGGCGAAGAGCGACGTGGTTGTGGCCGTTGAAGAGAGTCTCGAGAAGAGTGGTGGCCCCTGTAGGACTGTTGAGGCTCCTTGGGGCGAGCCCCAGTGGGAACCTGAACACGAACAGGTTGGGGAACCACCACTATGGAAGGTAGCTTTGGAGTCGGAGTTGGTGTGGCGGCCTCGCTGCGTGGAGGCGTGGCACATCGGGAGGTTGGTGGTGACGATAATGGTGTATGAGGAGGAGGCGGCGGAGTGATTGACGGCACCGGTGAGCAGTGTTGGAAAGGCTCTGGTGGCGTTATGGGTGGAGAAGGAGATGTGGAGAGGCCAGTTGTCAGGGTTGCTGGCGAGTCGGAGGATGGAGATGATGACGTAGCTGACGTCGTAACTCGGGCGGTTTCTTGGAGTCGGGCCTCGATTCGCAGGAGCTCCTCCTTCGGGAGTTGCGCCGTACACGGTAAGCCCAGCTCGACAAGGCGGGCGCAAACCGCACGGAGGTACGCCAGATTGTCCTCCCCTTCCTTCTTATCTCTGGCTGCCCGACGAAGAGCAGCCTCCCTCTGCAGCTCCAAGTGGAGGTCTTCGAGGGGGGAGGGCACAGATCCACCTCCCCCACGCTTCCCTCTTGCTTCAGCTCCACCCGGAATGGGTTGACCAGGCGCGATGCTATCGCGGAACGCCTGGTTAACCCCCCATGCCATGAGGTTGATATCGATGCGGTCTTCCCGCTCCTCCCAGTAGTGTTTTGATGTCGTGACGTCGAAGGGGACGATGCTGCTTGGAGCAGCAGGCTTCCCTTCGCGCCCGACATTGGCAGGTCGCTTGAAGCTTGCTTTTAGGCGCTTCTCCCCACGCCGGTGAAAATTCTCCGGTTCGGAGGAGGTGCGGCGCCTATCTATTATGTTTGGCGACTCTCTTCTTGTTGTGGGCGCACTGGCGGCGCCCGCCTTTTGTAGCTGGCAGGTAGATTGAGAGAGGGGTTCAGCGGTCCCCGCCGTTCCACTCTCCGTCTCATCTTCACTAGAAGAGGCAGACATCATTCTGCCTCCTCTCCATGAGCCTCTACCTGGCATATTTTCTTAAGAGTTTAAAAGTTCTTACTTTTTCAAAAGTCCCGCTGCTGGTGGTTACTTCCAAATAATAACAGAAATCGGTCCCCGATCACTCTGTTATTATTTCAAGAGGTCCAAAGAGTTCTGAAGGCCTGATGCACTGCACGTGAGTTCAAAGGCTTGAAGGTGGTACTCAAGCTTTGGATTGACAACCAAACTGGAGAAGTTCGAAATTAAAATTTGGAACTTGGCATAGAAGTAGATTGAAGATTTGATGATTGAAGAAGATCGAGCATAAAGAGATGAACAAAAACGAGTGCTTCTTTGAAGAGAGCAAATCGAGTGGTAATTGACCAAGTTTGGTCACTTTTCTTATTTAATTTTAAAAGTTAGAAGGGCCGGCCCCTTTTAGAATAAGACACCTTACTCTAATTGGTTTCTTCACTACTTTATTTATTGGGGGTGGGGGTTGTCCCACCGACATTAGATGTGAGAGGTGTTGATCTAATTCTTATCAGAGTCGGTCCTGTTTATTATTTTTAGATAAACAAAAGGACTAAGGAATCTCGAGGGAGAAGGGCCGTTATTTTATTTCACACCGAGGTGTGAAGTTGCCCATTAACTTTCTCCCCTTCTTTTCCTTAATGCCTTTTTTTGGAAAGAATAGGTCAGCAAGGTTACTAATGTACCTTGCTGTTTGTTATTATTTTTAGGGGGGAGTGGGGCAGGAGTTGGTGTCCCACAATTCGATCTTAATTGAGAGGGTGACAGGTTCTTCAATTTTATTTTTTAATTGAAGGTGTCCGCTCTCACAAAATCTTCAAAACTGATTTTCTTCCTTTTTTTTTATTTGTTTATGGCCAGCAGTTTTTGTTGTTTGTTTTTTTTTCTTTGAAGTCCCAGTGCATTGGTCTGGCCCCCAGAGCAATTGTCTCTTTGAAGTTTCTATCCTTCTACTGTCAACAGCATGGTCAATGACGTCCGTCCACAATAAAGGGGAGCACGGTGTTTTTCTTTTTGCTGACCCTTTTATGGCTCTTGATTTTTCTTCTGAACGTCCTTGACTAGCCTTCGGCGTTTTTCCCAGGTGTACCACGTGGTTGACAGTTGTGTGTGAAGGCCACGTGGTTCCGGTGTAGTTTATTGCATGTTTGAAATGGGTGCCAATATGTAAATATTGGTGGCCATTTTGAAAAGTTTAGAAGTGTTTCAAAAATTAAAGTTGTGTGAATTTTGTAGAGTTTTGGGAGTTATTTGAGAGTGTTTAGAGGGGTTGTTGATGCTGTGGGGTTGTTTATTCGTTGGGGGGTTCCTTTTATCCCCTCCCCCACCTCTTGACAACTGTCCTCAGTTGTTTCTCAACACAACAATTCTCAAATTCCTCCCGCTCTTCTATTGTTGATATTTGATGGTTGCTGGTGTTTATTTCCATAGTCATGAAATAAACACTGGTGAATTATTGTTTTATTTTCGTCGCGTTTGGTTTCTTGACAGCGTGGGTGGCCGTTGCTTTCGTCGTCACTTACGGGGTGGAGTTTCGAGGTTTTCCCTAGAGGTGCTGGCAGATTTGCCAGGGGCCTCTACGGAAGTTTCTCCCAGAGCCCATCCGATGTGTGCTTCGATGCATTTTTGTCGGAGTGTGGACTCGAAGAGATCGTCCTCCACGTATACTTTGTTTGTTGTCATGGACACAGCTAAGTGCAGAGCCCGGCCTAGATCTCGGCCTAAGATGGCTTCGTGCCGGCCGGTAATCACTAGTAAGTGCCCTCGCACAGCGTGGGGGCCTAGCTGGACCGTCGCGGCGAGTCGCCCCACCACGGTGATCCTTTGGCCTCCCACACCCTGAATGTTGGGTGGGATTAACACAGGCTCGATTTCGAACTTGTGTTCCTGCGCGAGTTCAATGGTGATAACGCTGCCCGTAGCTCCGGTGTCCGCGAGCATTCGTATACTCTTCCCGTTGATCGTGACGGCGATGCGTGGGTTCTTGTCGCTGGCATCGTAGTCTCCGACTTCTTGAGGTGAACAGCTGCTTACCAGCTGCTCATACACCGTTGTCATTAGTCTTCGGCAGCAGGAGTGGCCCTTCGTCGGCGATTGGGTTCCGGGAGCCATGATGGCTATTGTTTTATTTTCACGGCACCCAATCTCCTTGGTGGATTGTTTAAGGACGTCGAGCGTGTCCTGCCAAATGATTAGCTCGTCCGGGGTCCACTTATGTGCAGGAGCCCGGTCGAGCACCTTGACTGGTATGTCCTCAGAGTCGTCAGAGCTGTCGCTGTCGGGTTTATCAGGAGTAGGTGCTCCGGCGGCTGAGTCTGCTGCTGGAAGAGGAATCCGGCGGATTTGTCCCGCCACTCGTATCAGAGCAAACTCAATGCCGTCTTCAGTGATGATATCCGTTTCAGGCACCTCTCCTTTGATGTCATAGTCGGTAACCGGCTCCCCAAACTGCTTGATTGCAACCTTCTTCTTGGGTTGCCGACACTCACGGACGAAATGCCCCAGTTTGCCACAATTATAACACGTCGACTTACTCTTGTCGAACGTGCGAGTGGTCTCTGGTTGGGGGTCCGCTGCAGAGTGTCGGTTTGAATTGGTGGCAGCAGTCTGACTAGGCTTTTTATCATGCCTAGACCGGTGTGGTTTGTCTTTAGGGCTGGCGGCTGCCGCCGGCTCCTGGTCGGTCTTCGATGCTCCTTTACCCGACTGTGAATCAGCTGCGGGTTTTGGTTCCGTCGGCCATTTATCCAAGGACAGCAAGACCACCTCCATATTGAGGACGGCGTTTGCGAAGTCCTTGAACGACGTCGTAGATGCGTGGTGCGCGGCGTTCTGTATGGTGGGATGTAGAGCGCGGCGCAACTGACTTATACGCAGCTGATCATCAAGTTGTGGGTAAACTCGGTCGCCGAGTATCATAAACTCCCAGATGAAAGCTTGTGTACTCTCACCTTCCTTCTGGAGCATCTCTGTATACTTCTTCTCCAAGATGGCCAGTTCGTTCGGCTTCCCGAACGTATCTACCATCTGTACTCTCAGTGCTGGCCAAGGAATGTCCTGAAGCTCATACCTCAGTTTACTCAGCCACGTTCGGGCGGCCCCAGTGAAACACCCCGTGATGTATTCCTCCTTGTGGTGGTCTTTCCAACCGCACAGGTGTGCCACTTCCTCGAATTCTTCCAGGAAGGGACGGAAACCTGTCAATCCGTTGAATTTTTGGATTGAGTCGGCAGGGTGACGACCGCTGTATTTCTTATTGAACTCTTCCACGGAGGGTTCTCTGGGGGTTGGTCGATAGATGCCATCCTGGACGTTTGGCATTCCAGCCGGCATCAGACCTACCCCTTGCGGTGGAAAACGTGGCGCGTAAACTGAAGTGCCTTGTGTCGCTCCTTGGCTAGGCTGTTGTTCCGGGGGTGTCGAGCGGCGACCGCTACGTGCAACCCGGACAAGCGAGTGAGGAGAATCAGCACGTGTCGTAATCGGTATTTCCGCACACTCATCTCTGTGACGCGGATCATCTGACTGCCCTTGTTGTTGCCAGTCAGGGTTACGCGGTAGATGACGTGTGTGCGGTGTGTAATGTCTTTCGTAACGATCGTGACGCTCTCTGTAGCCAACATAGGGGGCTGACGAGGCGTCCGAGTCATCGTCGCGAAGTCGGTGTGTGCGTGTTGTCCGCCGTGGTGTAGTCGGTCGATTCGGTGTGAATCGGTCGTCTATGAACTGGGACATACGAGTCGAGAGTGCAGCCACTTGTTGTGACAGGTGGTCAAACTCGGCCCCAGTCGGCCGTGGCGGTGGTGTCACATCAGTAGTCACGGGTACTTCCAACAGATCTTCGTGTGAACCCTGGTGATCAGACAGGGACCCCGTATTGTCGTGTGAGGTGGCCATGATTAATGATGTGGCTTGTGTAATGTGAATGTGCGGTGATGAACGAGTCCGGCGAAGTCCAAGTCGTTGTGTGCAGCTCCGAGGGTTCTCGAGTACACTCTGAGCTATACTTTCGGGTTCCAGTATGATGGGACTCGTTCAGTTCGTGAAGTTGTAGGTCGGTGATGTCACTGCGCGTTGGTAATTTAGTGCTTGTCGGCAACCGACACTATCGTACTCTTATACACTGAGTAACGATAGATTACCTAAGCTTGTGACGTGTATAACGAAGTGGCCGTTCACTCCGTTAGTGTGGTGATGGTTGTATCGTGTTGATCGTGTTCTCAGTTGGGCGTGTGACGAGTTTTGGTTCCCAACTGGTGTAGCGTCGTGAGTTCTTTATTGAGCGTCAGATTTTGGAAGGATCTCTCTCGACACGTGGTATTTGGCGACCACGTGGAGGTTACGAGAATTCCAAAAACCTCAATAAAGAAACAGCAGATGTACAATACAACCTCGAGCGTGGTACACCACCCAATCGAAATTGCACTGCGGAAAGTGAATTAGAAAAGAAGAGTGTGTGTGTAAAGAACACACAAAAATAAAAAGTTCAAGATGGCTGAACTTTTTAAATGCACAAACAAAGGAGAAGTTCAAGATGGCTGAACTCTCCAAAGAAGCAAGAAAAGAAAGCTGTTTTACTTTGAAAGTTTAAAACTTAGGTGCGGTGCCCGCACATCAAAAGTTTTAATTTAGTTTTATTAAAACAGTAAAACAGTGTAGAAATTGAAGTGTGTTCAACAAGCTAAATGCTTGGTGAACTGGAAGAAATGTTCAGACTGCAGAAATTTTGAGTCCTCACTGCTGGATGGCTCTGGATGAAAAAGACAGAGTCAGTGCCCAGTGAGGGACTATGTTGAGTAGAATGAAGAAGTCCGTAGGTGGCGCTGTGGTGGCCACTTCCGGTCAGTTTATTGCAATGTCCAAAAATTGATGATTGAAAAGTTCCTCCGGGGCACGTTTTTATGGTGGCCAGGAGAAAGACACAAAAAGAGAGAAAATTCAAAGAAAAAGAGAAGTTTTCTCTAACAAGAGGAACTCCGCCAGGGGGCGCGTGAGTGCAACCCTCTGGAAGAGAAGAGAAGAGAAGAGAACACAAAAAGATGAGAGAAGGTACAACAATGAGTCACATGGAGCGAAAAACCGCTCCGTTGGCGCTTTTTGAAGAGTGTCCGGTCGATCCAAGATGGCGGCCGGGCTTCAGTGCTGTCCAATGGAGAAAGTTCATGTGATGATGCATTGAGGTGATGATGATGAAGAAATTGAAGAACATGACTTGGGACATAGAGGGTCCCAAGGGAAACACAAGTGTAAAAACAAAGAACAAAGAAAAGGGGGGAACAAGAAAGTCCCACGTGGCTAGGAAAAGTGTGTTCTAAGCTTGTAAGCCCCCTAACAATGAAATAGAGCTAGGGAGAATCTTGCTTGAAAATTAAAGATGAAGAGTGAAGGTAATAGGACATTTTAAAAGACACACACGTCCTTTAAAAGCCTATTAATAGGTGGATAGATTAGTAGATGAGATTTGTTTGCTCATCTCATAATGAGACTGCAAACTCCTCTCGGAGAGTAAGAAGAATTTGTTTAAAGTGTTGCCCACGTGGTGTGGGTTTCACTTTGAAAATTAAAGAAGAACAAAGGTGAAAGTGGGTGATGATAATGGAAACATAAAATACAAAAACACGGACGGAAACACATGTGTCAAAGAACTACTACCAAGGTGTTGCCCACGTGCTTAATGGATGTCGATGCAGCAGTTCCTTTAACATGTGTCTCTAAGGACAGGACACAGAATCGCGCGGTCGACACGTGGTGTGTGTAGCCACAAGTCTCTTTCGCGATTCCACAAAAACGGTACCATGCGGTTGGCTTTGACGTGATCGAGGGCCTCCATACATGGTCCCAACATAAAAAGGCGCCACGCGGTTGGCTTTGACGCTATCGAGGGCCTCCATACGTGGTTCCAACACAAAGGACGCCGCGCGGTTGGCTTTGACGTGATCGAGGGCCTCCATACGCGGTTTTACAAAGGCGCCACGTGGTCGACTTTGACGCTATCGAGGGTCTCCACACGTGGTTCCAACACAAAGGACGCCACGCGGTTGACTTTGACGTGATCGAGGGTCTCCATACGCGGTTTTACAGACAGGCGCCACGCGGTTGACTTTGACGCTATCGAGGGTCTCCATACGTGGCTCCAACATAGAAAGGACGGACGAAGCCTCGTGAGGCACAGTCACGAGACTTAGGACAAAGGACGGCTTCTGTTTACAGGTCGGAGAAGGCAGATGGAGCTATACCCCGCACCTCCACCAAATGTGAGCTTTTGACATCAACCAATATTTTATTACCAACCTTTAGATGACATTTTCTACTTTTCGTTTCTTCTCTGAGCAGTATGACACCTGCACAGAGAAGATCCGAGCTGTAGAGAGAGCTGGATGGAGATAGATTGTAGTCACTCTTCTGCATGGGGGTGAAATCGATGCAGGAGAGTGGCGGCCATCTCTCTCTCTTCCGGTTGATGCTGATATACATCTTCTCCATCGGTATTCCGACTAGAGAAGATGTTGTAGCTGCTGAGAATCGTATAGCTCCTGCCCTATGAAACCTCCGGCCTCTGAAGAGAAGTTATTTACATAAACATAGAGACAACGCTACTTCTTATTACAACACTTTTATTCATTCCTTGTAAGAAGTACAGATACAAGGGTGAATAGTAATATACTAACTGGAAATCCTCAGGCCCATGATTTGGAATGTATCGCAAAAACAGGCAAAGGAAAGAACTTAGGAACAAAGAGGAACATGGTCCTTTTATACCTTGGACCTGTGTACACCTGCGAGGTGTAACCAGGTCCAAGTGACCATGGTCCTTTATGTATCAATCCGCCACTTGGGCATGAGTCAGAAAGGTGAGTCAGAGAGGAGGGAGGGACGGTTGAGAGTTGTTTACCCCCCAGGCTATGGTTTTGGCGGGATCACGATTTACAGGGTGTTACAGTTGGCAGATATAATTGATCTTTTTTTTATTATCAGATCTTTTCATCGTACACTTTTACTTACCATTGTGACAATGCTGGCCCTTTGGCGCCACCGTTTCGACTTTTGAACCGGAGGTGCCGCCGACTCGATTGGTGGACCAGCCCCTGCTCCTATAGCAGCTTTTACCGGTTGAGACATTTGCTAGTCCGACCTGGTAACGGCCCACAAAAATACCGTTTTCTCGGGAACCTTCCTGTATAGTGCTTGACGATGCCGATGGCGCTTTAGTCCTTGGTTGAGTTGTTGGAGGTTCAGCTTGATGCTGGATACTCCGTTGTTTCCAGAGTCCTAGAACTCGATCAATTCTGTACACAACACTTTTAAGTAAAATAAAATATACTCTTTTACTTTGGCGATATTATTCATACAACAAGGTTGCGTCTTACTCTTTACATAATGCACTCTGTTCAAGTTCACTCTCTGAACTATTTTCTAACTCTCCATGTCGAACTGTCTTCTACAATTTTCTATATTGAACTGGGCCAATCATTGTCATGGGCTGGGGATATTACCTTAAAAGGAAAGGTATTTTTGGGACTCTTGTTCTTAATTCTCATGGTCTGACTGGGTTCCACGAATCCACACAGAATTTCGGCCACCCAAGTCTGAACATCTGTGCACCAAGGGTGCCATACAGTCAAAGGAATTTCAGGGTGTCACACACCCCCTTCTTTGAAGGAGGCACGTCCCTGGGCCTCTCACCCCTTCAATCTTTGGCTGTTAGCCCTCTAATACCTAGGAGACCTCGGAACGAAGCACGTGTGACTTGCGTGTTTCCATTCATTACAAATAAATGACAGAAACAAAGCTAAACCAAAAACAAAAACATTAATACAATAACATAATTTTGATGGACTCTACAGAACGCTACTGGTTCTTACTATGTGGCGAAAGCTATGAAAAGCTTAGAACATGCCGCCTCTTTGGTTTAAGCTAGAAATGAAATATAAAAATAATACGACTACTCTTTATGAGTATCATTAAAATACTAAATATTACAGAAATATTACTATGTATTAAACTGAAATACAAAACTAATTTTCTCGAAAAGAGAACTTAAAACTCTGAAAAATCTTGAATAAAAATATTATGAAAATAGGTATTTAAAAAAAAGACAAAACTCGATTTCTTGATAAGAAAACTTGGCAACAAAATTTGGCACTTCACAAAAATACTAAATTTTTGGCACTCAAAAATACTAAATTTTTGGCACTCTTAAAAAGAAATTTGACACTACAAAAATACTGAATTTTTGGCAGCTTTACAAGTGGTAATGACCTCTACTCTTGTCATGCAACTCATGAAAGAATATTTTTTTTCTTTATTCTGCATGCTCAAAAAAGAACTTAAAATTAAAACCTTCTTGCAATGAGATTGTTCCTTTATCACTCACTGATGTGCTCTGGCGATCGATGCACTTCCAGTCCATTAAAGAAGAGTCTCACCTCCGGAAAAACACGTAGTTCCATAGGGGCTTCTGGATTCGAAGCACACATAGCGCATGCTGACACCTCGGGACTAGACACGCCATGTTGGCAGGTCTAGTGCTTGCTCTTCTTTCTGCACATCGGCCCATTCGCGGTGGGGTGCCTCGGCCGCCCGCATGATCATGCAGAGCGTTGTCGCGAGTAGACACTCCCGATTATCTAACTTTCGGGCATTTCCCCAAGGACCTCGTGGATGACCGTATCGTACAATAGTACCACTCGTTCGGCGATCCCACCCGTAAACCGCAATTCAACGAAGTTGACGGTTATCTCTTGAGTCAGTTCGGGTTGTAACAGGTTAAGGAAGCACCTGACGTTCCCGCTCTCTCTTGGCACGTTCCACCCTCCTCAAAAGTGGTACACTGTGCACTCTACTGTTGTCCTCAGACGAGGGCGACATTCCTTCTTGTAACGTTCACCGTCTGAGGGTAACCCCTTTCGCCTCTTACTTTTGGTCGCACTCCAGCTTCCGCCCGAAGAGTCTCTGTTGGCAGGAGCGGGAGTTTGCTCTCTAATGCTCGTGGACTAAATGTTATTCTGCTTGAACTGGACGCATTGGCGTCGTGCTCTTCGTCGGGAGAGGCCCATGGTTTTCTTGGCTCTATGGTGTCCTCTTCCGTCTAGCCGGGACCAGTGGCTGCCTGGGTTGATTTGTTTCGGGTCGAGGAGCCTGTGACCGTAACTCGTGGTCGTTTGGATGGTGTCTATGCCCCCCTCGTGGTGGCTGCTCTTCGTTCACGGACACCATCGTTGCTCTTCCTCCTCTTCCTCCGCCGGTGGCTCCAGGGGTGCGTTCGTTGGTGGCGGCACATCCCTCTTGTTCTTCCTGTCCCTGGATTTGTGGTGGACAGTGGGGCCATCCCTCGGATGGAACTCCCCTTCATTCCATCGCTTGCTTTTCTGGTGGTAGTCTACTGGTTGGCGGACTACCACTTCTCTGTTATCTTCTTTGCAAGGCTGGCGATACCGACTTTGAAAACTTGGCAAAATGTGCTTATGATCTTTACTCCAGTAACGGTAAGCAAAATTATAAGAACAATAACCAAAGTGACGATATTTATTGAATTTCCCCCTCCATTGGAAAAATACATTCCTCTCCCTGTCGTGGTCAGATGACCATTTTCGGGGGTCCTGTTTCCATTTCTGCTTTGTTTACTTTAGCAGAGACGAAGGATTCTTTCCTCCACCTTTTCTACGGTTGCAGTTGTCTGAACTCCGACCTGTCTAATGGTTTTTCATCCTAAATCTTGGTTCCTATTGTCTGAAAGTGTCAATTGACTTCTGATTCCTTTGACTGTCCTTTTGGGGGACGGTCCTTTCTCGTCTTCACTACAAGTTGCAGTGGCTACTCTCTTTTGTGAATCAGCGTTATCCTTACTTCCGACCTTGCCTTGTATAACTTCTGTATACATTGTTGTTTTTGCCGCCTTGTGTATGGTCTTTGTAAAATTTTTATTTATTAAAACCATTTCTCTTGTTTCAATTTTGCGTTTCTGTTTTCTTTTCAAATTGATACCTCGGTGACTCATGAAAGAACTATGACCATAAGTTGGTTTGATAGACTTCTCTATGGCATTGTCTACACCCTCTAAAACGTCATCTATCTCCTCTTCACTTAAGTATCCTACTATGTCATCGTCGTCTGCGAGACTTCTGTTGCACCATGAGTCGTTTTCTGGTGTCGTAAGTTCAGGCAGATATACTTGTTGCTTACAAGCTCTCGTAGATGTCGTCGACTTGTTTCTCCTCACTTTTGTGGATACTTCGCGATGGACATCTCTCCTGTGCTGTGTGGATGCCTCGGGCTGGACATCTCGCTTGTAGCTCTTGGTTGCTGCTTTCTGAACATCTCGCTTGTAGCTCTTGGTTGCTGCTTTCTGAACATCTCGCTTGTAGCTCTTGGTTGCTGCTTTCTGAACATCTCGCTTGATTTGGGTGGATGCCTCGGGCTGGACATCTGTCTTGGTTTGGGTGGATGCTTCGGGCTGGACATTTCTGTTGTAGCTCTTAGATGCTGCTCGCTGAACATCTCTTTCGACCAGGGAATCGACCTTACTCTTCTTCGAAGGTATTTTCTTCGTGAAGGGCGGTGGGCCCCTTTTCACTGCCGCCCCAATTAGTTTAAATGCTGTTGTTGGGCTTCGATGGGGAAATAGGTCGTCTGTTCATTGACTAAAACGGCTATGTACTGTTTTCCATCTTGTCCTGTGGAAAAAGCTGACTGTTGACTTCTTAAATTGCCGATGGTCGACGCTTTTCGTTTGTCGGGCAGTGGACAATTTCTGCCAAAATGTCTTTTGGCGGCAGTTTTAGCACATGACCTCCTCTAGAGGTACTTTAGGCCTCTGCCCTCTATTTCCCTGTGATCTCTGGCCCTGTTGCTTCTTCTGAGATTGCGGTTGCCGTTGGCCAGAACTTGGAGCATTGCTCTGCGCTACGACGGCATAAACTATGTCGTCGTATGCTCTTTTCGCTTGACTCTTTTTACTCTTGTTCTGACTCTGCTGGCCAGATTGCTGCTTTTGTTGGAAGGTTTGAAGCGCGCTCTGTTCCACTATCTCCCACTCTTCATCCATGATCAAAATCGATTCTACTTGATTTATGAACTGAACGAACTCTTTGGTGTCCGCGATTGGACACGTCTTGGTATGTTGTCGAATGATAGGATGCAGGGTCTTACGCAAATTCGACACTCGAACTGGCTCTGGGATGTTTGGGCATAACAGGTAAGACATTCACAAATAATTTCGCATATAAATTGCTGAGTTCTCACCCTTTCTCTGCCTCATCCTTTCGAATTCTCCCTGAATTCGAACTGCATCATCTGCTTTTCCGAACGCGTCAACTAGCACTCGGTGAAGATCTGTTCATGTCGGTTTCTTATGCTCTCTAGAGAAACCTGCTAACCACTCCTGGGCGTAGCCTATAAATGCGGTCTTGGTAAAATACAGTCTATGTACGTCGTTCCACTCTTGAATATCTGCAATGTCTTCGAAGCGTTGCAGAAATTCATGCACTGACATGATGCCATCGAAACGTTGAGGTGTTTTGAGCGGATGGCGACCATGATATCTCTTTACTAGTTCTTGGCATGATGGTGCATCAGCGTTGTCCTCTAATGTGATGGCTTGAATGTTCATGCTTGACTCTGGGTTTGGCATGTCCTTAGCCTCTTGAAATTTGCTCTGAATATCATAAAAGGAGGCAAACTCACTCATTTGGGTTGTGTCCGATTTACTGGTGAATCCAAATATGTTGAGCATGGATTCCTTCTGCTTCTTCGTTTGTAGGCTGGCCAGGTACTCTGTGACGACTTGCCACTTTATCTGGGCTGTCAGTCTAAGAACCTCTTCAGACGTCACTCTTGGCGTCCTCTTTGCAGATCTTGGTGTGGTTGAAGCTCCTCCAGTAGCTTCATATTCTTCATCTGTGTCGTTAGTGGCACTAAACCCCACACCACCATTTTGTGACGATGGATGGCCCTTTGGCACCACCGTTTCAACTCTTGAACCGGTGGTGCCGCCGACTCGATTGGCGGAACAGCCCCTGCTCCTATAGCAGCTTTTACCGGTCGAGACATTTGCTATTCTGACCTGGTAACGGCCCACAAAAAGACCGTTTTTTCGGGAACCTTTCTGTATAGTGCTTGATGATGCCAATGACACTTTAGTCCTTCTTTGTTGAGTTGTTGGAGGTTCCAGGCAGAGGGACTCAGGCGGTGTCTGATTACCTTCTGCTGGATACTCCGTTGTTTCTGGTGTCCTAGAACTCAATCATTTCTATACACAACACTTTTAAGTAAAATAAAATATACTCTTTTACTTTGGCGATATTACAAGGTTGCATATTACTCTTTACATAATGCACTCTGTTCAAGTTCACTCTCTGAACTCTTATTTTCGAACTCTCCATTACCTTAAAAGGAAAGGTATTTTTGGGATGTGACGGCCCAGTTTTGCTCCTTCTAATTAAAGAAGGAGCAAATCCTGAATCCTGATGTCGTCTGCTAGGCTGCTATAGTAGGCAGCCCGGCATACGACATAAACTCCAGATAGGGAAATTGTCAACCCCCAGGTGGAGCAGCCTGGGGGTGTACTTAATGGCAAGGCAGCCATTAAGGAGGAACAGTGTGTTGAATCCTTGAAGATGGATGAAATGTGCCATGTGTTGTGCTGATCTGGATGGCGTCCAATATGGCCACCTCCTCATGGAGTGAACTGATCTTCTTTGTTCTGTTTTTGGAACTGTTTTATGATGCTTTTGGTTGCTCTCTGCTGGACAGAATGTCAAGCTCGTAGTAAGTCTTTCATTTGAATAAATCTTCATCTTATTATTTTACACACTGGTGGTATGTGTCAATTATTTATTGATAATTCTGGTGGGGAAAAACCGTCATCATCACCGTCCTGCAACCGTCATTTACGGCTGGTACTTTGCGTCAGATTCACGGTAAGATCCAACGGGGATTTACCGTGGATTCTCCATCATGTTCATCGTTCATTCATCCGCCGATTTACGGGGTCCGGCAGGGACCGGCGTCACCCAGGGCATGGATGGTACAAAAGAAGGGCAGTCCTCGCTTCGATCCCGGCCCCCAAGGGAGTCAGGAATCAGGTGAGATGGGGAAGTTTTGCCCCCAAGTCGGGTCATTACAATTTGTGGAGACACCAGGTAGTGCCACCACTGCCGCTCTTGATGGTCGAAAGACCGTGGAAAACTGTTTGACACTGCCGGGCGTGGACTTTGTCCATGGTACAGCGGTGGAAACCAGTTTTTGACCGTAATGTTGACCGGTAGACCGGTAGCAAACCGTGGGGCACAGACAATTGTCTGTGGAACTACAGTAGAAACCGGTTTACGGTTGGGGTTTACTGTCGGTAGACCAGAGTCGTGAGTACACCCGTAGGGCATGGACAATTGTCCATGGAACTACAGTGGAAAACGGCTTAGGCCGTAGTAGTCCGGTAAAGGACCGTGGGACACAGATGGGTTGTCCGTGATACTGTGGTGGTTACCAGGGAAAGGCCTAGGTTATCCGCAATTAGAACGGTGGGCATGGTGGTTGACCGTGCAGGACCGTTCGAACGCGGGATAACGGTGATTTTTACCGTTAGTATACCGGTAGCACGGTGGTTTACAGTGCACGACCTGTAGTAGACGGTGGATTGTGGACTTTTGTCTGTATATCACCAGCCGAAAACGGTAAAAGAGACTCCAACTATAAATCTAATCGTTTGACATGGACTTTTGTCCGTGAAACCGTGGTTATTTACGGTTCTACCGCTGTTTGACGGTGTTTTACAGACTTTTGTCTGTGAATTCACCAGATTTCACCGGTAGGGTCTCATATTGCAATTGGTGGCCATTTCTGCCCGTGTTCGCACGGACTAAATCGGCCAAGACCCCGTTTCTCTGATGATTGGTTGGGGAAACGGTGCAATAGAGGGATTTGAGTTGCATTCCCATGCCATCGGCCGTGGTATTAGGCCAGAGGGGCAGCAACCGTGTTTGATTGCTGTTGGTAGGAACGGACACGGTGGTTCCGGGGAGGAAGGTGCCATAGGTGGTGTCCTACGGACCGACCTTCGTACAGAGACTTTGTAATGGTGCAATCGCACCGTGGAGGCATTGTTGCCGATGGATCACTGTTGGACAGTGTGGAAGGGGTTGCACGGACCCCAACTGGGACAGGCATGCGGACAATGGCCGGCCTGTTAGCCTCCACCGCCTCCGGTCCAGTTTGACACGGAGGTGGTCTCTTACTTCAAGAGACAGTGGAGTCCCCGTTGGGTTCGGCATCATGGTTGGCGTCGATGTCCGAAGAGCAACTTCGGTCGGTTGCCCATGGGATTGACCGCCTTTGGTTGCAGGGTCAACTTCTCATGGAAGGGCAACCTTGTTTCACCCTGTCTCCCTTGCACTTGAGGGATGTACGGAGGGAGGCGCTGCCAGTTTCGACCGGGCGGATACCTCCGGGAGGAACTTGGGCTGTTCCTCCGAAAGTTGGGCAGGGAGTTCCTTCGGCCGTTCAGCAACCGATGGTCCACCTGGTGGAACCCCCTAGCATTGCACCACGGCCGGTTAGTACCGTGCCATGGACGCCTGCTCCAGGCATCCCATCAGAGATCCAGGTGTTTGGGTTCTTTAACTCAGTTCATTCGTTCATCCGGTTTGATGGACTAGAGGACATGACGCCTTTTCTTCGACAGTTCGAAGCCAAGGCTCGGGCTCAGCACTGGACAGATGAGACCAGGTGCAGCTTCTTTACTTACCTGCTTGACGGCCTGGCTGAAGAATTTTATGCCAGTCTGATAGAGTTTCAGCCGGACCTGACCTGGCCGGAGCTAAAGGAAGCCATGGTCCAGCATATCGGGACCAAGAATCAAACTCTGGCCTGTTTCGATCGGTTCAAAACAATGGTGCAGGGGCCGACCGAGTCGCTCCAGGCGTTCTACTGGCACTTTACTGAGCTAGCAGAACGAGTTTCTCATGAGGATAAGTTTTGTCGACTCCGATTTAAGAAGAAGCTGCAGCCTGCGTTTCTCAGACCGCTCTGGGGTCGAGGGCCGAAACGGTGTGGGTGTTTGCCACTGAGGCAATGTTGGTCGAGGCCGACATGCTGACGGCAGGTGAATTGCCTGCCCATACCTTTATGGTACCAGAGACCACGACTACGGTCAAGGCCTCCAGTGCTGTGGCTCTGCTAAGTCTTCCTCTAACCCTTCGGGTGCGAAGGCGACTGCTCCATCCAATACAGACGAAGCAACTGCCAAGACCGGAGGGAAGAATGGTAAAAAGACTAGGCAGTGGAGCCAGGGTGGAAATCAGTCCACAGCAGCACCGTGTGGGGTTGGCCAAATGGCTGGAAGTGGAGGTCCCACCCGGAAGCATCCATGTCCTTGCTACAAGTGCGACCAAATGGGTCACTTGAAGAAGGACTGTTCAAAGAGTTTTCATGAGGACAGGTTGCCAGGATGACACCTGGCAGAAGCATTGCCGGCGGTGCCGTATGGGGCAGGTCTTGTACCCATGGTATGGCAGAACCATGAGTATCTGTCCACCATGATCGATGGACAGATGTTCTATCTGCCTGTTCCTATGATGATGGTGCGCCATTGTTAAACCGGCACCGGTCACTGCAGAACTGAGCTGCATTTGACCGGATACGCTTAAAAACTCAGGTGTCTGGCAAAGCCGACAAAGTGAGGAAGGGGTGCCTCTAGCAAAGTCTGCGGATCCAGAAATTACCCGTTGGGTGTTTACGAAGCCATGCCCCACATTGGAAGCTGCGCTGGCCCAACTGGAGAGTTGGGTGGCACCTTTCTTCCCTGTTTGCAAGGGAGAAGGTTCGGATGATATGGGCATTACGAGGGCTTCAGGCATTGGTGCGCCCTTGCTGTTGCCCAGTCCTGGTAGGTCTCCTGCTTTGGAGACTGGTACCCAGACTCTCTAGCATCCGGTATGACCGTCCTTTGCGGACGGGTAGACGGATGAGGCTCGGAAAAGTAATGTCGGGCAACAATGTTGCCCATACCTGAATTGCAGAGCCGTGCTTATTTGCGTTGGGCACCATGTGTTCTGGTGTCGATTGATGATCGGCTGGTAGAGTCTATCGTCGACACCGGGGCCGAGGTATCGGTCAGCGGTCATCAGTTGGTGGCACAGAAGATGGGGTTACCGGTGCAGGAGGTTAACCTCCCCTCATGCCTGACGGGCATGGGCGGGTACTCCATTGTGATAGAAGGAGTCATGTACATGGACATGTCAATCCACGGGAAGTTCATCAGAACCCATCTTCTCCTCATTGAAGTTGAAGGTGAAGCCATAATAGGTGTTGAACTGGCTTCTCGGTTTGGGCTGATGGTGGACATTGTAATCCACAAAATTGACTTCCGGGAAGACATCTGGACCGCACATCTAGATGCTCTTCATGCCACACTGGCCGATCAGGCTTTGCAGGGTACTTCGCAAGGAGTACACCTTCCAAACTCGTGGAGGCATTGGCGTACCCTGTGGAGCCTCTGCTACTCCCTCTTTTCAGGATACCGGAAGGCATGCCTGCAGATCCCGGTAAGGTGGATGGGTGGGTCGACATTGTGTCGCCTACACTCGCTGAGACTAGTTCTCCAATTAGAAGTGGGGATGTTTGTTCCCTGTGACTGTTGAGGGAACATATGGCTATCAGCTCATGAGCAGAAAGTGGCTTCCGTGAGCTTGGTAGAGCATGCTGGCCCTGGACAGCTGCTTCTCATAGTGCACCATCATAAAGCTTTAGGTGGCCATGGTCTGTTGGCGGTGGCATGAATTGCCGAAGCCACAGAAGAAGGCACTTACGATATATGGCTTGAGGATGTCACCGATGTGCCCATCGTCCTGAAAACAGGGGAGGGTGTGGCGACAGTGCAAGCTGTGGAGGCAGCCCTAGTGGTGGGACTGGATGGTCCATCTAAGTTGAGAGGGTAGACCGGTAAAGTTCGCCGGGTCTTCAATGCGGAAGTAAAACCCACTCTCGAAGAGTGTCTTAAAACCGGACCTAGTCTGAAGCCTGAAGAGGTGGCACAGCTTCGGGAGTTCCTGCTGGAATGCCGAGATCATTTTGCATTCGATTATACAGAGCTGGGGTAACCTCACTCATCGAACATACGATTGATACCGATGGGTTACCTCCGGTGCGGGAGGGATTGTGAAGAACCACTCCAGTGGCGCATGCAATTCAGCAAGAAGAGGTAGTGAAAATGTTGGATGCAGAGGTAATCCAACCTTCACATAGTCCTTATGCAAGCCCTATCTTACTTGTTCGCAAGAAAGATGGTGGCTTTCATTTCTGTGTAGACTATCGGAGACTGAACACCCAGACAAAGGCGGATCAGTACCTGCTACCTTGCATCGATGATGTCCTCGATTTGCTTGCCGGAGTGAAGTATTTTACAACTCTTGACCTTGCTAGTGGTTACTGGCAGGAGCGTTAGACCTCTTGTTGGCGGGACATAAGTGGAAGAGCTTCTTGCTGTACCTAGATGATATTATCGTCTTTGGGAACACCTTTGAGCACTTTCTTGAACGCTTAGGTACTGTCCTGAGACTGTTACAAGGGGTGGAGCTGAAACTCGAGCCGAAGAAATGTTTCTTTGGCTTTGACAAGGTCAAATATCTCAATCACATTGTAAGTGCCGAGGGAGTTGCTCCGGACCCGGGACTCGTTCTTACAATGGTGACTGCCGTCCGAAGTTTTTTCGGACTGGCCGGCTATTACCGTCGGTTCATTAAGGACTTCTCCAAGGTCACAAGGCCAATGCACGATCTGACCATTAAGGATGCATCCTTGGACTGGTCGGAACAGTGTGGTCTAGCGTTCGAGCGGTTAAAGGTATTTTTAACCGAAGCACCGGTGCTCACCATGTATGATCCACGTCGTGAGGTGTTAATTCACACCGATGCGAGTGGGTATTGTCTAGGTGTCGTAGTATACCTGAAGTTACCTGAGGACAAGGCTCCTCAGGTTCTGGCCTATGCTAGCCGTCTCATGAAGGGACCAGAAACACGTTATAGTGTCACCGAGCAGGAATGTTTGGCGATCATGTTTGCCGTGGGTAAATTCTGACCTTACATCTTTAACCGGGACTTTGTGATCATAACTGATCACCATGCACTCTGTCATTTGCAGACTGCCAAAAACCTGCTGGGCAGGTTGGAGCATTGGCAAATGCAGTTGCAAGAGTACCGGTATAAAATTCAGTTTAAGAAGGGGAAACCATGAGGATGCCGACTGAGTTGGTATCCTGTAGATGAGGTTGACGATCTTTCTTTGCCTGAACACGTCGAGGCTGACGTGGGTGAGGTTTTTTACCGGGTCCGTTCCGAGGTGGATTGGGTTATGGAGCAGGCCAATGACAATTGGTGCTTCAAGGTGAAGCGTGAGCTCTTCACTTACCCCGACTCGAACTTACCGTGTCAAGCCTGCTTGTGGAAGTTGCATAATAGCTCCGAAGCTGGTCACTTCGGAGTGTACAAGACATACCAACGGTTACGTACTCGTTTCTACTGGTTAGGTATGAAACGTGACACGGTGGAGTTTGTTAAGTCATGCTTGGTGTGTCAGAGAGTACGACAGTTCGCTTGAGCTCAAGGTTTCTTGCAACTGATAGTTCCAGAGTAACCAGTTCATGCCTTGGGAGTGGACTTCGTGGTTCCATTTCCTGCGTCTGTGGGCGGAGTCACCTATGTGTTGATCATGGTGGACTACTTTACCCGGTATGGTGTGGCAAAGGCAATACGAAGAGCTATGGCCGCTTGTGTTGTTAAGTTCCTGAAAGATGAGATCTTGTCGGTGTTTGGTACACCAACAACTCTCATCTCAGATGGTGGTTCCCAGTTCTGTAGCAAAGTTTTGCGGAAGTTCAGGGAGCGCTATAACATAGCACAGCTATGACGGCATACCATCCGCAAGCTAGTGGGCTTACAGAGTGTATGAATAAAACCGTAATGGAGACCATTAAGCGTTACCTTGATCCCCTCAAGGACCAATGTGATTGGTTTGAGAAGTTACGGCTGTAACGTCCCGCCGGACCGCTACAATGCGCGGTAAATAAAAATGCAAAACGCCTCAACTTCTTTCAGAAAATCTATCTGAGGATGGGGAAAGAACTACTTTTTCTGGGAGAGCATTCCATATTGATATAACCCTGTAGAAAAATGAGAACTTTGAGGTATCTAGTCTTGCCATCTTAGATGATACTTTTCTTGAATGACTACCTGTTTTTACTGGGACATAAACATGAAACTGTGACCAACGTTCAGGTACAAACAAATTACCAGCTAGGATTTTATAGCCATAGTAAGTCATTATAGAGTTGCTGTAACTCTAATGAGCATAATTTTAACACATGCAATCGTTCCTTGTATTATAAATGACTCGTACCTGGGATCCTTTTTGTAAAACACCTTTGGACCTCCTCAATCACATCAATATTCCTAACTAGAAATGAAAACCAAACTGGGACTGCATATTCTAGAATGGGTGAGACATAGACCACAATGGCCCATGTCAATACTGTGGAGTTACTATTCACCAAAATCCTTAATAGCATGCCTCCTCTTTGGTGACCTCTTGCTGCTAAACGAGCACAATGTAATGAAAAAATCAGAGAAGGATCAAAGATCACACCTAGGTTTTTAATGGTATAGTCCTCCAAAATCAAATCCCCATAACAGTGGTATCTTTCCATATCATGAGTCCATCCATATCTGACTATTTTGCACTTAGGGACTGATAAAGACATCTTGTTTTTACTGGCCCAAACTGTTATTTTATCATCTGCAAACAGCAGAGTGGACACTTCATTACCATTAGGAAAATCATTTATGAATACACAAAATAAAATTGTCCCTAATACACTTCTTTGGGGACACCACTACAAACACTAACAACATGTGATAATGTGCCGCAATGTTGCACTCTCTGCGACCTACTAGATAAAAAATCTCTTATCTAGGACAGTACTGGATCTCCGAAACCACCATTTGACTAGTTTCTGAACTAATATTCGATGGCTAACACAATCAAAAGCCCTCGCAAAGTCCAGATAAATAATATCCACACTAGATCTAGCTTCCAAAGCCTTGGTAAAAAAATGAACACATTCTAAGAACTGTGTTGTCCAAGTCCTATTTGGTAGAAAACCATACTGCTTAGATGACAGCAAAAAACACGACTGAAAGTGGTCAATAACATATTTTCCCACTGCTTTTTCCATTACCTTACACAAAACACATGTGAAAGAAATTGGCCTGTAATTCCCAGGTGATCTAGAATCCCTAAATTTGTGTACTGGAACCATGAAAGCCATTTTCCAGTCTAATGGAACACTGCCTGCATGTAGAGAAAACTTAAATAACCAACTCACAGGAGCCATTAAATCTCTAGCACAGTTGCATAAAACAATAGCTGGTATGCCATCTGGCCCTGCAGAACAACTGGGCTTTAATTTTGACAAAGCTTGAAATACAAAACTCTCACTAATGATGTTCTGAGCACCCAAATCAAGAAAAGTTGTTTCAGATGGTACCCCATCAATATCCCCATGGGTAAATGCTGACCCAAAATTATCACTCAAGCTTGATCTTCATCGCTAATAGCTAGGTCCCCATCTAGTTTATACAGACGTGGGATAATCGGAAATGATCCTAACAATTAGAGACTCTTCTTCAGCCAGACGCATGGAAACCAAATCATGACACTAGTAGGAAACATCTTTGTACAATAAAAAATCAGTAACCATTTCTGATTTTTTCCACTTTTTCCAAAGATGCCATTTTTGCTGATAGGCTAATTTAATTTCTTTTCACACTGAAGCTTTTGGTGTAAAACCTTGTCTTAGGGCCCATCATGTTGGACCCATGTCATAGGATCCATAATGTTGATTATAGAAGGTTTAAGGATAGTCCATGCATCCTCCACAGTAGTACTCAAATACAAAGGGCACCAATCCAACTGAGACAAGCTTTCTCGGATATGCTCAAGCACAACCCAAGAGAAAAATCTTTTAGTACCAGGACAGATTGTCGGTAAAGCACTGGACATAATATTAAAAGAGACAGCCAGGTGTGGAGGAGAGTCACTTAAACAAAATGGTTCCCCCACAGCTAACCCCTCAAGAAACATTATTTACATCAACAAAAACAAGAGAGCAAATACTAGTCCCCCTAGTAGGTTCAAGTACAACTTGAGAAAACCCACCCTCAAAAAGAAGAATAGTAAATTCCCGATCAACTTGGCTACCCACTAAACCTGAGTGCCAATCTATAAGAGGTTGTATAAAATCCCTCACAATAATGACGGGCCTAGAGACATTAGCATTAGTCATCAAGCTCTTAGCCAAAAATAAAGTTTCATCCATCTGTTGTTACAGATGGATGAAACTTTATTTTTGGCTAAGAGCAGAAGAAAGACTTTGGACACTGCCAGACCATATATCAACGCACAACAGTTCACCACCATACAGCCCACTTACAAAAAATGAGCACCGAATCGAGTGTTTATAATCTACAAACACCACCACCCCGAGAACCTCTATTACATCTATAAATTGAATATCCTATAGGACACACCATAGAGTCCAAGATGTCACTGTGTAGCCAAGTCTCGACGACACATAATATGTCAACATCAGTTACCACAATAAATGAATGGAGATGATCTAACTTATTGCACAAACTTCTTGTGTTGATAAGCTTGCACTTCAAATACAATGTTGGCTTAGGCTGAACTTGACCATCAAGCTGGAATCCCAGCAGCATCAGAAGCACCTTGAGGAGCACTACCATTAAGAACCAAACCAGAGCACGAACCATCCTCAACTGGGTCGGGCCCTTTCTATTCTCGTATGAAGACATTTTTTGGCCAAAATTTAGAGTCCACAACAGACGATTTGAGAGCCTCATCAACCGAAACAAAAAAAATGCATAATAGCTCCCTGGTTTGGACACCTGATTAATACTTCTGGCCATCACCCCACTATTATTGAGGTACTTATACAAAATACCCTCAGTAGTATTAGGCTTACAACCACCAACAAAAAGTCTAAATTTCCGAAGGCGACCTTGTAAACCTGAGATTGATAAATTAGTGTTAGATCCAACAGCCAATGGAGATCTCTTATTGGGTCTTTTCTTATTTGTATGGGCCATATGCCCAGCATCAGTAGCATTACTAGGGGCTCTAGTTTCTACAGGTTGACCCTCTTTATGTCCAGATGTACTCTTAGCCTTGGCTATGCCTTTAGAGGCCACAGAAGCCCATGAACCAGGTAATGTAGACTGAGTAGAATGGAAACTCTCCTTAGGATGATGCCCCGATATTTCTTGCTTTTATAACTTTTCCAATCTTCTGTTGGTTAAAACAATAAAATTGTTGACTGCAGAAACCAAGTCTTCTAACTTATTATCAAGATGCAAAGGTGAGTCAAACACTCCAACCTTGTGTTATTTGTTCAAATAATGCACCCAATACACTAAAACACCTAACATAAATTTATATACATACACAAAAAACAAAATTTAAAACAAATAGAAACATAAAAAAGGAGAGAAAATAAGAGGAATAGTAATAATAATGGTAATAATAATAATAATAATAATAATAATAATAATAATAATAATAATAATAATAATAATATTGTTTAAAGCAACTTCATGAATGAAAACAGGTGTTTAACAAAAAAAGGTAATGTGACACCTGAAAATGAATGGAAGATAAAAAAGAAAGTTTAAAATGTAAACAAGTGTCATAACAGGTGTGTCATATGTAAAAGCTAAAAGGTGTAATATAACACCTTAAGAGAATAGAACGAAGAAGAAAAACTTAAAAGGTGTAATATAACACCTTAAGTGAAACAATTATAATAGAAAGAAGAAACAATTAGCCACAATAGGCATATGATACAAGACATTAAAAATATCATACGGTAACTATGATGGGGTGGGAAAAAATAACAAATTACATAAAAACTTAACCTTTATAACAAAGGTCAAAATTATGTTTATAATTTATGATACTTTATAAAAGGGGTCACACCTGTGTTTACATTTAATGTAACTTTGTCAACACCTGATGTTATGTTAGTGTTTCCTGTCAATCACAATACTTTCACTTGTCAATCATAAGGTTGACCAATTAAATGATTGAATAATCAACCCAAGTTGACCAATTAGAGACTAGAATAAACTGAAAATCTTCAATTTTAGTCAGTTCATTTTAGATTTTAGACCAGAGTGTGGCAGACTCTCAAGGAGAGTGTGAGGCTCTAAATGAGTGTTCAGGGAGAGTGTCTAGAGGAACAGAGTGTGGCTGAGAGTAGGTTATGATTGAGACGTAGACATTTAAAAAACCCAAACACAAATTCTTATACTGGATTCCAGTGGGAACCCAGCATATGCATTTGAATTTACATAAATTGGTCAGGACTTAGAAAATGTGTGGGTTACAAATGGTCTAATTGCTAGTTTTTGTCCCTTAGCATTTCTAACTTTGAATTTGTACTTCAACATTTTCAAACATTTCTTCTTGTCCCTTAGAATTTCTAACTTTGAATTTGTACTTAAACATTTTCAAACATTTCTTTTTGTTCCTCATATATTTTCTAACTTTGAATTGTACTTGCACACTTTGAAACATTATTATTTGTCCCTTAGAATTTTCTAACTTTGAATTGTACTTGCACATTTTAAAACATTTCTTTTTGTCCCTATATATATTTTATAACTTTTAATTTGTCTGAATAGTCTGAAACAGAGTTCTAATTTTGGTCCCTTACATATATTTTGACCTAAATAGGTTTGAACTTGTTTCTGAAACAGGAATATTTTGATAGAAATAAACAGTGCCAATTTAAAAACTTCAGTGTATTAAGTGAATGAAAATGGTTTGTTCAGTGATTAAAGTGCTACAGGGATCAACACAACACAACCTCTAGCCAACTGGACAACAGCATCTCATCGAGAAGTAAGGTAGGAACAAAATCTTTATTCTAATTTTAATACAAGGCCAATAACTTCTGGGAAGAAAAAGGGACAATAAACAACTAAAACAGGGATAGTGGTTCCCCATATAGACAATTGTCTAGAACCAGAACCAAGCTGTACACTTTCACTTCTTCCCCTTTCCAAAATTTCCAATTTTTACATTCAGGGCTATAGAGTGGGGGTGAAAATAACACTTGAATGTATGCAAATCATTATTCACCTGGCTATCGACAGAAGCTAAACACTTTACACATTCCGGGGCAGCCACCAAAATGTCCACCAAATCAAAAAGGCTTGCTCTTTGTTCAGCATTAGATGAATTCTTTTTAAGAATATTCTTAAGAATATTCTTAATTTTAAAACCTAAACACTTTCTATCCATAAAATGTAAAGAAAAAAGAAAAAAAAAACTTGCAACTCTCAATATAAAGTGACAGCAAGAGCAGTCTAAATGCGACCTTCCACTATGAAGGCTTGGGTTATGTTAAATTAGTTAAGTTAGTTATTAATATTAATATTAAATTTTAGTATTGAAACGATAAGTCCAGGAGTGACCCTGGCTCGCTTAGTTTTTTCTGGAATGTTTGTTTTTGTTTTGGATTGGCATGAAACTTTGTCAACCCTCTGTACTAATGTACAGAGGATTGACCAAGTTCTATCAGCTGACGATACTAATATCCTGCCTTGGGTCACCTCATGGGTCTTGGGTCCTTTTTCCTCCTAGTCCCAACCCTTAATACAAAGAGATCGTCCTGATAAGCTGTAGCATTAAGTCAATGGGGTTGTGTTTTTCTAGTGAATATTGGTCTTAAATAATGATGAGTCACTTTGTATACTTTTGTTGACCACTGGTCAATCACACTGATTGGCCAGATTGGTTGTTACTTGTGTTTTTGCCCAATCAGAGAATACTGAGAAAATGTTCTCAGTATCCTCTTTTTGGGTATAAAAGGCAGTGTTCTTGATATTTAAAAAGGTATTCTGTAAACAGAGAATCTATGCCCAATTTGGGATAGACCTCAATGGAAATAATTGCAAATAAATTGTTATTATGTTTTAAAATTGCCAAGTCTTACTTTTATACCTACTGGACAGAACGAAAGTTCTCATCATTCATCATCTTGAACTGCCAACCCAGGTGTAAACCTGAATCATCTATTTAAGATGGAACTTTAAGGAACAACATGATCAACCAGCTTTTAACGGGTGAAAGTCCAAGGAGTAACAGACAGCTAAAAAATCTATTTTAACTGTAAAAGTTCAGCAAGGAAGAACTTATGATGAAACGGAAATGGATTAATTTGTTCCCTTCCTCCCGAACCAGGGTAGAATAAGCGGCTTAGCCAACTGCTTTTTGGCTAATTCTATCCCCCACAAAGGTGGTTCATTACAATATAATACATTAAATATTTTATTAGATATTATATTTGTTATTTTGTTTAACTCACATATCAAACAACTAACACATTAAAAACTATAAACATTTAAAAAAATAAATATCTATAAAAAAAGAAGTTTACTGCAAGCCAGCCAAACACAAAACCATTGTTTTCAGTGTGTGAAATACAACAAAACATAAACAAATAGAAAAAGTGACTTCTAGCACAACCTCTTATAATACAGGCCGACCCACTTACAAAATAGTTAAAAATAAAATGGCCACTGTTTCCGCTGGTTATCAATGATAGAAAGTACCATAGCCTCTAATCAGGATACTATATATTATACAATTATATTTGAAGTTCTTGGCTATTTTTTATAATAATTATTAGTTGACTCTCCCAAATAGGCACCAAAGATGATCAGCATAATCATCAAAAACAAAAAGGAACTAAAGAAGAGCATCTTTATAGGAAAGATGTGAAAATAGAAGTGTCAGGGTGGCACGAAAAATGATCAGGGTGTTCAAGAAGTTAGTTCAAAAAGGAACTAAGGACAGGGTGTCATAAAAGGAATTAATGGGGAAGACATGCGGAAAGGCCAAAAATATCTCTCTGGGAGAGATATCTGCAGCTCCTGTGTGCAAACACGTGGAGGAGTTTTGGTTGAGAACGTTAAAACTCAATCGACTCCTAAATAGGAACAATTAGGCATTAAAATCCCATCAAACGATGAAGTAACGTCCAAATTGTGCAAAGGAGAGGCAAAAATTCATCTTTGCTGCTATACGGAGTGCTGCCTGGCAGGAGAAAAAGGAAAAAAAAAATTTTCTAAAGAAAAAAGCTCCTCCCACTTCTGGCTGGAAATTGAATTTGCAAGCCCCACAGGATCACGTGAGAAGAAAACCGACCTTTTGGATGCTACTTTAAATTTGAATACTGCAAAACATAGTCGCATTTCGAGTTTAGTTGGAAAGGAAAAAGCGTCAACATCTGAAAAAGGAAGAATTGAAAAAAAGATGGCTGAATCTAAGAGGGATGGAACATCTGGGAGTTAGGATACAGAGGAACTGGAGCTGTTTATGGAAACCGGCAAAATGACGCTGGAATGGTTAAAACTGCTATTTGGGGAAGAAGATGATGATCACATCATAGCTGCGGGGATTCCTTTCAGAAGCAATGTCGTGCCCGTGACTGTGTAGACAGTTTGGAGGAGAAGTTTTAGATGGGCTAACTGACTTAGCAAAGCATAGTTTACATTGTAGGGCTGGAGTTACTGTTAAAGTTAGTGCTATTCCTGAGAGTTGGGATAAGGGAGTTAGAGTATATAGTTACTCGTAAGGCATGTTATGTAAATGATAGATTAATTGAAGCATGTAGTAAGGTGGGGGCCCAGGTTATAGACTGGAGGGCAGCTATGCTCAATTTTGGGGGTTCCTGGAGCAGGGATGGGGTTCATTTTAATTACAGGGCTGGTAGGATTTTGGGTAAAAAGACAGGTGATTTTGTTAAGCATTTTTAGGGTAAAGTTTTGGGGTTTAGGTGCAAATGCTTTAGGGGGTTGATACTAATATGAATGCTCCACAGCTTGTTACTGGGAGCAATAGTTCCTTTGTTTCAGTTATCATTTTGTCAAACACTGTCCAGGAAGGAAATCATTTAGGAAAACCCATTCCAGCTATACCTTCACATGTAAAGGTTATGGTGGTTAACTGTAGGAGTCTACGAAACAAAGTTCCTGAGTTCATTGCGGCAGTAGAGGAGACTAGTTGCAATATAATTCTTGGTACAGAGTCATGACTTGATGATACTGTTAATAATGGGGATATATTTCCAGATGGTTTTACAGTGTACCGTAGAGACAGGGTTGGTCGTTCTGGGGGTGTGGTTTTCATAGCTATTTCACAAATATTTCATAGTCGCAGGGAAACAAGTTTTGAATCAGACTGTGAAATAGTATGTTGTAGTTTAAGGCTAAAGAATGGTAAAAAGGTTTTTTATATTCTTTCTATCGGCCACTGGGATCCTTCATAGTAGATATCAGTAGTGTACAAACTTCTTTGGACACTCTTCATCGTAAATACCATAGCCCAACCATTATTTTAGGAGGTGATGTAAATTTTCCAAACGTCAACTGGGAAATGCATATGGTGACCAGTGGCAGTGATGGGCCGTTAGCAGTTTCATTTTTAGACAGTATGAATATTTATTCTATGGAACAGCTTGTAACTAAACCAGCCAGAAATGACAAAATTCTTGATGTAGTACTGACTAATAGCCAATGAATTCCGTATTACACGCACAGCAGCCAAATGGAAAATCTTGATAGCTCATGACAATTTTAAAACAGAAATGCTTGGAGAATGGTTGAAAACAGACCCAAAATTATTTTGGCATTACATCAAGAACTCTATGCAAAGTAGAGAATCTATTCCTTCTCCGGTTGACACAATGGTTTTAAGTCACACTTGATAGATAATTTTCATAAATTTAAAAAATGTTTTGATCCTCAAAATGTGAATTTGAATTGGTCACGGTTTCATAGTTTAATTTTAAGTGTGTCTTTCTTTTTTATTTCAACCAATGTAGTTAATGACTGTGCCACACCGGTATGGTACACTAGCAAAGTTAAAAGGGCTCTTCATAAGCAATTCTCATGGAGGAATAGGGCTAGAAATCACCCAACATTAGTAAATTCCAATGAATTCCGTATTACACGCACAGCAGCCAAATGGAAAATCTTGATAGCTCATGACAATTTTAAAACAGAAATGCTTGGAGAATGGTTAAAAACAGACCCAAAATTATTTTGGCATTACATCAAGAACTCTAGGCAAAGTAGAGAATCTATTCTTTCTCCGGTTGACACAAATGGGAAGCTTGTTTCAGATCCAGTAGGGAAAGCTACCTTATTAAATGAACAATACAAGAAGGTCTTCACAGATGATGATTGCATACCACATGAGGGTGTTTTTCAACATCTCTTTGTATGGATCAAATTGTAATAACTGCAGATGGGATAGTCAAGCAACTTCTAAAATTAGACTCAAATAAAACCTGTGGTCCAGAAGGGATGTATGTTATCATTTTATAAAATCTTGCACATGAGTTGGGTCCATACTTTCAGTTAATTTTTCAACAAAGTTTAGATGCAGGTATTGTACCAGATATGTGGAAATTAGCTAACTTTAGTCCAAATTTTAAATCAGGAGACAAGTCTCAGGTAACTAATTACAGACCCATGTCTTTAACCTCGATAGTTTGAAAGGTCCTTGAACATATTGTATATTGCTCCTCCATACATTTTGTTATGAAAAACAATCTTTTGTGTCATAACCAGCATGGGTTTCTCGGGGGGTACTCATGTGAAACCCAGCTTATTCTTTTAGTTGATGACCTTCAGAAAATTTTAGACAAAAGCAGTCAAATAGATTTGGTCTTTCTTGATCTCTGCAAGGCATTTGACACAGTGTCTCACTCAAAACTAATGACAAAAATAGTGGGTATGGATTGGGTGAACAGGTGTATAAATGGGTGCATTCTTTTTTGAGTGATAGGAAACAAAGGGTTGCTGCAGGTGGGTCTGAATCTGACTGGGTAGGGGTTACATCAGGGGTTCCTCAGGGTAGTGTGTTGGGTCCGCTTCTGTTTCTTTTATATATCAATGACCTCAGCAGTCAAGTTAGCAGCAATTGTCGGCTATTTGCAGATGATACAATAATTTATCATGAGGTTACCTCTGACAATGATTGCCATATTATAGATAGTGACTTGAAAGCAATAGAACCATGGTGTTCTAAATGGCAACTTCAACTTAATAAGGAAAAGTGTTGTGTAATGAGCGTAGCTAGGGGAAGGAATCCAGTAATATTTTCATATAGAATAGGGGCCATTCCACTTAATAATGTAGATTCTTATAAATATTTGGGGGTAAGGATTACAGCTAAACTTTCTTGGAAGCTGCATGTCGAACAGATTATTTTCAAGTCTAATGTCAATGAGTTCTATGAAGGTGTCCCAGAGAGGTAAAATGTATAGCATATCAATCATTAGTACATCCCCATCTAGAATACTGCAGCTCAGTGTAGAATCCCCACACTGTAAACTTAGCTCACTCCATAGATATGGTTCAAGACAGGGCTGCTAGGTTTGTTTGTGGTAAATATGGATATGCTGACAGTGTAAATAAAATGCTTTCAGAGCTTTGTTGGGATAGTTACATGCCAGACGTTCAAATTTTAGTCCTAATATCTTTAATCGAATGCTAGAAGGCTCTTGCCCTAAACCTACTTCAAATAAACTTTGCAGGGCATTATATTTGGGTAGGGGTGACCACTCTAACAAGGTTCGAGAACTTTTTGCATGAACAAATTCTTATTACTGTCATTTGTTTCTGGGGTGATTCAACAATGGAACTCGCTTGACGGGGATCTTGTGCAGGGAAAACGTATTTTATGGGAGTCATAATTTTGTTTTGTTTTGACAATGCATATATTTGCAGCATAATAAAAAATTATTGCAATTCTTGTTGGGTTTATATCAGTGGGGTTTTATATTTTCTGGTTTTGACAATGCATTTTCTGTGCTGCACTTGGACTCTTGTCTCTCTGCCATAGGCTTTTATGGTTGCTTGCAGAGTAATTTTTCAAATTTAAATTCAAATTTGTCACCTACAAAGGAAAAAGTTTCAGGGTCTTCAAAGACCAAGAAAAAGAGGGTGAACAACTAATTTTGTACCCGTAATTCATTCCCCTCTAGAGCTTTGTAGAAATGTCCACTCAGAGCCTGACATCATCTACAAAGGATCTGCAATGAACCTGTCGGTAAAATTTCCATGACCACCCAAAGAAATGGATACTCTTCCGGGAAGTCTTCTGGATGGGTGTCTGCCAGCCGAGCTAAGGGGCTCTCGGAGGAGTGGGCGAACGAAGGAAGAGAAAAATGCTGATAAGAGAGCGGTGCAAGCCTAGGTCGACAGGCAGAACAGGGAGTTGGTGGCTAGGGGACGGTCCCCAATCAAGGTGCCAGTGGTTGGAACAACTCTACCGAACCGGACAATGCCAAGGGAAGTCTCCCCTTCGAACAGTTGGGTTACTGTGGACCAGCCGATAGTAAAAGAGTACGTTCATCAGGGCCTCCATCACATCTAAAATTGTAGTTCTGAGGAGAGAAGCTCATCCACCAGCGGTGAGCAATCCCGCTTGGCCAGCAAGGGAAAAGTTTTCCACTGAAAGGCCCAGGGATCTGAGACGCCAGGAAGACGTCACCAGGAATCAGCCTCGAGAGGAACGGAGGACAGAGTCAAGGAACCAAACCAAAAGGTTCGATACGGTCCGAATCCAGCCGCTTCGCCATCCTCACATACCTGGACAGGCCAGGAAGGGACAAGGTGCCAACGAGAAAAGGAGGCAGCATCGAGACTAAATCTTCATGGGAGAATGTGGCCACCTGAGCCAAGCAATGCTTGGACCAGTCACGGGAGCAATCCCGTAGATTTCTCTGCCACCACCCCCTCAGCAACAGCCAAGGATTGACTAGACATGTCAAATGGGAAGCTGTCAAACCGACAGCAGTTTCGGCTCATACGGAATGGGTTAGTTTTTTTTGGTCGCCGCTGGGGGAGAAATATCTTTCATTATTTAGGCTTCTTCAACAGCAACGAAGGGATCAGGAAAGATCGACTCCATCTGAGGCAGGACAGGTCCTGGACTGCAGTCATCGTACAGGTTATGGACCACTGGCATGTTGATGTCCTCCACAACAACGCCGAGCCCGGAACCCTTAATCTCGTTTATCCGCAGCCTTGGGAGAAATCCCTCAGCCAGATCATCGAGGTTGTCATATTATTGTTGATGGCAATGCTAATACCTAGTGGCAGGGGCCACCGGAGCATCATTCATCATCGATTAAAGGAACAGGAAGGAAATGCACATCTGGCCACCCAGCAGCTGGATTTCATGGAGTTGATTGTACTGGGAGCAATCCCAAGATCACAGGTCATACCACTTAGGATGCTGGAGGATCTCACCATCTTTTCAATAGAAGCAGAGCCTGGAGCCAGAGACCAGGGACCGGACCACTATTAGAAGACCAGGACCAAAATTAGATCAACGTGGACCAGTTCCGATCCACGCTGAAGAAACCGGAGGAACAAGTCAGCGAGGAGGCATAATTTTATAATTGTTTTTTTTGTTAGATTAAGAGAAAAATAAGGGATTTCTTTTTGGGGTAAAAATTAAATTTTTGAATTATTGTTTCTCTTTGGGGGTTAGAAAACTCGTTTTAATTTGGGTAATAGAAATTTATTTGTAAAGAAACGATTAATTTTTTTAAAACATTTTTTGGGAGGTCAAGTTTCTTCTGTTGGTAAAAAGGTATTACGATTCAATTTTTGGGTAACTAGGGATTTAATTTGGAGTATAATTAATTTTTTGTTTGGGAGAGTTAAAGAGGGTTTTAACTGTTTTGTGATTTACATAGTCAAGTTCTAATTTTTATTTTAACAATTATTTTATTGGGAGAAAAATGTCGTTATTTTAAGTTCGTGATGAATGTCCTAGTCCCCGTGGGGGTAGTTGGTCCCCTATCGGGTGCCTCCCCAGGTGGCGGATAGGGGAATGCCCGCCAGATATGGAGGGTACTGAGGGCATAAAATACTCAGGGCAGACCAAAACCAAACCACGCCATTGCCGGTCCCCCAGCCCGGGTGCAAAAGTGGAGGGTCGACGTCAGGTTGGCAGCCGGTTGTAAAGATTTGCCAAAACATATGATGTTGGTTCGAAATAGTTTTCCGAATATGGCTAGGGCGTCCCCCGCCATAAGCGACGCGCAGCTGCAACGCCCGGTGGCTGTGACAAATTGGCAAGGGCTACCCCACAGTGGACGGGTGGGGTTAAAGAAGCGAGTCCAGCATCAACAACAAGGAGGTCTTGGAAGTAGTGGTAGAAGTGGAGGTACTAAACTTAGGTTTGGCACCTGGAATATAGGGAGTTTGACAGGGAAGACTAGGGAGTTATCTAGTGTTCTAAAGGCTAGGAGGGTAAATGTTGCATGTCTGCAGGAGACAAGATGGAAAGGGGATAAATCCAGGGACATTGGGGATGGGTATAAATTAATTTATGCAAGTAGTGAGGAGGGTAGAAATGGAGTGGGAATTGTCCTAGATCAGGAACTCAGACATAGTGTGGTTGAGGTTAGGCGGATAAATAGTAGGCTGTTAGTAGTAAAGGTAGTTTGGGGTGGCATTGTTATAAATGTAGTTAGTGCATATGGCCCCCAGGTTGGATTAGATACAGCCAGGAAGCTAGAATTCTGGGAACAGTTTGATGACCTAATGTTGGGCCTGAGTAGGAAGGAACGGGTCATAATTGGTGGGGACTTTAACGGACATGTAGGTAGAGGTAGGGAAGGGTATGAAGAGGTACATGGTGGGTGGGGCTATGGAGAGCGAAATAAAGAAGGGGAGAGTATCCTGGAGGCAGCAGTGGCACATAAGTTAATTTTAGCAAACACACTATTCCAGAAGCGAGAGGAACATTTGATTACTTTTAAGAGCAGGGCAGGAGAATCCCAGATTGATCTCTTCATGATTCGGAGTGAGGATAGAAACGAGTGCAAGGATTGTAAAGTGATACCGAGTGAAAACTTAGCGGGACAACATAGGCTAGTAGTGTTAGACCTAAAACCTAGGGGTGCAAAACAGGTGGTCAGACATAGAGGAGAGACAGCAATTAGGTGGTGGGCATTACCAGACAAGGTGGAAGAGTTTAAGAAAATGGCAGGTAAGATAGCATGGGATTTAGATGGCACTGCAGGAGAGCTATGGACAAGGCTAGCCCAACAGATCCGTGATTGTGGAAACGAGGTACTAGGGACAGTACGAGTAGGGGGGTCTTGATTAGACAGAGAAACTTGGTGGTGGGATGAGGAGGTACAGATGGCAGTTAAAAAGAAGATGCTTTCAAGACTTGGTGGCACGATGGAAGCAGGGAGGCCCAGATAGAATACAAGCGTGCCAAGATAGAGGCCAAACAGCAGGTAGCCATAGCAAAGCATAAGAAATATGCGGACATGTATGCCAAGTTAGGTACCAGAGCAGGAGAAATGGCAGTATATAGAATAGCTAGGGCTCGGGAGAATAAAGGCAGAGATATTGAAAAGGTGGTGAGTGTTAAGGATAATGGGGGCAAAGTATTGTGGGGTAGGGAGTCAGTACGGAACAGGTGGGGGGAATATTTTAGTAAGCTTATGAATGAGGGGGTAGTGCAGGAGCCTTTCACTGGAAGAAATAATGATAGAGAAGAAGTGGAGCAGGTTAGGGCTGAGGAAATTGTTCAGGCATTGCGAAAAATGAAGCTAGGGAAGGCTTTAGGGCCAGATGGGATACCAGTAGAGGTGTGGAAGGTCTTGGGGAATGTTGCCGTTTCCTGGCTCACAAAGTTATTCAATAGATTGGCTATGGGGGATAGAATGCCAGGTGCATGGCGGGACAGCTGGTTAGTGCCTATTTTCAAAGGGAAGGGTGATGTTCAGGAATGTGGGAACTATAGAGGTATTAAATTGATGAGTCATACGATGAAGCTTTGGGAGAGAGTAATTGAAGCTCGACTACGGGGTAAAACTGCAATTGGGGGAAGTCAGTTTGGGTTTATGCCAGGAAAATCCACAATGCACCCCATTTTTGCCGTAAGGCAAGTTATTGAGAAGTTTCGGGCTGCCAAGAAAGAGTTACACATGGTATTTATAGATCTAGAGAAAGCCTATGACAGAGTACCATGGACGTTATTGTGGGAGGTCTTACAAAAGAAGGGGGTGGGTGAGAGTTATATAGATATGGTGAGGGACATGTATAGGGATGCACGGACAAGCGTTAAGACTGCCTGGGGGTTCTCTGACAGTTTTCGTGTTAGGATTGGTGTGCACCAGGGCTCAGCACTTAGTCCATATCTATTTATTTTGGTCCTGGATGAGTTACTGGCAGGGGTGAGGCAGGAGGTCCCCTGGTGTATGCTGTTTGCAGATGACATAGTCTTAGTTGGGGAATCCAAATTGGAACTCGAGATAAGGTTAGAGGAGACTAGGAATGCCTTGGAATCAAAGGGGTTGAAAATAAGTAGGGCAAAAACGGAGTACATGAAATTTCAGTGGGATGGGAAAGAACAGTTGAATGAGGGGATTAGACTTGGGGACAGTTTAATGCAGCAGGTGCATGACTTCAAATATTTAGGATCTGTGCTGCAAGATGATGGGAGCTTAGACTTAGACATCACAAACCGGATAAAAGCAGGTTGGCATAGGTGGAGGCAGGCTAGTGGGGTTTTATGTGACAGGAAGTTACCTATAAAATTGAAGGGAAAGTTTTATAGAACAGTAGTCAGACCAGCTATGTTGTATGGGTCAGAATGTTGGGCAATCAAGAAGGTGCATGAGGATAGAATGCAGGTAGCTGAGATGAGAATGCTAAGGTTTATGAGTGGGGTGACCAGAAGGGATAGGATCAGAAATGATTTTATTAGGGGTAGTGTAGGGGTAACAAATATAGTAGAAAAGATGCAGGAAAATAGGCTGCGGTGGTTTGGGCATGTCCTCAGGAGTGGAGAAGATGGGCTGCTGAGACAGGCAATGAACTTAGACCTGGGAATAAAACGGGGTAGAGGAAGACCCAAGCAAACCTGGGATGTGGTAGTAAAACGGGATATGGTGGCACGTGGGGTCACTGGGGGCTTGGTGCAAAATCGGAACGAGTGGAGAGTTAGAACCAGCAAGGCCGACCCTGCTGCTTGCGGGATAATGTACAGGAAATGATGATGATGATGATGATGATGATGATGAATGTCCTAGTCGAACTTAAATTAAATTTTGAATTGGGTACAATTGTGATTTTAGGGTTTGGGGTTTCTTTATGGGAAATCCTTTGATGATCAAATATGTGATACAGAAACCTGTGATATTTCTAACAATAGATATTTTATTATTTTTGCCTTTTTTGATATTTTATTGATATTTTTATGTAAAGTGCAAATTCTCAAAAGGGTTTTGATATTTTGACTTAATGTGGCTGCTTACCAGGGTGAAGTTCAGGGACGAACTTCAGGCTTAGTTGGAGGAGGGGGTGAAACGATAAGTCCAGGAGTGATCCTGGCTCGCTTAGTTTTTTCTGGATCGTTTGTTTTTGTTTTGGATTGGCATGAAACTTTGTCAACCCTCTATACTAATATACAGAGGATTGACCTAGTTCTATCAGCTGATGCTAACAATATCCTGCCTTGGGTCACCTCATGGGTCTTCGGTCTTTTTTCCTCCCAGTCCCACCCCTTAATACAAAGAAATTGTTCTGATAAGCAGTAGCATTAAGTCAGTGGGGTTGTGTTTTTCTAGTGAATATTGGTCTTAATTGATGATGAGTCATTTTCTGTATTTTTGTTGACCACTGGTCAATCACATTGATTGGCCAGTTTGGTTGTTACTTGTGTTTTTGCCCAATCAGAAAATACTGAGCTAATGTTCTCAGTATCCTCTTTTTGGGTATAAAAAGGAAATATTTTTGATAATTAAAAAGGCATTCTGTAAACACAGAATCTATGCCCAATTTGGGATAGACCTCAATAGAAATAATTGTAAATAAATTGTAATTATGCTTTAAAATTGCCAAGTCTTATTTTTTTACCTACTGGACAGAACGAACGTTCTCATCATTCATCATCTCGAACTTACAACCCAGGTGTAAACCTGGATCATCAATTCAAGATGGAATATCAAGGGACAACACGATCAACCAGCTTTTAACGGGCAAAAGCCCTAGGAGTAACAGACAGCTAAAAGATCCATTTTAACTTTTAAAGTTCAGCAAGGAAGAACTTGTGAGGAAATGGAAAAAGATTCATTTATTCCCTTCCTCCCAAACCAGGATATATTTGTTATTTTGTTTAATTCACATATCAAACAACTAACACATTAAAAACTATAAACATTTAAAAAACAAATATCTATCAAAAAAAACAAGAAATTTACTGCAAGCCAGCCAAACACAAAACCATTGTTTTTTTTTTGTTTTTTTATATTGGTTGTAGTCAGATCTATTGTGGTGCAGTGATTGTAGTTTAATTTTGGAGTAAATAGTGTACTTGTTGTCTTTTTGTGGCTTTTTTTACGGTAATTAAGTGCTTTATTTTGAGTAAAGTGTGGTGTAGTTGCAGAATTAGTACAAGTTTAGTGCGGATTTGCTGTAAAACTGTTCGATTGTGGCCTATAGAAGTATTCAAGTGTTACAGTGGCCCCTATTGGCCATAACTATTGAGGTTTGACTGTGCTCAATTATAATGACTAGTATTATTATTGTGACGGCCTTTTTTCCGTTAGTAGAATCTGCTCTTTTATGTTAATACGAGCGAGTTTGCACTCGTATTGATAGTGAGTGGCTAGGTCACTAATTCTACTGGCCCGGGAGGACTAGACCAATATAACGTCTATTTTATGTCCTCACTAGTCTCTGGCAAAAGACTTCACAGTCTTGAGGATCTTTAATCTCTGTATCTCTCGGACTTTCGTCCGTAAATCTGCCCTAAGAATCGTGTAAAATATACTCACTCGTGCATTGCAAGTTTGCACCTGTTGGGACCTCGAAGTATCCAAGAAAGGTGAAGACTTGTAATGATGAAATGCACAACCGCGGAATTTAAGGTTAAGTAAATAAAACCACCACTTACGTTAAATATAATAGAAGATTTATTTCGTGGATATAACATAAGCGAAATAGAACTTGGTAGTTACGAACAACACATAAAAATATAACTCGAAAATAATAATTAAAAGAAAAAGAGCCTAGCCAAAATCGGGCATAGGTTCAGTGTTTAGAAAATCTCTCTGGTACATATAAAATGAACTCTTTATATACCCTGAGAATCCAGAAGTCGGATTCTCAGGGCACAACTTTGCAATTGGTTACTTTAATATTTTAGCCCAAATAGACCAATCAAAAGATTGATCTACTTGGCCAAAATCATGATTCATCCCCTGTTATCACACGAAAGTGAAAACAGGGAAAACGAAAACAAAATCAAATTAAAAATAAATAAATCCACTCATGTGGAAGTAAAAACGAGGGGAAACGAAAAGGTCAAGATCAAATATATGACATCTGGGTCACTTGGTACAAAAAGTACAGAGTGGCCCAGAAGCCAAACCAAATACAGGGTGACATTATTTAATTAAAAACCCCAAAGAAAAACGATAGCGTTCCATAATAGAACGAAGCGAAAATAAGTGGCGGGCCCAAACGTCTCATTATGTATGGTGGTAATGAAGTGGATGTGAGTGTGTTATGCAATGAATATTTGGACCTTATATTGACTACAGTCACTGGAGTTACAATGTTTGCTGTTGCCAAGCACAATATTATTCAAGATTGTGTAAGCAAGATGAAAAACTTGTTGGGTGGGTTGAAGCCCAATAAAATTGATGCTGGTAGTATTGATGGCTGTGAAGTGGTTTATGCAGATTCCAGCAAAATGGCATCTCTTGGTAAAAAATTAGATGGATTAACTGAGATTCTTAATTCTTTTATGAAATTAACTAATCTATGTATCGGAACCCTCGAAAGCTGTAACATGGAGGCAAATAATAAGTTGCAAAGAAGTGGTCTTGATGTCAATTTGGAGGGATCTACATGTAACCTTGCTAGTTCTTCTGATTTTTCTCGTTTACCCCCTACTGCTGGGGAGAGGAGGAAGGTGAAGACTGGCAATATTTGGCATACGGCTGCAAATAAAGAAGTTTCTACCAATTTAGTCACTGGGACTGTTTCTCGTAAGAGTAATGGTCTTTCTAGGGTTATCAAGGGCAAGGGTAGTGCGGACTCACTATTGGTTGGAAAGCCTAACTTACTTCGTCTTTTTGTTAGTGGTTGCTCAAATGATACAACCCCAAATAATTTAAATGACTATTTGACTAAGATGAATGTGAAGGCTACTGAGATCAAGCAATCATCTAAGTAAGGTAGTTATAGGTCTTCCTATTTCGTGACTCTGGATGATTCATTTCGTTCTCTGGTTCTGTCTGATGATTTTTGGCCCGCTAACATTATAGTCCAGGAATGGAAGGGTCGTAGTTACAGAATAAGTAACCCAATTCAGGTGGACGATGAGAAGGTCACTCTCCGATGAGGGAGGCTATCCAACTCTGAACAACACACCGATTAGTTCTATTATTGCAACGAACTTAAAAAAAAGGTAACGAATCTATCTAACCTTAACCGGTTAAAGTGTGTTCTGGTTAACTCTCGTAGTGTTGCAAATAAGTGCGATCAGCTAAAGGTTTTTATATTGATAGGAAATTACGATGTTGTGTGTATATGTGAAACTTGATTATCGGAAAGAGTTTTGAACAGTCTGTTTTGCCCTGTGGGCTATACTGCCTTACAGACGGACAGGTCAGTTGGTAGAGGAGGCGGTGTCTGCATGATCCTTAGGGATTCTTTGAAAGCAGCTATTGCAGTTACATCTGATGTTGGTTGTGAATGTATAAGTGTAGACCTTACAAGTCCTCATCAAGATTTTCGTCTGATGATAGTGTATCAAAGTCCAGCTAATGCATTGTCTATGGAGTATACCAATGTTTTATTAAATAGTATTCGTCAGGTCTGTAGTAACACTGTTCACAACATTTTGGTGGGAGATTTTAATCGTCCTGGTATTGATTGGGCTAACCTCAGCAGTCATAGTGCATTGGATGGAGATTTTGTTTCTGGGATGAATGAGCTTGGGTTGTTTCAACTGGTTGATTTTCCAACCAGAGGTACTAATGTCCTATCTTTGATTTTTACTGACTCAATTAATGATCTTGGTTTTATTACATCATGCCCACCTTTCTGCGATTCCGATTCCCCCCTCATGTGACAATAGGGTTTTCAATATTTGGAACTTTTAATAATAATTCTCAAGCAATTTATAGAAGGAGATTTAATGAACTTAATTTATCACTAATTTATAAGGACATCCTTAATATAAACTGGTCAGCTTTATTGGGTATTGATTACGTGGACCTAATTTGTACTACTTTTGTGAATTTACTTATGCCCTGTATTGATAGATGGGCTCCATTTACTAAAAGTTTACCATTTAAGCATAAGTTTCCTAAGTATTTGCACTTTCTGATTAAAAAATAGTTACTGTAATGGTAAAAATGGAAAATTACTAATGAGGAAGAAGATTTATCTTTATATAAGAAAACTGCTAATCAATGTGATTATCAAACAAAATTATTTTTATCGAAGGAAGAGTTGGAGGTAGTAGAAAGTGGGTCACAAAGGCTCTTTTATAAGTTTGCTAAAAAAAGACTAAAATCCAGAATTGGAATTGCAGCCTTAAAAGATACTAATAGAGGTATTTGTACTGATGATGGGGATATAGCAGTTATTTTATGCAATCAGTTCAAACAATCTTTTACTCAGAATTTTACAGGACATATTATGAATAGACAGGAGGGGTATGTAAATTTGGGTCTTTTAGACATGTTCACTGTAGAAGCAGTTTACAATTCACTTAAATCTATTAAGAAGGATGCATCATGTGGCCCGGATGAACTTCCTGGTGTGGTTTTGAAGAATTGTTCCAATCTTTTAGCAAATCCATTCCACTTGGTTTTTAGATTAAGTCTATTAAAGGGTATTTTACCAGCTATTTGGAAAAAGGCAAAGATTATCCCGATATATAAGTCTGGCGTCCCAACTGATCCTAGTAATTATCGTCCTATTTCAATTACCTGTATATGTTGTAAAATTATGGAAAGAATTATGTGAGGTCATAAATTCCTATTATGTAATTATAAATAAAGAGGGGTCATGTGTCATGAATAACTATGACATAATGAAATTCCAGTGAGGTAATAATTTAATTTGTAACCTTTGAATATTTTACTTTTGGAATGTTTTTCTGTTGGTCACATGGTAACATTCTTGGTTAGTTCCAGTGTATATAAAGAGCTGGGATTTTCTTCTTTTTACTCATTCTTGCTTCTGGAAGTCTGAGGGTGCCAGAACTGTTCATCTATGTCAGCATAGTATGAACAATTTTCAACCATCTTTCATCCTAAGCAGCATCTCATAATCTAACTTCATATCATCTGGTATTGCATGAAATCCGCTCCAGCAAGAAACAACACTGGTTTGCATGAACACCCTAACTTCATGTTTTTGGAGTTGAAGTTGTACTTCCTCTTGACCATGTGCAAGAAATTCCATTTGTATTTTGTTGGTTATTTAATCAGATTTTTAATTGCCATTATTTATTCATATTTTGTAAACTAAACAGCTGTTTATATTAATACATTTTATTTGTTTTGTTATATTAAATAATAATTTAAATAATTATTTTGCCTCACTGGAGTTTTCTTAGGTAAGGGAATTAATTAATTATACCCACACCAACTAACCCTTACAATTATAGGTAATTTTATTATTGAACATATGGTGCAGACGGGTATGGTTTATGAAAGGTAATTCGGCTTTTTACCAGGTAGATCTAGAACAATGCAATTAACTGAATGTTTAGAGACTTATTCGAAGATAATGGATTCAGGTATTGGTATGGATGTTTTATTTTTAGATCTAACTAAAGCGTTTGATAGGGTTCCTCATGACCGGTTACTTTATAAACTGTCTGCATTGGGTTTTGATAATTTATTGTTAAGCTGGGTATCTGCATTTTTGATTAATAGAGAGCAAAGAGTAAGAATCAGGACTAGTGTATCGCAATGTGTACAAACGGATAGGGGAGTACCCCAGGGAAGCGTTTTGGGACCCATATTGTTTGGTTGTTTTATGAATGATGTCCCAAGGGGAATTCGTGATACTAAAATTTATTTATTTGCAGATGATTTGAAATATTTTAGCTCTAATCCAATTAATCTGCAAATGACACTAACACATGTTTTTGAATGGTTATCTATTAATGGAATGGAGCTGAATGTAGGGAAATGTTCTGTCTTGGGTGTTGGGACTAAAACCCTGGATGGAGAATATTTTATTGGGCATACTAGGATTAAAAGGGTGCCTGAGGTTAAGGATTTAGGAGTGTTGACATATGCTAAACTTTCATTTAGTAGCCATTGCCAATCTGTCTCTAATAAAGCTCTCAAGAAATTGTGGGTTATTAGACGTATATTTGTAAATAGTCCAATTAGGGTATTGATTAAGGCTTATGTTACATTTGTCCGTCCGAGTCTTGAATATGCTGTTCCTCTTTGGTCGCCAATGTTTTTACGGGACTCCATTTTAATTGAACGGGTTCAGAAAAAGTTTACAAAGTTGCTGCCAGGTATGGAGAATAAATCTTACTGTGACTGTTTATTACTATTACAACTACACTCATTAAGAGTGAGTAGAATACAAGCATTGTTATATCTTTTTATAAAATTTTATGTGGTTTGGCTTATTGTTCTGAAGATTTTCTGGCATGCATTAAATTTTCATCGACAGTTACACGCAGTCATAATTTGAGGATAGCTTTGAGGCCGCAAAAATTAAATCGTAGAAAACACTATTTTTTGAATAGAGTTATACCATTGTGGAATGTCTTACCAGATAATGTGGTTAACAGTTCGTCTTTTATAGTTTTAAAGAAAAAATTAAGGCTTTACAACTGAGTGATTTTTGCCAGGCTGATGTATTTTATAGATGTCATTGAATTTTATTGAATTAATTTTGTTTTTTTGTTGATTTTTTTGTATTATTTAATTTCTTGTGTTGTATTGATTGACATTTTGTTACTTGTTAGTTGTGAATTTGTAATTTCAGCAATTTGACAAATAAAATTATTATTATAAATACGACAAAACATAAATAGAAAAAGTGACTTCTAGCACAACCACTATAATACAGGCCGACTGTTTCTAAATTTTTTCCACTTGGTGGCGCTGGCTATCAATGATAGAAAGTACCATAGCATATAATAAGGATATTATATATTGTACAAATATAAATGAAGTTCTTGACTATTTTTTATAATAATTATTAGTTGACTCTCCCAAATAGTCACTTTTATAATTATCTTAAAAACGATTTTTAAGAATATTAAAAGCCAATTCTTAAGGCATTTTAATATTTATATAAAGAAGCGGCTGATGTTTCGATTGTAATTACAATCATCTTCAGAATAATTAAAAATATATACACTTTTTGTTAAAAAATGGGTAAATTAAATGAATATTAATATACAATTCTTACCAAAAGAAAAAGATTTGTACACATTTGTAAAGTAGCTGCCTTCGTTATTGTGTAGCAGTGTCCAAAGTGTCGTCTGCTAAGATGAAGCAGACAGCTTTGCAGACAGCTTTTACCTCCAATACCGGCTGAAGTGTTACAGAAAATTTTGTACTCTTATAACCTCAGGTAGGCTCCTTATCAAGACTACCCCTACACTACAAGGGAGTCATGTAGCTACTTTAGGGGACGGGGAACCGGCTGTCGACTCTGCCTTTCAGCGCAGCCTATGCAAATTACCCTTCTCATTCAACCAATGGCATCAACTTTATTATAACGTATTGAAAGAATACACAAAACCCACGTGTGTCTGTTATCATTTATTGATAGACCTCAGGTGGCATTTCCACAATACAGTCAAGTTTACAAGAAAAGGATCGATCTGAGTATTATATCTACGATACGGATCGATCAGATTCTGTCAGATGCTTCTGAATTTTTATGCAAATTGTTACGTTACTGGTCCTCTCGTGTCATTTCCACCCCGTCTGCTCCGTCTGTTGCATCCATTTGGTGGTACTATGTCCTTGCAGGAATCTTGACCCAGGTGCAACCGAGCATGTGGCTACTGGTCACCTTTAACAGCGTGCAGAGCAGAAATCAACCAGGCATGTCCCTCTGGCTGAATTCGGAGACAGCACTGTGTTCTCAACCGGGCAAATCCTCTGGCTGAACTATAACGGAACGACCAAAACAAAATACAAGAATTGGGGGACCACCAGATATCATGAGAGCCCAACTTATATACACATGCAAGGACTGGTCATGTGACATAAGTTGGCCAATCATTACACAATATGCAAATGATTGATGAAATCTGGGTCCCAATGTTACTCTATGGTAACCACAGAAAAGACATTAAAATACTCAATTGCTATGTTCAACATTGGGCCATTTTCCAGGTTTAATGTTCCAATGTTGGGCTGTGCAATATTAATAAAATATTCGAAAATACAAAAGAGTAAAAAACGAAATGAGAACTTTAATTGGAAAAGAAAATAATTAAAGTTCGAAGTGTTCAGTTTTAATTGGCGGTAAAAAGAATGGCCTCAAAAGAACATGCTTTTATAAAACCCGTTTAACCATCAAGCAGACTATATATGGCTTTCGCTGCCATAGCAACATCACCTACAAACATTCATTTCTATTTCCAAGAACTAACAAGAGGCTAAGGAGAGGAGAGAACAGAGACAATGACGTCAGAGTGTGATGTCACAGCCAGTGTTGTCAGCATAAAATGATGGGTCATCACACATTATTGCAAAAATTGCATTTGCAATAGGTAATAACAGAAGCTATCTGTCCGAGATTACATGTTAACAACTCAGCACTGTAAAATGATTTTATATACATCTTGAAGCCATGGTTAGTGAACATGGAATCTAAATTAAATTAGCATATTGAATTGACAGGTCTTCAGTGCCTGACCTTTTATTTATTGCATTGGAATTTTTGTTTTAATAAATTGCAATTCTTTAAATTTATTTTTAGTAGATTCTTCTCATTACCTAATATTTCAGTAATTGCATGATCACAAATAGCACTGCAATTGTTATTAAATTTGAATACCTCTTTTATATGGTTATTTATTTTGTTTTTTAGGTATTGTTTTGTCTGACTTATGTAACAAGAGATATAACAGTTTTTATAATTAAATTTGAATATTAATTCAGAATTCTTTTTTTTAGAAATTATATCTTTTGTGTGAGAAAAAATACTTTCTAAGGTATTTTTAGATTTGAAGGTAACATTCACATTAACTTTTGAGAGTATTTCTTTTAATTTTTGGGTTAGTCACTCAATATATGGAATGAAGAAGAAAAAATGTTTGTCTTTTTGTTTTTCCGTATTTTTATTATTGTTAGATGTTTTAATTGTTTTTTTCAATAAAGGATTTGGGGTAATTGGTGTTAGTAAAAATTTGTTTTACATTCTTAATATTAATTTTTTTTTAATTTATTTGATGATGGTAGTATCATGGCTCTGTCAACTAGACTCTTTATGACAGCTTTTTTTTTGGTTTGTTGGGTGATAGGAATTAAAGTTTAGATACCTACCAGACCATGTATTTTTTTATATAAATCTACTTTGATAAAACCTTTTTTTGTTATGAATTAATTTCATGTCAAGGAAAAATATTTTGTTCGATTTCAACTGTAAATTTTATTCTGTTATGAAATTTGTATGCAATAATCAATTGTAACAGCCATATTACTTTAAGCTGATATCGTCTGCTCAATATTGAACAGTGACGCCTCCTACAGGGAAAAGTATGCATAACGGCGGCCATTTTTAGTTCAATAGAGTGAATAAAAAGCTGGTCGGCCTGTTTTATAAGAAGCTATGCTTCTAGTGACGTTTCAATAAGGCGTCGCCTCCTTGGGGAGGGAATTCCCTTGATATAAATAGTATGTCAAGCCGTTTTACTTTTTATTCCTGAATTTCGGAGAATGATGAGACTTGTGTGTCGCTAATTCAATTCTGGATATCGAAACTTGAATTCTGGATATCGACACACGTCCTGACATCTGGTGGTGGCTTTCTGAGCACCACTTTTTAAGAGAGTGTCTTCTTTTACAATAGAAATCCTATGAAAATGGAAATTACTCTCGTAGAGTTTCCAAAAGCGGCGGCCAGATAGCAGCACAATTTGTGATATCGAAAGTTGCTTTCTGGATATCGAAAATTCAATTTTCGATATCGAAATTGAATGAATTTGTGAGCCGTTTTATTTTTTATTTTTGAATTTTGGAGACTGATGAACAAACTGAATTTTGGATATCGAAAGTTGAATTCTGGATATCGACACATGTCCTGACATCTGCTGGTGGCTTTTCGAGCACCACTTTTTAAGAGTGTCTATTTTTACTATAGAAATCCTATGAAGATGGAAATTACTCTCGTAGAGTTTCCAAAATCGGCGGCCAGAGAGCAGCACAATTTGTGATATCGAAACATGAATTATGGATATCGAAACTTGAATTTTGGATATCGACACACAAGTCTCATCATTCTCCAAAATTCGGGAATAAAAAAAACGGCTTGCCATATATAAGCACACCTTACATACTCTACACACCTTGGCCAATACAACTCTGCCCCTAGTTTAGAAATGGCGGCTACTTGCGTGACTTCCTTTCATAGCAACATCACAGGTTCCGACAGAGAGTTTCCTTTCTGTATAACCATAGCCAACTTATATACCAGGCCTGACATTTCGTCCATAGGCTAATGTTAAAAATTTAAGTCTTAAATGGCCGCCGTTTTGCATCTCTTACTCGCTTGGTGGTGCTAGTCACAAACATAACATAAATAGTAATAATAATTTAATAATAATAATTTAATAATAATAATTTAATAATAATAATTTAATAATAATAATTTATTAATAATAATTTAATAATAATTTAAAAATAATAATTTAATAATAATAGTTTATTAATAATAATTTAATAAAAGTTTAATAATAATTTAAAAATAATAATTTAATAATTATAATTTAATAATAATAATTAAATAATAATAATTTAATAATAATTTAATAATAATTTAAAAATAATAATTTAATAATAATAATTTAATAATAATTTATTGTGACGGACCTTTTTCCGTTAGTAGAAACTGCTCTTTTTGGTTAATACGAGCGAGTTTGCACTCGTATTGATAGTGATTGGCTAGGTCGTAATCCTACTGGCCCGGGAGGACTAGACCAATATAACGTCTATTTTATGTCCTCACTAGTCTCTGGCAAAAGACTTCACAGTCTTGAGGATCTTTAATCTCTGTATCTCTCGGACTTTCGTCCGTAAATCTGCCCTAATAATCGTGTAAAATATACTTACTCGTACGTTGCAGGTTTGCACCTGTTGGGACCTCGAAGTATCCGGAATAGGTGAAGACCTGAAAATGATGAGTTCGCAATCGCGGAATTTAAGTTTCGAAGAATAAATACCACTGGTTTAGTTTAAATATAAAATGGAAAATTTATTCCGGTAAAAAACATAACAATGGCAAACTGGTTTTAAACACAACACATAGAAATATACTTTTGAAAATAATGTTTAAAAGAAGAGAACCTAGCCAAAATCGGGCATAGGTTCGGTATTTAAAAAGAAGCTCTTGAGCATATGAATTTAACTCTTTATATACCCTGAGAATCCCAAAGTCGGATTCTCAGGGCACAACTTTGCAATTGGTTACTTTAGTATTTTGGCCCAAATAGACCAATCACAAGATTGATCTATTTGGCCAAAATTATGATTCATCCCCTGTTATCACACATAGGTGATAACAGGAGAAACGAAAACAAAATCGAATTAAAAAACGATAACTCCACTCATGTGGAAGTAAAAATGAGAGGGAACGAAAAGGTCAAGATCAAAGATATGACATCTGTGATATCTGGGTCACTCGGTACCAAAAGTACCGAGTGGCCCAGAAGCCAAATAAAATACAGGGTGACGTAAAAACCCAAAACGAAGCGCAAATTAAAAGAAAAATATAGCGGCGGGCCCAAACGTCTCATTATTAATAATAATTTAATAATAATAAGTTAATAATGATAATTTAATAATTTAAGAATAATTTAATAATAATTTAATAATAATTTAATAATAATTTATTAATAATTTAATAATAATTTAATAATAATAATTAAAAATGAAAAACTTTTAAATGAGAATAACCAACTACAATTTTAGGAATTTGCGGCTAATTGTTTTTTTTGTGAAATGTTGCCAGCTTACGCATGCCATTGTCATCTATAATTTTGCTGCACAATTTTTTAAATATGCATTTAAAAATTTATTTACTAAAAGGCAGTGCAGTTGTTTATTGTGTTCAACCTGTAAAAAACTCGAGCAATATTTACATGACAGCCAGGCATGATTGGAAAATGTATTAACACAGCAGTATGCCATTCTGTATATTTGAGCAAAATTATAAACAAAAACTGAAAAACTTGAACAAAAACTGTTTTTGATAATTCAATGTGCATTGTGCAACCATAAAGCCAAGAAAAAATTTTATTTTCTTAGTTTGTGGTCCACGCCATCTGGTGAAATATACCTGCGTTTGGTGGCCATTTATGACTTACAGTTTTTAAGCCAAATGTCAGGCCTGGCCAACGATCTATAAATAATGGATTGGCAGTTAAGACGCCATTTTGAGGCGAATGGAACATTACGGCGGCCATGACAGTAAAAGGCAAAAAGCTCTTAATTGCCTATGGGCTGCTCATAGCAAACTCATATATTCTTATTTTTTTCTTCAGAAAAGGAACTGCACATTTAATGTATTGGTTCATTATTTATGTAACCTACTCGTAAAATTATACTGAATACAATACAATAAAATTTAATTATTTATTTAACACAATTAAATACCAAAATACACATATTTAACATGAATAATAAAATACGTACATAAACGTGATTTATTCAATGGCCTTTGAAAATAATTAATTTGGTTAGCTGTTAGTTAGCTGTTGCTGTTACAGTCATTCGCTTTTTCACTGTTGGCAGGTAGTACCCCCACCTACCCTCGATTACCCTCACCTGCCCAAATATATCGCGACCTGCCCAGAAATAACAAATTCTGCCCATTCTGCCATATACAAAAAATTTCAAAATTTTTTTAAAATTCCGGAAATTTTTTTTTTCGGGCAGGTAATGGTTATGTTTAGTAGGTAGTACCCCCACCTACCCTCGATTACCCTCACCTGCCCAGAAATATCGCGACCTGCCCAGAAATAACGAAATTCTGACTTTTCTGCCCGTCCTTTCTGCCTATAACTGTCATGGCGGTGCGTAGCTGCAGTAGCCTCAGTTTGGGGGCGCTGATGTCTATGACATTGCCAATCTATTCTTTATAGATCGTTGGGCCTGGTATATAAGGCGGCTAGGTATAACTTTTTATTCTGGCCAATACTTCCGCTTGCGCTTTGTAGGAAGTGGATGCCATGTGCCACGTGTGGTTGCTAATGGCGCAATTTTTCTGAAGTGTTCGGTGTTCGTATTCGGTTTTTCGTTTCGAAAGGTATAGACTATTGACCAGTTTTCAAGTTTTCTCTGAGTGAGATTCATTTGCAGTGCACATAAGTTATAATAATCGCGTTGCCATCGAAAATGTCATCATCGGACAAGTTAGAGGATGTTAAAGTATACATTCGCGGCATTTTAGAGTCCTGTAAACATTCACCTTCCTTAAACGTATTTCTAAACGATTATCGTGAATTTGCTTGTGAAGAGTTGCCTTACAGACAATTCGGTTATTCGAATCCAGAGGCTTTTTTGTCGTCTCTTACGGACACGGTAATTGTGATCCGATCTGCAGGAGGGGTTCGAATTGAATCTGTCACAAATGACAAAAGCGCTCACATTAAACGTTTAGTAAGCGGACAAGATGGCAGCAAAAGCCGTCATTCAAGACATTTCTTGTCCGCACGAAGACATCATAAACCTGTAACTTCATATTCTAACAATAATCCCAAGTCGCTCAATCTTAAACCATTACTCAATTATCTTCCTGTTTCATATCATTATAAACCTACACCGGTACCAAAAACCACTAGTTGTTTACAACCTTTGATAACGTCAACTCCAAAACCGTTATGTAAACCAACGCCAGAGCCACCCGTGAAAAATATTTTTGCACCAAAACCGTCTGAAATAGCTCCTCAGATCTCGAAGCGATGTGAAAGTGCAAATACTGTTGCGAAACAATGCGAAAGCGCAAATGCTGTTGCGAAACAATGCGAAAGCGCAAATACTGTTGCAAAACAATGTGAAAGCACGAGCTTTGATCGTAAACCACCGGCATACACGATTAGTTTTGGAACATTAGACACAACTTCTTCTCAACCAGCAGCGAACAAAATATCTACGGTCGAAACAAATCTACAGCCAGTTACATGTACTTCTGCAACAAATACGCAGCCCACAACAAGTGGTTCCGTTTCTGCGAACACAACGCAGAGTAACACGTCAAAATCGATCTTCGGTAATATTCCAATGCCAAAATTTTCGAGACCTCCGAATTACCCTCCCGGATTCGACCCTTTTATAAACCGAATGCCGGTTTATCCCGTGTGTAGTATTCCAATCTTCATCGAAAATGCTATTCAGAGTTTTGTCTTTTATAACGATGGCGTGCCCGTGACCAAATTTATAGATGAATTTCATCGGGTTTCTGGCTATCGTCTTGAACCCCAATCGTATGGATTTAGTAACGTGTTCGACATGTTGAGTTCGTTTCCTTTTGTTAAGTTTTGCAATGTTGGCTATGAGTATATTGTTCAGTATGCTTCGATTTCTCCGATGGCTACTATTCCGAGCAATTCACAATTTTGTCTTCCTTTCATGGAGCCAGAATTTCAACGGTTGCCGTATTCAGTGTATTCTTTCGGGCAATTGCCAGTGTCGCAAATGAGTTACTTTATGGGACTTCAGCAACAGGACTATCAAAGGGGGCCGCCACTATTTCAGTCTCCAACATTTGCGCCACCAATGAGGCCATTTTTTGTGGCAAATCCGAGGACCGTTCCAGAAAACGCCACAGGTTGGAAATAAAATCATTTTTTTTTAAATTGGATTTGTTTTACCTAATCATGATTTTATTATACAGCTACCGAAAGATAAATAGCAACCAGATGATATACACACACTTTTTTGCTTTAGGGCAAAATCTCGTCATTTATTAATAATTTATTAAAAATTTGTTAATTTTGTCTTAGCAAATTTTTGGTTTGGAATTTTCTGAATTTTAAAAATGACTTTGCAAGCCAAGAAGGCTTGTGGCAATGAGCCATATGTCCAATAAGCGCCTCTAGTGGCAGTAGGCCAAAATATGGCTCCCTAAGAAGTTAGCAGACGAAACTTTAACATAGAACTCTATAGAAAAATCGCTGCACAGGTAAGTTTTTTTGCCGTTTTCTCCCAAATTATACGCCCAATTTTCGTGAATTTTTAAAAAAATAAAGAAGAAAGTACGTAGTTTCACATTCGTGCGTTAGTTTTTTTAATATTTCACATTGTTTTGTCATTTTTGATGTTTTATTCTGAACGTTGCTATTAAACCGAAACTTTTAACATGGAAGCCAATGGAGATTTTGATGAGTCGTTAAGTTCTTTTGCTTATTTCTTGCTAATTACTTAGAAAATTATCGTGAAATTTTAAAGAAATAAAGAAAAAAGTACGTAATTTCACAATCAGGCATTGGTTTCTTAATGTCCCTCGTTCCCTGTTTGTTTTCAATGTTTTATTCTGAACCCTACACTGAATAATTGGAATAAAGATAAAAATAGCTAGTTTTATAATTAATCAGTGTTTAATTAAATATTCTTCCTGTTTTTTTGTTTTTCTTGTGGACATTATTAAAAAAAAACATTGAAAACAAACAAACAACGAGGGACATTAAGAAACCAATGCCTGATTGCGAAATTACGTACTTTTTTCTTTATTTCTTTAAAATTTCTCGATAATTGTGCAAGTAATTAGCAAGAAATAAGCAAAAGAACTTACCGACTTATCGAAATCTCCATTGGCTTCCATGTTAAAAGTTTCGGTTTAACAGCAACGTTCAGAATAAAACATCAAAAATAACAAAACAATGTGAAATATTAAAAAAAACCTAATGCATGAATGTGAAACTACGTACTTTCTTCTTTATTTTTTAAAAAATCACGAAAATTGGGCGTGTAATTTGCGAGAAAACGGCAAAAAAACTTACCTGTGCAGCGATTTTTGCATATAGTTGTTCTATGCAGTGGCGTAGCTAGGCTTGGTTGCGCCCCCCGCCACGTAAAACTTTGCCCCCCCCGGGGCTGTTTAAAAGGTTACGCTCCCTTTAAGTCCCCCTCCACTTAACCTCATACTGGGGGGGAGGTGCTATTTTGATGAACGGCGGATCAGTAGTAACAGTCAGAAGGTTAGGTTTAGTAAAATGAAGCTTGTTGCAAGGGGCCTGGGGGGCACAGCCCCCATTTTTTTTTAGCGTTATTAAATCAAATTTTTCCATTTTTCCGACCGTTCCTCCCATTAAACAAATTACGGAACATTCGGAACAATGGACTAATTTGATTTAATAATTCTTAAAAAAAAAAGTCGGGGTCTGCGCCCCCCAGACCCCCTGCAACAACTTAATTTTACTGAACAAAACCTTCGGACTGTTCCTACTATTTTTCCTGTCTGTTCGTACCGTTGTTCGTGTTACATGCTAAAAACATGTAACATGTATTTTTTCTAACATTACATTTGATAATGTTTATTTTTGAAATTATTTTTTCAATTATGAAATAGGCCTATAACAAAAAAAGGACAGACATATTTTACAATAAAATACCTTTGGTGATTTAGCATTAAGAGGGTGATGGAAAAGAAGTATGTTGTTTTTTATATACAAAAAACTTTTTTAAGTTTTTTTCAATAAAATGTGGTGGTGGTTTTTTTTAGTATTTTATATTTTTTGAAGTTTGTTTTGTTAGGCTTAAGTCTCTCCCCTCTTTTTAATCCCCTACCAACATAACAGGACAGTAGAACAAAGATAGATGTATGTCTGACTAAAATAGCCAGACACACATAAAAAGGGGGTCTGTACACATTAAAGGGAACTAAATAAAAAGTCACCCACCCCCCAAAATTCATTAAAAAACACCCAACTTGTTCCACTGGTCCTGCTTATGAGAAATAGGACTAGAGACCAAAATACATTTGTTTTTATTATTTAATACTTAATATTCACCTCACACAACAAAATAAACCAATCACCAGTAGAGCAGTGGGTTCCAATGAAAGTGAAAATGGTATAAATAAGCTGAAATTTGAACTTAACTTGCACTGGGATTTTGGCTTTTGCCATCACATCCAAAGGAAACCACTGAAGCTCTGCTAGGTTGGTATGCCTAAGATTGTTGATGTCATCTAGTCATTCCTACACAAACCAAACCGTGGAATACCACTGTGTTTAGTTGTGCTGCCTTCAGTGGCTGTAAACAAACCTAGGATATAAGCCTATGTGTTTGTTTTCACAGTTACACTGATCAGTAACACAACCTAACCGAAAAACCACTGTGTTCAGTTGTGTTGGAGGAAACTTAGAAAAGCATTTGCAATTTAAAGGCATATTAACTTCAACATGGAAATCTTAATGTAAGCTGTGAAATCTGGTTTTTCTTATTTTTTTTCTTTTTCTTATTTGCTTTTTCAATTACTTTATGTATTTTTATTGAAACTTTTAGAACCTTTTACATTGTGTATTATTATTATATTCATATTAAGGCTGGGGACTAAATCATGTATACCCTAACATTGATTCATTAAAAACATTTTTTATTAATTTGTGAAATCATTGTGAGTACGTCTTAAATGGTCTTCATTGGCCAAAATCCCGAACCTAAAGTTAAATACAGTTACTCCTTCTTATAATAAAGCCTTCGGTCACTCAAGGAGAAGTAACATTCGGATCTTTCCGCTGTTCATCAAAATAGTACCCCCTAAAAAAATTTCTATGCACAATAAACGAAATGAAATTCGATTTATTTTCGAAAATAACTGAATAAATTAAGCAAGTGATTCGGAATCGGAATAAACCTATTTAAAGCTCATTTTGTAGAAAAGTATAATGGTGAACTATTTGCGGAAAGTTATGCTACTTGGCAAAGTTACTGAAAATACGATTAAAATTAGTTACAAAGTAAGTTTGTGTTTTGGTTTAAATTCGTTTGAAATTTTTGTAACATTACATGACACTTATTCATGTTGTTTTATTAATTGCTTTTGTGCCTTTTACAACGTTTAGTAGCTAGGTATGACAATTGACTCTCATATAACGGTAAAACATTTCCATAATGACCTTTTATGGTAATATGACTGTCATAAAATGATTATAAGCAGTGACTTCATTATTTGCGAAGAAAGTTACGCAGTGATATGTTTTTGCAATTTTGAATTTAATGGTCATTCATTTGTTTCTTTATTGTTGATGCATTTTAACACGTGGGTATTTTTGTTTCTTAGAGAAAGCAGATGTTCCACAACTTAATCTACCGCAAAGAGAAGCAACTCCACCTCCCGATCCTGCTAATCTGTCTCCTGTGTTACACACTCCAATTCAGTTTTTTACTACTGAACCTGGTCTTGTGGAGTCAAATTTGTCCTCATCTGATTATGATGAACAGGTAATGTTGCATTTGTTAATTTTTATATAACGTTTGTAATTCATATCGCAACTTGGTTAGGAATGGCACAACTAAAAAAAAACACTTGTGGGGGAAAATGAGTTTAAAGGTGCATATTTGCTATCTCAATCTATTGTATTAGAGCAAAATAAACCGATATTGCGAATATTTAAAACGATTTTTGCATTTGAAAAGCTCAGCAAAGTAAGCCATGGTTTTTCTCTTAACTTTAAACTCATTTTCCCAAAAAAGTGTTTTTTTAGTTGTGCCACGCAGCACGCTTCTTGCCGAGGTGCGATATCAATTACACCATTTAGTGTAATTGAAAATTACATAAAATGTTTGCTCCTGAACATGTCAAATCGAAAAACGTGCTGTAATGGAAAAATCAAATCACTAAATGAATTACATTTCATAATATGGACTTACATGTTGTGAAATGAAATAAAAAGCTATTTCCACTTGGCGAAACGATATTCTAAGCCACCATGTTTACCACACTATCCATATTAGGAAAGGAATCATCCACTTGGCATAACAGCCAATTACGGTATACAATGAGCTGGCAAAAATTCTAGCTATTCCATAAAGTGAATACATGAAATGTTGTCCACTTGGCAAAATACTTATTATTATCATTTCAAAGTTCGGTCTTACATCTATGGCATCCTGCAGCACGTGCACGTTGGGCGCTTTAATCAAGTGACATTTTACGTTTTCTTTATGAATCTATATAAAACAAGCTGGTTATGAAAACAAAAAGTACCTGGAAATGTAATATCTCAATATGGCGTCGCACTTGTATGTTCAAAACTCACAAGTGAAACTTTTAAGGTACATTGCTAAATCTGGCTGTTAAGCAATGTACCTAGGTCTGTAAGTGTAGCCTATGGAAAACATCATTTGGCCATGCTGTGGTTCTAAGCCTTTGCTTTCCCAACTTCGGATTTGGTTACCTTTACATTTTATTGGGATGGAATTTGATTCAAAATCTTCTTAAAGCTCATTGAAATATTTTTGAAGGGGGTGGGGATCCTTTTGTCATATGAGAAATGAATTTTTTTGTGAATATTGTGACGTGACTGGCCCTTTGGCGCCACCGTTTTGCAAACTTTTGACATTGAACCGGTGGTGCCGGGGTCGACTCTGTTGTCGGCTGCGGACCAGCCTCTGTTCCTCCAGGGGTTGACTTTACCGGGCGCGACATTTACTTGCGTGGCCTGGTAACGGCCCACAAAAAGACCGTGTTTTAACGAGAACTTTCCTGTATAGTGCGTGACGATTCCGAAGTGTTCTCAGTCCTCTTATTTGCTTGAGTCGCTGGAGGCTCCAGGCGGAGGGACTCAGGTAATATCTGAGTGCCTTCCGCTGGATACTCCGCTATTTTCGGAGTACTAGAACCCAAAACAATTGGAGACACAACACTTTTATAGTAATAAAATAAAATATAATCTTTTACTTTGATTATTGGCATAATACAGTGGCGTGTCACTCTTGCATAAAGCACTCTGCTCAAGTTCAAGACTTACTCGTTTTAGCTCTATCCTGTGACTGTCCTCACACTCAAGTCTCAAGCTCACTTGTCCGGTCCCCTGGGCGGGGCAACTGTCACCTCAGGGTTCAATGATTGACCAACTGGGCCAATCATTGCCTGGGCCGGGGATATTACCTTAAAAGGAAAGGTATTTTTGGGACTCTATTCCCAATTTCTCACGGTCGGTCGGACTGGGTTCCACGAATTCACTTAGAATTCGGGCCACCCAAGTCTGAACATCTGTGCACCAAGGGGTGCCATACTGTCAAGACGGAATTTTGACTAAACTGTTTCACCTTCTGTTTCTACAAGGTGTCACAATATTTACATTTTTTTTTTAAAGTTTGCACGTTATTTTAAACTATAGAACAGGTATTAAAAAAAAATTTTTGTGATTTTTTTTTTTTTTTTTTTTTTACCAATTACTATACGTGTATAAAATTTCATAAAAATTCAAGATTGTCAGGTTGAAAATTTCATTCTCTTTGGGTGATTTGAAATGGAATGATCCCATACCACTTCACTTAATACGTCTCTTTTTGTGTTTTTAGAGCATGGTTATGGTCACTCCGACTCCGATTAAACCGTCTATTTTTGTCAATGATGCAATTAAGGATGTTTTCCGAGAGGTATGTGAAATTTATAATCATAACAGTTTGTAACGGAGTATTTGATGTTTGTTCCCTGTATTAAAATATTGACTGGGTGGAAATGGCCCAGATCATATTATTGTATAGTCTTTTTTCTTAAATGCGAATGCTTGTCACATTGTTATTTTTTAAATTTCCTTTTTTATTTTTTTCAATGAATTTTGTATTATCCTTTCCTTAAAGTTACTTTCTGCAAGTAGCTACTTATTCACATGAAAGTAAGAATAAAATTAGAGATGCCACGGATATCTGTGATTTCGGATATCCGACAGTTTTTCAGGATATCTGATCCGGTCAGGTAAAAAGGCACATTCCGAATGGATATTTTCTGAATTTTTTTTGCCAATTTTGATGTTTTATAGTCACTTTATTTGATAAAAATTTAGGGCGATCACACGAGAAACGTGTTGTTGTCAAGATGGAATAGAAAAAGTGGACGTTTTGTGGTCGAAAGCAACCACAGGGGTCGAGTGACATCGGTTGGGAAGCGGTCCTAGTGTAATTGAATGAACTGGGGAAAATTGGTCGAATAGAATCAGGGATGGGTAAATGTCACAAAAGGAATGTTTTAAAATATAATGTATAAAACATAAAACCTATTGTAAAATCACAAATTTAATGCCTATAAAATATTAACCCCCCCCCCCCCCCACTCATTGTATCAAGTTTGTTTTTATTTAACTTGAATCAAGTTACATGTAAATGAAAACAAACTTGGTAAAAAATGAGTGAAAGCTGGCAGAAAAAGTACTAAGTATTCCAACATCCATAGCTATGCTGAAATTAAGTGGTTTTTGTACTGGTCTTATGTTCATTCTGCAATAAGAAATATGCTCTCTCCAGAGAAATATAAAAACTTCGATACATTTATCACGTTCTTAAAGTGCAAGATAAACAGCGTTCTAATGAGTATTAATGTGCAGAAATATTTAAAAAAAAAAAAACAGTTACATTTAAATTTTAAAATATTTAATTTTTCGTTACAGCCTTTTTTTTCAATTTTCTATTTTCTATTTTTTTCCATTGCAAATTTGCAACTGTTTTTTAATGAAATACTTTCTTATGAACAGTGAACATTGTTTCATTTGTATTTTTGTTTTATACGTTTGATTTTATACGTATACAAAATAACAGTTTTTTACGTCACGTATTATACGGTATAAATCTTATATGCCAAGATGTTACTATAAAAATCACTGGAACACGGCAGCTGATGCCACCCTGCCATCTAGATAACAAGAGATGCCAAGAGTATCATCCAACGGTGAGTGATCTTGGCAACCTTCGTAGCTAGAACGTTGAGATTTGAATCGTAATTCAGGAAAGCTATCACAGGTTGAACTTGTTTATTTATACCCTTCTAGTCCCGAATATTGTTTGGGCACGTGATCTCCAATATCCTGGAGATGATTTATTACCCATGACGAGAGAGGCAGGTTTGGTGTCCATAGACAGTGGACACCCACCATCCCTTTCCTGTCACTGGCATGTTAATTCCTGCCCGAGTGTAGCAGGAATAACAGGGTTTGTTTTGGGTTCTTAAAGCTAATGAAAGCTTGTATTAAAAAAAAATTAACATGAGGCTTTTTAAAAACAACAAATGTAAAATTTAATGTTTATCCCTCAAAACTTATAGTTAGTTAAATTAGTAATAGTGAAAAATGTTTTTTCTTCCCTGTCCATGATGTTCCAGGCAGCAGCAATCCTAGGCACTTCTATGGCACTCCTATGGCACTCTCTTCTCTTAACTCTTTTTTGGTATCCAGTCTCTCCCTTCCACTGTTACGTTTCGTTTTTTTTCTCGAAAAATCTTCCATTTTTCGCTTGCGCACAAGGTTTTATTTCTCGTGTGGTTTTTTTGCCGTGTGCAAAATAGGTGCCGTGTGCACCTTATTTGCATATGCATAATTTGCACTTTACGGTGAGGTGTTGTATTTTGATTATGCTCTTTAACCTTTTGCAATATAAGTTTCATTTGAAAATGTAAACTCATGTTATTCGTATTGGAAGTTCTGTCAATGTATTGTAAATTGATGATCATCTAATGTGCTAAAGTTTATACAAAACTGGCATTAATAGCTTGTTGTCCATTAGAGATGATAATTTAGCTTTGCCATTTTGTATAGTGCACAAGTCGACATTGACAGTAACGAAAATGGTTTCTTAGCTGTAAATCTCTTTTTCATCTTTTTTGTTTTGACAAATAAGAAGAAATACACTTTCAGTTATTTTTAAACATGAGTTAATTGCAAATTTGGCTGAATGCCACGAAGATACAAGTCAATTGTTTATTATTGCCTTGTGATTTGCATTTGTTTTTTCTCATTTGTGGATTATTCTGTGCCATGACTGCCTGGACATCTGGACTTCCCTCTACAAGGTAAGTGTCTTGTCAGGTGTGTCTTTTACACATCTGACAGGCACAACAATATGATTAGACTAGAAGAGGTATCAAGGGACATCCCGGGGTATGTCCTTTCGGACAATACCTCTATCCAGGCTTGCTATCTGTGGAGGACAGTCCTCCATTTGGAATAACTGTCCTCTGGCTAGGACCATCCTTCACGGACGTATTTAAGTTTTTATACAATTTATTGTGTGGACGACATGTTTGCTTTCTTGGAGGACGGTCCTGGTCGGAGGACATTTCTTCCGATTGGATGGCTGTCTTCCACAAAGGAGGAAAGGTGGCAAGCCTACCTCTAACTAAACCTCAGTGTGAACCTCTAACAACAAAGGGAGAGATAATAAAAGCCGACTTGGACTAGTTCCATGTTCTCTCTTCTTTTACAAAAACAACGATTTTATTTTAGATTAAAACAAAATTAATAAAGATATAAAATAATACAAGCTACACAAATCATACAGGAGAACGTGAGTTCTTCACACCCATGTACGGTGTATTTATTTCATTAAAAATATTAAAGATTTAATGAGTAAATATTATCTACATGTACGACATGAGTATTATCCAATTGAATATTGGTTACTTGGCAGAAAAATAAAATCGAATATCTGTTATTAGCGGATAGCAAAATTAACTTTCCAAAGCATTTCTAAATAAAATCTGGGTGATGAAATTCTTGACTTTTACTAAGTTTTGCTTTTACTTTTTTTCCTTCATACATCATCAGTCCATTTTATTCATTTGGTTTGTTGTTGTACGCTGGTACATGTATTTATTTCAGATTTAGAACTAAAAGCATTTGCTTTGTTTCATTCATGTGGCCCATTGTTTTAGCTGTATGCGTTTTTTTTTGCCCGGAAATGGAAACTTTAGTCGCCCATAGTCTAGAAGTAATGAATCAATTGTCAAATGCATACCATTATGTTTTTATATTTAGAATAATGCTATTTTTTATAGTAATCTACTAATCTGGAACGGTCAAGCATACAATTTGATTGATTTAGCTTGCCATTCATTTCCATTATAGATTTTGGCTTCAAATCCAATTGGTGTTTTATTATCTGCATTACCTGCTGAGTATAAGCGAGTTGCAAATAAAGCCTTGGACTATGAAGGATGTGGTTGCTGCAGTATTTTAGAGCTTGTCGGCTGTGTACCTGATGTGTTCAAGTTGAAACGGAATCAACATGGCAACGATTGGATTCTGACGAAACCCTTCGGCACAAAAGACGATGCTGCTGACTCTGGTCGAGGTTTATTTTTGTTGATTTAAGGTAATTTGTTTTGTAGTCAACATGTCAACGGTTACATCAAATTAGGTAGTATATCCCGTGCATCATTTGCTGAGTTTAAAAAGGACGATGACTATATCATTGATCAACGTTGTTTGGCATTGCCGATTGACATTGAGATTAGCCCTCTTTTAAGACTACGTGTAATGCAGGTTGTATGCAGTTGTGAAAATGGGGTTGACATAAATGATTTCGAACGAATTTATAAGGTTTGTAGCATTGTTTTATGTTTGATGGGAATGTACTTTTTATCGGTGATTAATACAATACATTGTTCCTAATGAAGGCCCTCTTTGACGAAGACTTCAAACTGAACACCCCAAAAGCTTTCTGCTTGGAAGCCATTTTTTTGTCGCTTTCTGACATTGTCACGTTGAAATACGCCAAAAATGGTAAGTGAAAATACAATTATTGTTTTATTCATACTTACACCAATTTATACATGGAGTCAATTAAAAAAGTTGTATTGTTGAGAGCCTAGACAAGGTGTACATAACATACTGTCCATGGGCCGCGACTTAAGCTGCAGCCTTAAACGAATGGAGATTACATTGAGTTATTTCATAAACACGTTACTTCGGTATTTGTTCAAACCCACGGGCGCCTAAAGATACTGGCAAGGGGGCGCTTACCCTTTTTAAAAGCCAAATTTTTTATTTTATATATATTAAGCTTTGTCTGTCTGTTTATAACGTTGTACAAACAAGGACAAAAACGTTTAAGCACGTCGAAATTTATTTGAATTTAAATGAACCGGTTTTTTCTCATGGACAACTTTTATGTTGCGCCCTCCCGATCCAAGAACCGAAGCAATATTAAGTAGTTTATAAATAGTTAAATAATTTTAGTAGCAAACTGAAACTAGAATTTTGCTCCCATCATTTATGATGGTTTACCCCACTAGTTTTAAATTAAAATATAGTGAGTGACCGACTATTTTTATAGAATTTATTAAAAAAAAGTCGCTCGGTGTGCTTGCAAAGATATACATGTAATGCAAAGCTACACCGAGTAACTTCACAAAACTACAAGTCTTGTCAGTAACAAGTAAATCTTTACAAAGTTTGTAAAGTATCTACTTATTAGTGTTTCACAAAAGTACAATTGTACTTAGAAGTGAATTTTTTCAAGTTTACAAGCGACTCACTTGTAAACCACAAAATTTCACTTGTAAACCACAAAATTTCACTTGTAAACCACAAAATTTCACTTCTAACTAACAAGTGTAGTTGACAAACTTGTTACTTACATTTGTGACCAATCAAATATTTTCTACGTAACTCAAAAGGTAGGTAGATTGTTTTACAATTGTTTTGAAATTAAACAGAACGTCTTTACTATCTAGTATTTCTTTTAAACTACACAGCTTATTTCCTAATGCACACAGAAAACGACTATTTTTCGAACACTTACATGTTCTGTTAACTACACTTGTTACAGTGAAGTCCATTTTCACTTGTATACAATTTTATTGTGCTGGAACACCTGTAACCAACATGTTGTGATTATAAGGACTTGTAATCTACAAGGACTTGTAGTTTTGTGAAAAAGGCCTCTAGTGTGCACCCATCTGCATGATGGTGGGGCGGACACATTCTTGGTGGTTTTCTATTTCATTGGCTATGGTGGCCAATCAGCAGACCCTCCAGGTGGCCTCAATAGGATGACGTCACCCAGCCATTGTATAAAAACGAATACCCGGTCTGTGTTCGAGCAAAGGCTTGGTACCTGATTCGTCGCGACCGGAAACTCTGTTCTTGTCCTGTTTTTTTAATTGTGCAGTTCTCAGTTGCCATTATATAATTTTAACTTCGTTTTCAGCTGGTCACAACGTGACCAACTACTGTGCGTAACGTGAGTTTAAGTGTAAATAATAAGTACATTTTATTATACTTCTCTTGTTTCTGGCTTGTTACTTTGGGGATGATTTGGGGAGCGGAACTACGTGACTCGTCTTGATCCTTGGGACGGTTTTGACAGTTTTCTAGCTTGTCTTTTGGCGCACCGGCCTGTTCGTCGCTTCACGCCGTATTACGACCGTAAATTACAGCGAGGGACTCGGCTGTACATTCACCTGTTTTAGTCGCAAAGTTCACCGTGGCCCGCCTGCCACAGAAGTCTCGTATCTCGTTAACCAAATCGGGTTGTGACACAGTTCCACTAAATTTCAGTGTATTTTCCATCCTGGACCACTCGGGATGAAAAGGAATTGATATTTGGTCGGAGCCTGGTTAAAGCCAATGCATAACATAACATTTATGAATAGGTGGCCAAGCCTGAATGTATATGAGTTTTTTTGATAATTTTTAAAATAATGAATTTTTTAAAATTTAAATTAATTTTTTTGATCCTCTGGAAATTTTCTAGTCTCAAATTTGCAACCAAGCAAACAACTAGTGAATTGCAAGGAGAACAATTTCACAGATTTGTTACATTTCTTGTGAACTTGAACTTGTTGCAGGTGGGTCTGAATCTGACTGGATAGGGGTTCCTCAGGGTAGTGTGTTGGGTCCGCTTCTGTTTCTTTTATATATAAATGACCTCAGCAGTCAAGTTAGCAGCAATTGCCGGCTATTTGCAGATGATACAATAATTTATTGTGAGGTTACCTCTGACAGCGATTGCCATATTATTGATAGTGACTTGAAAGCAATAGAGGCATGGTGTTCTAAATGGCAACTTCAACTTAATAAGGAAAAATGTTGTTTAATGAGGGTAGCTAGGGGAAGGATTCCAATAATATTTTCAAATAGAATAGGGGCCATTCCACTTAATAACGTAGATTCTTATAAATATTTGGGGTTAAGGATTACAGCTAAACTTTCTTGGAAGCTGCATGTAGAACAGACTATTTCCAAGTCTATGCAGATGCTAAGGTTTAGTCAACGCGTTCTAAGAAGGTATCCCAGGGAGGTAAAATGTATAGCATATCAATCATTAGTATGTCCCCATCTGGAATACTGCAGCTCCGTGTGGAATCCCCACACTGCAGACTTAGTTCACACCATAGAAATGGTCTAATGCAGGGCTGCTAGGTTTGTTTGTGGTAAATATGGATATGCTGACAGTGTAAATAAAATGCTTTCCGAGCTTGGTTGGGATAGTTTACTTGCAAGATGTTCAGATTTTAGTCTTAATATCTTTAATCGAATGCTAGAAGGCTCTTGCCCTAAACCTACTTCAAGTAAACTTTGCAGGGCGTTTTATTTGGGTAGGGGTGACCACTCTAACAAGGTTGGAGAGATTTTTGCACGAACAGATTCTTAATACTGGTCATTTGTCCATAGGGCAATTCGACAATGGAACTCGCTTGCCGGAGATTTGGTGCAGGAAAAACGTATTTTATGGGGGAGTCATAATTTTGTTTTGTTTTGACAACGCATATATTTGCAGCATTAAAAATATATTGAAATTGTTGTTGGGTTTATATCAATGGGGTTTTATATTTTCTGGTTTTGACATTGCATTTTATATGTTGCACTTGGAATCGTGTCCCTCTGCCATAGGCCTTTATGGCTGCTTGCAGAGTAATTTTTCAAATTCAAATTCAAATACTTAATTTATTAAAATCAGTATATGATCGAAATTTCTGGAGTATATATTTATGCTTACGTGTTTGCTGTGCAATTTGCTAGTGATTGAATTAAAGAAATCAAAATAAGCAAAAATATATACTGAATAGTCTGCATTTTTTATATTTCAGGTGACATTACTATCCACCAGTTGCCCGCCGGAAGGCGTTTGCTGAATAGTCGTAATTCAAAAACGGTAAGTGAAAGCATTATTTTATTGTTGTATTTGTATCTGAATCATGATTAGTACAAGACAAAAATTGTAACACAATTTTAGAATAATGTACAGAAACATTTTAATATGTATTTTTTATGGCTAGTACACCAGAATTCTTTGTTGTGATACATTGTTGCAGGGTTGAATTGCGTCAGTTGCGATTCAGACCTGCAACAATGTTGAAATGTTTCGGGGCTGAATCGTGTCAGCTCAGATCAATGTTTCTTGAGTCCCATTGAAATGGGAAACATTGAAACATTGTAGTGAAACATTTCATAGTGTGGATGTCTTTTAAAACATGAACAAAGACTCAAAGGGCTCAGTTTGCTTTTAATTATTAAAGACTAGACTAAAAAAAAGATATGGACCATTGAAAATACTGGTAAACTAATTGAGGGCCTTCTGTATAAATTGTTTGTAGGAGGTTATTGTCTTCTAACTACAAAGGCAAATGAAAGAAATTAAATATAGAAATTCTGCCCCATCTTCCAATATCAGCTTGTCCAAAAGGCTTAAACCGAATGTGCTCTCAGCTGAGAAGAGCTTGTGTGCTCAGCACCGTTTCTGCTTTATTTGCCCTTCTTTATGAAGCACCGTGTAGGTCCATATTGCATGGGCCACTTCCGCTGGTGATAGTTACATGGTGATAACCAGAAGGATGAAGAGAAACTTAGTGTAGGTGTGGACACGGAACAATGTTGTTGGTCTGAATCGCGTTAGTTGCGATTCTGCCCCGCAAAATTGAATCGTAGCAGCCCCGCAACAATGTATCGCAACAGAGAAGTAGTGTACTAGGCTTCAGGTTGTGAATGGTTATCTTATATATAAAACAAAGTCGATATTTCTTTGCACATCAAAGACTTTTGAACGGTGTGAGGGCTGGCGTCACGAAATTTGCACAGGTTATTCTTTCTGGAATTTCCAAGTTAATGCAACTATTTTCAGCTTGCTACGTGATTCCCTTCCCGAGTTTTACACATGGTGCGCGCCTTCATATTTAAAGTTGTCCAATATTAAGTTTTCAAAGTGCAATGTACGCCCAAATAAGAAAAAAAAATTCATTAAAATGCTCGTAAAAATAGGTAACAATAATTTTAAAAAAAATCAGCACATGCACCAATGTGTTGGCTTTTTAGGTATTTTTCCGAGCGTTTTAATGGATTTTTTTTGCTTACGAGCGCATACTCGATGGAGTTTAACATAAGAGTTAGAAATTGGCGATTTTGATATAATTTTTAAAAATATAACCGCACTTACCAACGTTTTGTCATCATATCACTAGATCAGCATATATTTAAGGTGTACATTGCACTTTGAAAACTTAATATTGGACAACTTTAAATATGAACAATAAACATATTGCCACGACTGTGTATTTTAAAAATTAACATTTTTTTAACATAGGGTGAAGTTACTTTGTGATGTGCCTCTTAAAGTAAATTAAAGTATATGGAAAACCAAGACTCCAGAAAAAGCAGTTCTTGAAAACAAAACACTGAAAAATCTGTCAGCACTACTCGAGCCAACACTGCAACAAATTTCTGACACAATACAAAAAAATTTGGGTTTTGTTTTGTTTCTATAGCTGTCCACATTGACGTGTGAAATAGTCTTTACATAAGTAAACTATACAACTTTTCTGTTGTTGTTTTTAATACTAACTGTCCTTGCTGCACAGACAAGAGTTGAAATTTTTTGCCGAGTACCAAAATAAACCACAAACCTTTTTGTATCTATTGTTTTGAGCTGGCACATGGAATATAATAGAAAGTCTCATAAATGTCGCTAATTTGTCTCGAAACATGGAGTTTCTGTTTTGTCAGCTTGATGTGGATCGGGCCTTAGTAACTAATTTTCTGATAATGAAGATGCCATGATGTTGTTTTTTTGTAAATGTCAGGCGTTCAAATGTTTTCTTTTTACCAAATTGAAGTGCGATATTATTTTTGTGCTAAACTGTGTTTACATGACAGATTTTTTATTATGCAGAATTTTTTCATATCGTAATATTTTTTTTATTAAGGTAACGCCACCGCCGCCAAAAAAAGGTCCCGAGATTCCAATTGATGTTGCTGATGAATTAGAATATTTTAGTTATCAAAGACTACCGAAAGGGACGAAAGTCGGGCATTTCGTGGAAGTGTTTGTTAGCCATGTGACTATACCTTCAGCATTCTATATTCAGTTACGAGGCATGACCACTTCAGAAGCTTTAAACACGCTTATGGCTGATATAAGGTGAGGTAGTGTTTTGTAAAACTACACAAGTACGTTGTTTATTCATTCATGCTTTCGTCGCCGGAGAAATTTTTAAATGAAAGAGAACGAAGTGCTGAAATAAATAACTGATGTACCACCGATGCACATCATATTTTTTTTTCTTGAAAGACCTATATAGTGAATTACAATATGTTTTAACAACAGAATGCAATCCTGAGACCCCAGACATTTTTTAAAACCGAATTTGCAGATTCACATTAAAAAGAATCTGGGATTTTGGGGTTGTAATTTTTAATAATTCTTCGTCTTGCACACCCCAAAACACTTAAATTTTTCAAACCTCCATGTGTATATTAATGTTATAAATTGCCTAGAGCTGTCTGCATGCACGTGCTGTGCAAGGTGGATTGATTTAAATCATTTATTTAAATTGCAGTTTAGATCATTTGATTTTTCTTCTCCTTAAAATCATTGTGATTAAAATTAAAAAAAATTTCAAGACCATAGAAATCAAGTGATTGTGAATACATTTTTATTAGAGTTAAATACAAATGGTGCCACAAGATGGAGTTACGTGAATTCACGTGGCCACGCCCTTAGACGTCTATGGACGTGGGTAAATTCAAGGAGGGAACTCAACCCATGTCTCCTGTTTAGGGCATAGCGACGAGTCCATTTTTTTCCATGCTCTAACCTCTTAACATTCTTCCTGTGAAAAATTTCATGATGGGCCCCTGCTTTTGGTGGGTTCCTAGGCTTCAGCCTAGTCAGCCTTAAGGATAATATTGCCCTGATGATAAAGCATAATTGATGGCTGCGATTCCAATTATTTGTATTTGTCATTGAATGGCCTTGTCCATTTACCCTAACCAGTAGTGTAAATTTGTCATTTGGTGTTTTTTGCACGCCTGCGGCACGCAGAACCTATTTAACATACTCCACCAAAAGACATTACACCATATGAAAAGAAAAAAAAAAGTGGTTTTAGGGCAAATGTTCCTTTAGGGCAAATGTCCCTTTAATGCAATTAGGTTTAACGAAAATGGTTTTAGGACACCCTGTATTTTTTCTGCAATAAAATCTGTTTCTATTTATAATTTAGTGCTTTGTACAATGGCAAATTGGGGCACTTGTATGAAATGCCAAAGTCTTTCATTGCTGTTGGTCGTCCATGTGTTGCGTTTTTTTCTTGTGATAATCACTGGTACCGTGCAATAATCACTGGAATTACGGATAGCGAAGCGGTCGAGGTATGCTCTTATTTGCATTCGTTCAGCTTAAGTTGAAAACGAAAATCTACGTTTTCAAACTGTCATAAAATATTTGCAAAAGTTTGATAATAACAATCTCCGTTGCCTAATTTTGTTTCTAACAGGTTTTTTACGTGGACTTTGGTAATAAATCTCCTGTTTCTGTCAAATCGCTACGATTGATCACGTAAGCTCCTGTCTTTTTTTATAAATCAAAGAATATGCAATAGAATCTCGCTAATCCGAACTAATTGGGACAGAAGGTCATTCGGATTAAGCGCAATTTTAGGTTAGCCACTTGGATTAAGGGGTTAGAAAGAGTTTTATTTCGAAGGCAATGAAATCACTCCTTGTCAACTTTGCCCAAAGGGTTGGTCTGACACCCGCAACCCCTACTTGGCTACACCACTGTTATGGACTACCGAGGTTCTTATGGGTTAGCGAGGTTATACTATAGTTATAAATAAGTTATTCTGCCGTGTAGTTACTTAGCTTTGGTTAAAACTGAAAACTTTCAGAACGTGATTTTCACCAATCTGTATATGTGCTGAATTTGTTACAGAAATTGTGGAACCAAATAAGAATAATCTGATCATAAGATTTTAAACAAATTTACATACTAAATCACTAGTGCATTGTGTTAGGACCGCTTTATGTTTGAAAACACCTCTTTTATCTGGTTTAACAAATCTGTAAGCAGTTTTCTTGCCACTACGTACCTCACGGTACCTGGCATGTCAAACATTGGCACTGTCAAATAAACATTTCAGATTACGTAACGTAACATTGTACGAACACAGCTTAATTGTTAATATTTTACTTTTAGGAAGGACTTTATGAAGCTTCCCACCCAAGCTATAGCGGCGCATTTACCGAACTGTGCTCCTTTAACTGGTGTAAGTACTATATTTATTTTTTCTCTTGAAGTGTTAGTTTTTTGTCGCATTACTACAGTCTGTAGTAAATGAAAGGTTTATGAAAGCCTCAATTATTTTCATGGTGAAAAAATACATTTTTTGCTGGCGAATTGTAAATCAAGTTTGGACAATATACTTTTGCAAAGTAGTGTGTAAAGACTGCATGTGTAAACTTTTTGCCGGTCAGTTACATATAAAAGGCAGTGTTAAGTTTGTCACATACTACACTACATCAGATCAAAATGGAACAGTCGGAATTGGGTCCTTACGAACGAAAACGAGTTTTGTCTGCACATTAGGTCAGAACTGGGGATTGGAATTCATGTCTTTTGGAAAACAGCAGTGTCACAAACCCGAATCAGTCGAACAGAGGTAGATGACCTGGAGGCTGCCCTGGCCTCGAGCAGGTAGTTGTCCGGTCGAAAACTACTACACACTGCCCTCAATATAATGACTGGCCTGTCCATTTTATATCCCCAGGTAACTCCACCTGGTGATGTACAGTGGTATTCTCGTACCTCTCACAGATTCAACTCTCTTCCTGGGGAAGTGGTCAATGGGGATAATTTTGTTTTTTGGGATTGACAGTTGTATATTAATTTTATTTTTTATATATGTGCTTGACTGCTTTAATGCTGCATGTGGACTTTTATGCCCCTCTGCCATAGGCCTATTTGGCTGCTAGCAGAGTACTTTTGTAATTGTAATGATGAGAGGCCTGCTGGCAACAAAGTGGCGTCCGCCTGGCTGCCTACTCAAAGCAGCCTGGCAGACCACCACTAGGAATTCGCTTGCTTCTTCAAATTAGAGGAAGGACACAGACCAGGTCGTCACAATACACATCGTTAGATGGGCTTTTTGGTAGGCTACATTAGATTTTTCAATTTTCTTGTGTTTAAAATCATTTTTTTGTGAAAAATCATCAAATTTCACAAGAACCATTGAATGTATAAAGTTGGCAGCCAGGAAAGCTTGCTTTATTGAATCATGTTTTTTTAAAGAACACTATGTATGGATTAGTTTGTAACAAGTGTAGTTAACAAAAAATGTCTGTATCCATAAAATAGCCGTTTATTATCTGTGTGTAATTCCATAGTGTCAAAAACGTAAAAAAGTGTTTCATTTGGAAATAAGGTGTGTATTTTAAAAGAAATACGAGATAGTAAGGACATTCTGTTTAATTTTAAAACCTTTGTAACACAATCTACCTACCTTTTGAATTAGGTAGACAATTTTTGGTTGGGAGCAAGTGTCAGTAACAAGTTTATCCACTACACTTGTGAGCTACAAGTGTTCTTTTGTGGTTTACAAGAAATTCACTTGTAATTACAAGTGTACACTTGTACTGTTGTGAAATGCTAATATTATTATATTATACAGTGCGTTTCACATATATCAATGCACCTTGAATATTGGTTATATCTCGAGTTAAATTTGATGGATTCGCCTGAAATTTTCACCATAAACAGATCATCTTTTATTACAAACTTTCTGCTAGGCAGAATTTTTTTCTTTAAAAGGTAAAAATTAAAAAAATTAAAAACTGGAAAATGACCGTTTCATAATTATAGATGCACTAATGAACTTTTTACTTTTATGAATTATTGTGACACAATAACATTCGGAACATAACAGTAACATTTAAATTTATAATGTATATGACTGCCCTGATGTTTAGAATTTAAAACATTCTTTTCTATGTACTTTAAACTAGATTTATAAACACATTTACAGAAATTCTGTCCAAAGCAGCTAAAATGGCACTTTTCCCGCTTTGATATTGTAGTGTAATTATGGCAATCTGCTTAATAATCGCGTACGATCATCTCCCAAAAGTTTTCTACAAGATTTAAGCCCGGGGGACATGCCGGCCATTCGAGAGTGGTGATATTTCGGTTCCGTAACCATTCCTTCATTAGGTTATTGGCGGAAACTGGAGCATTTTCTTGCTGGAATACTAAGCTAATGCTATGGAATCGATGTTTTATGATAGTACATACTCTCGTAACAATGTCTGATAATTGCTGACTACGCTGGATTCCCAGCCGCTGGTTGCTGCTGGCTGGTTGTAGCACTCTAGCAGCATAGTCTGAACTGCTACTAGCAGCTGCTTTCTCCAGCGGGCTAGTGATTTTAACAGCGGCTGGTGAAGTTGGACATGTCCAACTTTAGCAGCTACCAGCTGGTCATGTGACTTCCTTCCTGCTGCTGCCATCTAGTGTGAACTTTTTGTTGCTAGTAGTGGCACTAGTGGTAGTTGAAACTCCACTGCTTGGGTTGGTTGTTGTTAGAATTGCTGTGTTTGCAAGACAGTGATTGGATGACTTGCACTGCTAATACCAGCAGTGACTGGACAAGTGTGAACCCAAAGCAGCTGCTGCTTGCTGTTGCTGCTAATAGCCAGCAGCAACCAGCGGCTTTTAAACCAGCCTAGTGTGACTGCCGCTTTATAGCCAATAGGCTAAATATATAAAACTATTTTTGAAGTTATTACGATTAATATAATTACTATTATTTTTATTTTTATTCTGATTATTATTATCATTTTTATTGTTATAGTTACTAGGATGATATTCAAATAATTAATAAGTTTCATTTGTTTTGGTATTATCTAGTTCAAATGGGATATTGAAATATTATCCTTTTTGCATGGCTTCCTTTATATTTTACCCATGTATAGTCTTAAAATAGTGTACTCCCCTCCATTTTCTAATCAACAGGAAATGTAGGCCTAACTAAGACATAACTAAAGCCCTTGCCTTGCTGTCTCACATAAATCATAAGCAACTGTAGATAGGCCTATCTGTGACTTAGGCCTACACCTCCTGTAGACCACTAAAATTTAAACATCCAGACCTCCCCTCCCCCTTTGGTTTATTTTGTCTACTGATAAGTGTCCCCTTTACAAAAAGCTTTTAGGAAACAGAACCCCTTCCCCTCACACTTCAAGTGCATTTTATTTTACTCATACACATATTTCTTAAAAATGGTGCCTTTTATCCATTTAATTGTAATATTCAAGTTGGTTTGTAAGATTATAAACTACTATTAATTGTATAATTATTTGTTCATGTGCGCCCTTTTGTTGTATCAATGTGTTTAAGCTTATTTCCTTTATATATTTTAATGCTTCCTTTTTTGTGTATCTAAAAATAAATTTCCCCCCCCCCCCAATATTTGGTCTAGTAGTGTACCCTTAGTTATAACCATCTTCAAAACTCATACATCATTCACCCAAAACAGATGGCATTACAAGTATATGTCAGAAAAAATTAAGTTAAACTATGAGTTATGTAAGTATAATAATTTTCCCAAGAAACCTCTACAGCTAGGGTCATAAGAACCCATGAGAACAAGGGAAAAAAACTAAATTTATCCCCACCCCTCCCTATCCACATGGGAAGTTATATTTGGGACCCCAACTTAAATATAGTTTCTCATTGTCTAGATCTTATGCAAATGAGATTTACTTAATTAAAACAAATCAACCAATCACAGGACTCCAACGATTCTCTATGAGAGAGAATTTGTATAAAAGGGCCAACATTTTGGCTGAAAAATCAGAATCATTGGTGGATCAGCACCCATTCCACTCTTAGGAGAATCTTGGATACTAAGAACATTGGATAAGCTTGGTATACAGCTCATGCTAGAAACCATCAGCCCTGACAACAAAAAGTTACCATAAATGTTGCAAGTAGTAGGTCTCTTGTCTCTACCAAATAAGTTACCATAATCTTTGATTATTGGTCTTTTTAAATGGAGTTACATCAGTTACCATGACTTGTGCATTGTAGGTCTTTCTGGTTTAAAGGCATCTGTGGTGGAAGGTTGACTATAAACAATTTTGACTGATGGTTCTTTGCACATAGGTAACCACAAAATCTCACTATATGATAGGTCTTTTTGTCTTTGGTCACATAACATGAAGGTTGGGCTGTTGTTTGTACTGTTATTGTTACCTTTTTTGTTGTTAACTGCTCTAGGCTGATTTGGCCTATTTTAGAAATTGACCAATACGGTGTATTGAAAAAAATTGAATTTTTTCTTTTTTTCAATTTGAATTTCCAATAGAGCGGAAAAGTTGCCTTATGGGCTACATAGTTTGTATATAAAAACTTGTGCAAAAGCGTGGAGGTGAGAACCGAGCAACTTATGGTGGACATCCATATCTGACCATGACCATGGTTCCTGCCATACTGAATGGTAGAGGACCGGAGGTGCTACAAAGCTCATGTGTGAACCGTATGAGCGGCAACTGACTGGCTTGGCGGCTAAAATGTCTTAGCCACCCCAGCCGGGATCATCATGGAGATTTTACCACTGTCAGCCTTTTGAGGGGCAGACACGGTGAATCTCTGTGCCAACAGACTGGCCTGGGAGAAAGGATACATTGACGTTGACGTTTATGGATATGGAGTATGGTAGTCCATATGGAGTCCATGGTCTAATTCACTTGGACCATTAACCTGGCCTTCCTCGGTGGGTTGTCCATGATTTGCTATGTAAACCCAGCCGTTCCACCACGCAGGCAAGTCAGGCTTCCTCCTATCCCAGCCATCCACCCAAACTAGCTGATGGCCAGCTCTCCCACCATGGCAGAGATTCACGAAGAGTCCCCCGCCAATCGTGGCAGTGCTCCGCACTCCTGGAGGAAAACAGTTGCACCTCAAACACCCTCGGTGGCCTCGGACAGAGGTTATATCGAGGGGGGTTTTCCTCCGCCTCAGAGTCAGTACTCTTTCGAAGAAACAGACAGTGGCTTTGGCACCGGAGTCACACTACTTTCCGCCAAAGCCTCCGGTTTAGCCTCTACCGCTACTTCCTGCATGGGAGGTGTCAGAGACGTCAAGTCCATCTTCCTCCCGCACTTTGCAGCTTGGTACGTATGGTTTCAAGTTATCGACATGAAACCGGTCTCACACTTTCCAACCGTACCCAACCATGAATTCTACTTCGTAGACCAGGTCAGAAAGCTGCTTGACCACCGTACCAGGTTCAGCCTTGTACGCTGAACTATTTCTTCGCTTGGCCGAGTTTCCTAATCCACACCTTTGAACCAGGCGGGTATAGGGGCGGCTGCACTCGGCCGGAGTCATACCGCTCCTTTTGCCTTCTCTGAGCAGCCATCAATCTCTGACCTGCCTGCTCCCCACGGCCTGCCGGTCAGGCAAGTCACAGATTGGACCATCCGGAATGATGTTGTCAATCCTCATTTGAGGTTTATGGCCAAACAGCAACTGATACAGAGAGACTTGCGTACTCTCCTGGACAGCTATGTTATAAGCACACACGGTAGGCCGTAACTTGTCCCACCAATCGTGCTGTTTCTTGAGGGGATCAAGGTACTGCTTGATGGTTTCCAGTACGGTTTTGTTCGTATTCTACGTAAGCCCATTAGCTTGTGGATGGTATGCCGGCGTGAAGTGATGCGCTACGTTGTAGCACTCCCGGAACTTCAGCAGAACTTTGCTGGAGAACTGGGACCCACAATCCGAGACAAGAGCTTTCCATGTGCCATACACCAAAAGGATCTCGTCTTTCAAGAACTTTACAACACATGCAGCTGTGGCCCTTCGCACTGCCTTTGCCACATCGTACTGGGTGAAATAGTCAACCATGATTAGTACATAGGTGACTCCACCCATGGAGGCAGAAACGGCCCAATGAAGTCCATTCCCCAGGTATGAACTGGGTACTTCGGCACTATGGGTTGCAGAAATCCCTGACTTCTTGCGAACTGTCACGCTCGTTGACACACCAAACACGACTTAACGTATTTGGCAGTGTCCCGCTTCATACCGACCCAGTAGAAGCATGAGCGCAGTCTGGTAGGTCTTAAACATCCCGAAATGACCAGCTTTGGGAGTGTCATGTAGCTTCCTTAGACAGAAAGCCCTGCATGACGCCGGAACTACCAAGACTGTTCACAACTGATCCTGGATGGAGCTGATGGCATACAACATATTGTTTGCCACCACAACGTCAGTGGAGATTTCCTTCACCACTTTGGAGCACCAGCCATCGGCTGCCTGCTCTGAACGGATTCAGTAAATCACCTCACCTACGTCAGCTTCGACTTACTCAGGTAAAGAAAGGTCCTCAACATCACGCATAGGATACCCACTCAAAGCATCAGCATCCTCGTGGAGTGTCACTTTTTTGTACTGATCCTTAAACCTGTACTCGCAACTCCCAGTTAAAAGAGGTATAGACGGAATTTACCCATGGCAAACATGATCGCCAAGCACTCCTGCTCTGTGACTGAGTACCGTGTTTATGCACCTTTCATGATCCGGCTTGTGTAGGCCAGACCACGGGGGAACTTGTCCTCCGGTAACTTCTGGCAGACTACTACTCCCAAGCCGTACCCACTAGTGTCGGTATGGATCATTATCTCACCACACAGATCATACATGGTGAGTACCGGCGCTTTGGTTAAAAATGTCTAACCGAGCGAATGCTAGTTTGCACTGATCCGACCATTTGAAGGATGCATCCTTCTTGGTCAGTTCATGCAAAGGCCTTGCCACCTTGGCGAAGTCCGGCCAATGCGAGAAAACATCGGGCGCCTGTCACCGTCGTCGGAACATCAAACTCCTGGACTAACCTTACGAGATCCAGGTCTGGAGCAACTCCCTCGGCAATCACTACGTGACCGAGATAACGAACTTTGTCAAAGCCAAAGAAACATTTCTTCGGCTGGAGTTTTAGATCCGCCCCTCGTAACAGTCCCAGGACAGTGGAGAGTCTCTCTCGAGATGCTGCTCAAACGTGTTCCCAAAGACGATAATATTATCCAGGTACACCAGACCTCCCACTTATGTCCTGCCAGCAAGAGGTCTAATGCTGTCTGCATCGTGGCTGGAGCATTA